>JAODYC010000023.1:15730-78201 GCA_026262405.1 Curvularia hawaiiensis
GCTCCAGTCCCTAGGCCACTCGGGCTCCACAACAAGTCACATATTTGTATGCACAGGCAAAGAGCACCCTATCAGCGCACAGGGCCTTAAGATCTAAGGCACATGGAGAAACACGCTAGCTTGGTTAGGAAACCGACTCTTTACCGACAAGGCTCGGCAAAGGTCAAGCTGTTGACGACGTAATAAGCAAAAGATGTAAAATGACTGAATACGTGTGCTGAGTTAGAAGGATATAAGGAGCTTGTCGAAGGCCTTCCACAGGCTCGAATTTGTTCAACAAGCCTCTAAGATTCTAAGCCAAGTCCATCACGACCGCTGTTGTGTAACCTTCTACAGTTTTATTACCAGTCCTGAACTGCGGTTTCGGTATACGATGAGCAGCCCAAACACCAACACGAAGGCTACAAATTCTTCGAGCAGCTCTGTGCCAATCAAATCCCTTCTAGAGTCAGTGTCCTTGCCTACCTAGTCGCCAGTAATCTCACAGGTCACAGAAAGTCTAGCCAAACCACCCAACTCACTGAAGCGGCGCTGAAGGAGCACGATGCCAACTCTGTAGTGAACGATCATCGTTGGGACATGGAAGAACGTGTGAGAATAGAGAGGCTGCAAGCGGCGGCGAAAGAACTTGGATTCAAACTTCCTTGGGAATGTTTCCATAGATGACGATTAATATGGATTGACGCTGCAATCCAGTTTCTAATGAATTCTTTCTTTGATGGCTCCAACAACACTTTTCAAGCCACTTAGCCTTGCCTCTTTGGTCTCACCTAGATAGAGACTAGCAACAGGCCATGCGTGTATTCCAGCCTTCTCTTCCCAAACATCCACTTCTTTTCCCGTTTTTTCTAGTAGTGCGATGAGCTGCCTTGTTTCTGGTCCAAGTACTTCCTCGCCGCCATATAAAAAGTACCAGCCCTTTTCTGGTGATGCTTCTGTCCATCTCTGGATGTCTTTACAGTGGCCGGGCGAAACCAGAGGATCATCAGGAGACACTTTGCTCCCAATGTATTGTCGGCCGTAGAGTTCTAGCGAAGAGCTGTTGAGATAGTCTGACGCAGTGTTTCTATTATTGGGTGACACTATTGTAACCCACGGGCTGATCATGACCGCAAGACCAGGCTTCTGGTGTCGTAGTTCTGTGTGTTCGGACAAGTAAAGCAGGAAGCTTAGCATCAGAGTCGCACCAGCAGAGTCTCCACCAACAACAATACGAGTCGATGACTGGGCCAATGAAAGCACATACTCATAACCGGCCAAGGTTTCGTGGAGTTGAGTAGGATACGTAGCGTCCGGTACAAGGGTGTATTCCAAGGCAAAGAGCGCTGGGTTGCGGTATCCTGCGGCTTTAAGTAGTGCGACCCAAGCAAGCAAGAACTCCATATAAAAGTAGCTGCTTCCCATAGAGAACCCACCACCGTGGCAATAGTACACGATCACATCGGGCTGCTCCTGTTTATTGTGTACAATCCATACACCGCTGAAGTTTGGCCGCTTGATATCGACCCACCGGATGGGACTGGTAACAACTCCGTGTCGCAACATGCGAAACCTCAAAAATGGAAGTGAAACCTGCTTTGAAAAGAACACTCTCCCCAGGAATGCAGGCATATTGGCAAATGCATAACGAACAAAGCGAATAACCAAGTCCTGAAAAGGCGTTGCCTTCCTGACCCAAGGCGTACGGCGTTCATACGGGACGAAGAATCGCTCAAGAATGAATTGGTATGGTATAACGATTGCTTTGAAAGCTATGAGAATCAGTACGTCGAGGATACAAACGGCGTGCGTACTCACCAAGGGAAGGTAGCTGAGGGAGAAGCCATGTTAATAGAGGGATAATCCCAATTTGAATTAGTAATTGAGGTGCAAGAAAGACTAAGAACGCGACGCAGTCCAAGTACGAGATTTGGCTCAATATCATTTTGGAGTACAATGAGAAGGGATGAAGTCCGCCAGCTTCCTTTCTTTGTCTGTGTCATGTCGAGTGACTATGACGATGACGCCGTCAAGGGTCCAACTAAGCCACAACCGTTTTAGTGTTGCAGCCACCACTTGAAATCCAATGCTCACTGCTCGTACTCTAGCCGGAGCACGCGCCATGGCCGGCGAAGCACATCGCAGATAGACTGCAAGTTAAAACAAAGGAAAGATAAAGACAGAATGCTGTGCCCTGGCTGACCAGAGCTGAGGGTCCCCACCACGTGACGAGCGTTAGTGGCCCGACGCACAGACCAATCGGTCGCGACTCCCGGAAAACTTGCGCGCTGCACTCAGTTGTCACTCCGCAAACACGACTGACTGCGACTGCAATCAACCTCACCTGCTTGCCTGCTCCTCCACCGAGGAATCATCCAGCTTGGTGTTTCTTCTCACTTTCCTTACTTATATCTTTTTAATGGAATAAAGCCTGCGGCAGACATCAGTCACCGTTGTTCGCGCGACAGCCTAAGCCAAAGGTCGCGAACTCGCACAAACTCACAATGGCAAACTCAACAGCAGATCCCAAGGCGGCGCCGCTCGCCGATGAGCTGAAGGAGCTTGCACTGTAAGTGCTTCTTTGCACAATTAGCTTCGCATTACTGACTTGAATAGATCACTTCCGACTACTGTCTTTCCCAAGAACTTCTTCTGCGCACTATGCAACCAACTGGCTTTTGACTCATACAAGTTGATCTGCTGTGCGAAATCAGTTTGCTCATCATGTACGCATACACATCATTGTTCCCTCAGCGGAAGGTCGACCCCACTCTAACATGTATTCAGGCCAAGCAAACCTCCAGTTCCCTACAACATGCCCGTCGTGCGATCATTCGCCTCTCGAAGCCGACTCGTGTACGGTCAACAAATCGCTCCGAAATACCATGCGTGTATGGCTGCAAAAGCAGAAGAAGAAGGAAGAGGCCAAAGCTGCGGCACAGGCAGCTACCCCACCTGTGGAGGGCACACCAACCGCGCCGGAAGTGCAGCCTGTGAGCGACGGCGTAGAGAAGCCTGTAGAAAGCGTAGAGGAGCCGCCCAAGGCAGAGAGTGGCGTCGCTGAAGAAGCCGCTGGCTCTGCGGAGAACGCGGAAGAGACTGGACAGCGTGCCGGCTCTGCTTCGGCTCAACCCAACGAGGTAGGTTTTCCATGGCTTTTTCTTTGTCGTCGCATAGGCATGTTGGATTCGTACAGTAAAGAAAGAGGAAAAGAGAGAAAAATGCAGGAGAGAAGTCATTTCTTGAAGAATGCAAGAATCGTTGCCACACGTGCCAATGACCATGAAGTGTCTTTTTTCCACCTTCCACGATAACTAACTTGAAATCAGGAAAATACATCTGCTGAGGTTGGATCTGAGCGACGCGGCAGTACAGCCTCCCAGAACGTTTCGAAAATCACGGAGCCTGCAGCTGCGGAGGGCTCGACCGAGGAACAAGGCAACACTCCTGGCGCCAATGACATGGCGGGCAACAATCCTCTGATGAATAACATGCAAGGTCAGATGGGCTTCGGCTTTCCTGCTTCAGGTGGTTTCAACAATGGCATGAACTGGAACGGCATGTCAAACATGATGGCCAACGGTAACTGGAACGGCATGAATCCTATGGGTATGTTGCACCTCTGGGTATTGTAGCAACCGAACAGCTATTGACCTTTCTCTAGATTTTAACGGAATGAACGGCATATCCAATGGCATGTACGGCAACTTTGGGGGAAGCATGGGCATGGGCATGAACGACATGTCTGCCATGAACATGATGCAGTATGGAGGCGGCTTTGGCAATGGTTGGAATGGCATGGGCGGTGGCTATGGAAACTTCAGCGGGCCCAATCAGATGGGTGGCTATAATCAATCTGGAGCATATCCCGAGATGATGAACCAGTTCCCCAAGAATAATTTCCCAAACCAGAACCAGAATCGTTTCCATGCCAATCAAGGGGGAGCAAATCCCCAGCGAAACAACAGGAATGGCAGCCAGGGAGGCTTTGGTCCAGGTTTCCAGGGCGCGAATACTCGTCCGGTCAGCCACAGCGGCCCTTCGCAACACGTACGTTCCATCCAACAACACTTTCGGCCACACCCACATAATCGGGTTGGCAAAATTTGGAAGATTTCGACTGACACCAACCTTCCCACACAGCGTGACGGCCAGTCGCCTGACGGAAACGCAAATACTGCTCCTGAGGCCAAGGCTGAAGGTGAGCAGGAGAAGGCGCCCGCAGAGTCAACTGAAGAAGGTAAGGAGAAGCTTGATTCTACTGCAGCCTCTACCGAAACCCAAAACCAAGAGGCTGGCCTCGGTCCTGATGCAAATCGGACCACTGCCGACGATACTAATCACACAGGAGACGGTGCCCAAGAGACGGTGCAGGATGACGGCCCAAAGCCAATTCAAACCGTCGACACTGGCAGTGCAGATGTGCAGGATTACGGCCAGTCAATGATGGGTAATGGTATGCACTCTGGCATGCCGTATACACCGATGATGATGAACCAGTTCCCTGCTCAACACATGAACGGGCCGTTTGATCCTAGCATGAACATGAACATGAATATGGGATACAACGGTAATTTCGGTCCTCGTAACGGCTTCAACAATGGCGCTTATGGTTCTGCAACGGTCTTGACAGGCCAACCGGCTGAACCTATGGGTGTTGGTGTCAAAGGCGCACCCACTGGGCCGCGGGCGATGCGAGAAGGCCGACCTAATACCGGCTTCTCAAGCCGCATTAATAGTGCTCGATATGCGCAATCCCAAGCACCACCGCCGCCCAAGAGCGTTGCGTCTACCCAAGAAGCTGCAGCTGCCAGCCCGCAGCGCAGGATTCGGTCGTAAGTAGTCGATCTATGGACTGGTATGCTGTAGCTAACCATCGTACAGGAAATCTCCTTTGCGAGATGATAGTATGCGCGTGAAGGAACGGTCGCCTACCCGCTCCCGGTCAAGGTCGCGAGCTAGAGAAGAGGACAGGGAAACGAATCGTGAACGATCACGTTCTGCAGACCGCCATTCCAGACGCGATGATCGTGCTCGGTCGCTTACGCCGGCGGAGGATGACTACGATAATCGCAAAGAGCGCAAACACCACCGCTCATCGCGTTATGACGAGCGTGAGCAGGAGCACGATGATCGGTACCGTGATGAAAAGAGCAGTCGCGGTGATCGGACCCGCTCCGCTTCAGCAGACTCAAGGTACCGTAGTAGTCGTCGTGACAAAGACAAGCACCGCTCATCACGATCACATCGCGACCGAAGCAGGGAGCATCGACGCCGCCACCGCTCTCGATCTCCCCGTAATGAGGACAAGTATGATGATGACGATGCGTACGCCAATGGCGAGAAGGACTCCGATGGCAGCTCTCGACGCAGGCATAGAAGTCGCGATAAAGATAGACATCGCGACCGGTCTCGTGACAAAGAACGTGAGCGAGATCGCAAGGACCGAAAAGAGCGAGAACGTGACTACGACTACGACCGTGAGAAGGACCGTTCGAGGGATAAAGACAAAGAGCGCAGACGCCGCCGCGACCGTGACGCCGAAGAGGAGGAGCGCGACTACGATGACGATAAGTACCGTTCCTCTCGCCGTAGCCGCAAAGACAGGGACCGGGAGCGACGCGACTACGACGACCGTGATCGAAAAGAAAAACCCCCTGTTACCGAAAAGGAGGAAGATGTTGTTGGCCAAATGATGAAGAAGCGTGCCGTTTCGCCTCCCTTGAACGCGCCAACTGGCCCATCCGCAAACGGCTTCAGCATCAAGGGTCGCTCGAAGAACGCCATGGCACCACCAACGCAACCTCCAACGGCCCCTCGAGCATTCCAGCCTCCTAAAGGCCCGGCTGCGGATCGTAACAAGGATCGTAGCAGTGATGCTCGAGACCACCGCCGAAGAAGTAGTGTAAGCTCGATTTCTGCACCCCCAACCGGACCGGCTGCAAAGGACAAGGAGTCGACACAAGACCACTACGCCGCTGAGAGGGAGCGAAATGCACGAGAGCGTGATAGTCGCGACCGCATTGAAAAGCCTTCCAGCAAGTCTCTACACTCGCGCATGTCTTCATCATCTTCCCGTCCCACTCTCTCCACTAAGCGCTCTCGAGATGATCTAGATGACGAACCTTCTGTTCCTAAAGGACCAAAGGCCGACGTCAAACCTCCTACTGGACCTGCTTCGCACCGTGACAAGCGACGCAAGAGTGGCGCTGCAGGAGATGACAACATTGCCAATCTGTTTACGGCTGGACTGCGAAAGAACGCCAAAGCTAGACGTGGCGGTGTCAGGATTGAAGGCGATGTGGAGCGTGAGATGATGGAGCGAGAAAGAGAGCGGAGGTAGGACAATACCTCGGTCTTGAACGTAAGGTGAAGGAATAAGGAAAAGTCTGGGTGTGCAATGAGTTGCTGGAGGAGCGACCTGGGATGGTTAATCTGCTTCTTTTTCGTATTATACCCTTCGTTACCCGAGTGGCACGAGAATGAAAGTATGCATGCTGTAATGAGCTTGGGCATACATATGTAACAATAAGGACACATTCGCCCAAGCAAGAATTTTTGTTTTCAAGAACTATAATTGAAAAAATCGTGGTATCATTTACTCCTATGTTTTATACGTTTTAAGGCAGCCTTCTCCTCTATAATAGCGGATCTACCGCCTGTGGTTTACAAACTCCTTCTGTTCACCACCCAATCTCGAGGCAACGACGGTAGCCTCCCTGATAGCCTTTGCAACCGCTCCCCTGACACCGTCTTCCTCAAGGGACATCAAACCGCCAATGGTGCAGCCTCCAGGAGTTGAGACCTTGTCCTTTAGCACAGCGGGATGCTCGCCATTGAGCACCAAACCAGTTGTACCCCTCATAGTCTGTGCAGCCATCATCTGAGCTTCTGCCCTAGGCAAGCCCATAGCCACAGCACCATCCGCCGCGGCCTCAAGCATCAACGCAAAGAATGCAGGACCAGAGCCGCACAGCGCAGTTGCGACGTCCATGTTCGCAGGCGGGAGGGTAGTAACGCGACCGATCGAGCTGAAAACAAACTCGACCAGCTTATACTGGGCCTCGCTCAGCGGCGGATCCGAAGTCTGAATCACAGACATGGATTCGCCGACAAAAGAAGCTGTGTTGGGCATTACGCGCACAACTCTGCACGCATTCTCCGTTTTCTCGGGACCGTCTGGGTACAAGAAAGCCTCGATTTGCTCTCTCGTTACACCAGCCAAGATACTGACAAGCACCTTTCCCTTAAGCGCCTCCCTCACGCCCTCCTCACCCAGAATTGTCTTGAAACCGTGTGGCTTGCAGCTCAGCAGGACAATGTCGGCTTGTTGGACACCCTTGAGGTTCTGGTTTGTGAGGGTCTGGAGAGGGAAGTTGTAGTGGCCGAGGGCTTTGCGGACGTTTTCTTCGGCGGGGGCCCATTGGTCGCAGGCGATGAAGTTTGAGAGGTTAGGAACGTCTTTGGGAGCGGACGAGGGGTCCAGTGTCGCTTTTGTGCGGGCGGAGGCAAGGGACGACATTACGCCGCCCATGATGGCGATGCCCATTGTTCCTGAGTCATATGTTAGGGACTATCTGAAGCGACAGGGTGTATTGAACGAGGAAGAGAGAGGCGTCCATGAAGACCTTAAAGGAGAAAGGGGGTTTTCTTGCTCAGAAGTCATGTTCGTAACTCTTGGACATAGGTGCTCATACATCCCATCTCTTACGTGGGGCATTCGGAAATATGCCTATGAACAATAGAACATACCTGAACCGAGAACGGTCAATGTCAAGGGCTTAGATTCCTGAGTGTTCGCCATATTGAATATTGTCGTTCAAAAATATCTTTAGGCGGTGTTGAGTGAATACGGAGGAAGTGCTGACTGGAAATCACTTGAACGCGAGATCGGCGGTTTCCCCCACGTTAAATGCATCCTAAGCTATGACCACCAGCCGACGATATGCGCGTGCGACTATGGAAGCTCTCCACTTCAACATACGCCAAACTATAGTCTACCGGACTATTCTCCGCCTGCTTTAGCTATTGCTATCGCACCAAAGCCTGGACGTTATTTCAAGCCAGAAACCCGTATATCGAGCGATTCACCCATAATGGCCGACCCCTTCGAAGTCCGCCAGCGCTTCACAACGCTCCTCTCGCACCTCAGCGCATCGCATACCTCGCTCCAAAAAGCTGCTCTGTACGCGCTAAAAAACCGTGAAATGGACGAGGACCTGCACTCCTGCATTCTCGAGCAACTCGAGCGCAACAACATGAATACCCGCGCCAACATCATGTTCTTCATTGAGTGTCTATGCGAATACGCGGTCAAAGAGAACAACGCCGGAGACAGCAGCGCGATGGGCTACGTACGCATGCTGCAGCGCGATATCCTGGCCGTGGTAGAATGCGTGGTAGGCGAGGAAGGCGCAAACGTCCGTGTTGTGCGAAAAGTGCTGAAGACGCTGGAAAACCTAAATATTCTTTTGCAAGAGACAGTGCGGGAACTCGAGGCTGTGCTGAAATCAAGGGAGGTTGCGCACCCGTTCATGGCGACTGATAGCGCGGGTGATGGTAAAGATAGTCCGGCGACGGCGGCGGCTGGGAAGAATGGCGGACAACGCATGGATAAGCGGCAGATTGAGCAGAGGATTGAAGAGGATAGGGAAAGGCACAAAAGGCTGAGAGAGAGTATCTGGGCGGTTCCTGGAGAGGGGTTCGAGGAGCTGGAAAAGCTGTGGGAAGAGGCGAGTGATGTTAATGAAGATGATTATGTTACAGCGAGAGAGGATGCTGAAGAGAGGAGAAAAGTCATTGCGTATGGATAGGATCAGAACGATAAAGTTGGGGCGTTGCAGGCGCGGAATATGCTGTTGTCGAGGAGCAATAGCCAGGAAGGAGTTTGAAGTGGATTTACAACGCTTGGCTAAGTTGGTAAACAGACGCATTGCAAAGGCGTTTACGGATTAGGCACGAAAAGTTATCGCAGTATGAGTCAGGCGTTATGGTGGAAAGGTACCACAGGCTGTCTCATGATACCCTATTGTTATTGGAGTTTTGAGATATACTGAATACATCTACAATCATTCCGTACATATCCTGTACATGCCTGTTGGGCAATGCTATGGTACAATGTCCGTCTCTCAATTCAACCATTGTCTTTCTGACATAAAATCTCTACTCCATGACGACAGTGGCACCGAGAGCCTTGAGTGTCTCGACAATCTTCTCTGCCTCCTCCTTGGGAACGCCCTCCTTCATGACCTTTGGCGCGCTCTCGACGAACTTCTTGCTGTCCACCAAACTCAGTCCAAGCATAGCCTTGACTTCCTTGATAACCTTGGGTTTTGCGGCTGGGTCGAATTTCTCGAGCTTGAGGTTGAAAAGAGTCTTCTCTTGGGCAGCAGGAGCGGCTTCCTCTTCTTCGGCGGGAGGAGCTGCAGCAGCAGGACCGGCGCTTCCTGGGCCAGCAACGAAGCCGCCCATGGGCATGTCAGGGATGTTCAAACGGGTCTGTCAGGTAAGGTTAGCCGCATACATGTGATTTTAGTGGAAATGGGCTTCTTCAAGAATCCAACGAGCTGTTCTTAGATTTCGTGCTATTGTTCCACCTCTTGAGAAGGCTAGACTTCTTTGAAAGACGAATATGATTTGCCATCGGTTCCCAATTACTCTTGCCCACCCTCAATCGCTCATTTTCCGTACCTTCAGTGTTGAAACCAAGTCTGCAGTCTCCAACAGAGTCAATTGACTAATCTGGTCGACAATGGTCGCAATCTTGGGGTTTGTGGGAGTGGCCGCATCCGATTGCCATCTCCGCTGTATCCTCTGCTGTGTGGCTCCAATTGTCGGTCGAACGTATGGGGTCTGCTTAGCGGTGCAGATACAGCGCCTGAGCGCGCGAGATGCTGGTGCTGCCATTGTGCTGCCGAGGGACGCAAGGCTCGATGAATGGGCGTTGTAGTTGTCTTGCCATCATGAGATTTTGCGGAGCGGATTACGACGAATGCGGTTAGTGTCTTGGCGACTAGAGAGACCCGCAAAAAAGTTAGAGAACTTCGAGGCGCGCAGGCTTCACACACCAACACACCACCTTGCTGGCATATTGAAGCGTCGAAACTATGGGAAGGCGCCCCGAAAGCAATTCACAGAACAGCCCTTGCAGAAATGGAAGGAATCAATACTCACCATGCCGGTAAAACGGTAAACATCCATGCGCTCGTCATAGAAGCGCTGAAGCCTGAATCTACGGACCTTGTTTTTGTTCAACATGGTCAGCTTTTACCAGAGCTGTTTGCGCGTTGTATCCAATCTGGTGCTGAAACCGAGGCCAAAATCGCGGCTTTTGGACGCATTCTACCACTTGCGCCTCACCTTGGCGAGCACGTAGAACGATTTCTGGAGACCAACTCAAACTCGTCCATAATTGGCTCTTACACTGTGGCGACTGAAAACGCACTTACGCTTACTTTGCGGGATTCCGAACTAATAGAAGTGCTTCTCGGAACCTTTCGACTTATCAGCTACGATTGCAAGAACTTCTCTCGCTATGTACGGCTCCGCATTGTGGAGAGTTTGTTCCAGCATCAGAATCGAGTCGTGCGGTACCTGGCTGTACGAGTGTTCTGCATGTACGTGCATGCAGCGGATCATGCGACTCAAGAGAAGATCAAAAGAGTAATGGGAGATGGAGACATTGAGGGACCTTGGGAAGGACATCAGATCGATTACCGGTTTTTGTCCTTATGGGAAGAAAAGAGATGGAAAGATCTGCAGGCAAATTTGGACCAGCAAAACGCAAGCGACACATTGCATTACGTACCTGGAGATCAAGAACTATCGCCCTACACAGCCAATGTCAGTGGAGTGCTTCTACCACGGCTAGATGGAGAGCCTTCGCAAAGAACGCCCTCTGAGCTGGTGTCTACAACCACTACGGAATCCAACCTCAAGAATATTGCCCAGGGCCTTCTCCAATCAAACCCGATTCTGCTCACTGGTCTTGCTGGCTCTGGGAAGACTCTGCTTACACGTCATTTTGCCTGGCAGCTGAACAAGCTTGAGAAAATGGTCACTCTCCACCTGAATGAGCAGAGCGATGCGAAACTCTTGATTGGCATGTATACCACTGGGACAAAACCGGGAACATTCAGTTGGCGACCAGGCGTTTTGACCACGGCTGTCCGAGAAGGACGATGGATTTTTATCGAAGACTTGGATCGAGCACCAAACGAAGTCATCAGCACACTTCTTCCACTCATAGAGCGCGGTGAGCTGCTCATTCCCAGCCGAGGAGAGACGATACGGGCCGCGCGCGGATTCCGTATCATTGCGACCATGCGAAGCACACTCAATCCCCGCGGACAGGAGATCATACCTCGTCAAAACATGATAGGTCACCGATTCTGGAACCACATCACAGTGCAAATGCCTCAGCTTGACGAGTTCAGGCAAATAATACACGGAAGATATCCAGTGTTACAAAAACACCTACCCGGTATCATGCAGGTTTATGCTCGACTTCTGGAGCTATACGCGGATGCAAAATTCTCATCCGAGAACGGAACATCTCTTAGAGCCTTAACCCCTAGAGACTTACTTAAGTGGTGCGATCGGATATCGGTACTCCTTACACAAGCTGCATCGTTCAGCACTGCACAGAAAGACGATATCTTTATGGAAGCTTTCGATTGTTTTGCAGGAAGTTTACGCAGCGAAACAGCCCGTCAGCTTTTGATGAACTGTGTGGCTGAGGAGCTACACATTGATCCCCAGCGACGCGAGCATCTCCTAAAGAACAGGGAGGTAAAACTTCATTTGCCCTCGAACACAACAGCTTCAGGCACTATCCAAATCGGCCGTGCCAGGTTATCCAAGCAGAGGTCATCAAGAAAGATGGGTACGGGACGGCCGTTCTCTACCAATGACTACACCCTGCGTCTACTAGAAAAGGTTGCTGTTGCAGTCGATCGTCAAGAACCGCTTCTTCTCGTTGGTGAGACAGGTACTGGAAAAACAACGACTATCCAGTATCTAGCAGAGCAGCTAGGTCGTAAGCTAGTAGCATTCAACTTATCCCAACAAAGTGAAAGTGGCGATCTACTGGGCGGTTTCAAACCAGTCAATGTTCGCAGTCTCGTTATCCCTCTCAAAGATGAGTTCGATGAGATTTTTGAGACTACTTTCTCACGGAAGAAGAACCTGAGATTCCTCGAGATGCTCGGCAAACGGATAGCAAAGGGTGAATGGAAACGTGTTTGTGCGCTCTGGCGCGAAGCGTTGAAGATGGTGGATGCTGCCCGAAAACAGCACGAGTCGCAAACTTCATCTCCGGATCCTGAAGGTGGGCAGCCCAAGAAGAAGCGAAAGACCGACTCCTTGCCAGCGAACTTCTCTCCTGCGCGATGGGAAAAGTTTGCAGCAGATCTACAAACCCTAGAAGCCCAGCTCGCTGGTGGCTCCGAAGCATTTGCCTTCTCATTCCTGGAGGGCAACATTGTAAAGGCAGTGAGGAATGGCGATTGGATTCTTCTTGATGAGATCAACCTGGCATCTTCAGATACATTGGAGGCGCTTACCGATCTTCTAGGTGGAGGCCCAGACGGCAATCCATCTATTCTCTTGACTGAGACTGGTAATGTGGAGCGAGTAGTCGCACACCCGAATTTCAGGGTGTTTGCAGCTATGAACCCTGCAACCGATGTGGGCAAGAAGGATTTGCCTCCAGGCATCCGATCAAGATTCACCGAACTGTATGTTGAGAGTCCAGACGGAGATGAGAAGAGCTTACGCAACATCGTGGAGAAATACCTCGGTGGCGATGGCACAGATCCAGCCATTGTCCGAGTAGCACGCGATGTCACCAGTCTGTATCTCGAGATCCAAAGACTTGCCAAGGCGAACATGCTTGTCGACGGTGCAGACCAGAAGGCTCATTTCAGTTTGCGAACGTTAACCCGAACCTTATCGTACGCCCGTGACATTTCACCGCTATGTACTGTTCGGCGAGCACTGTTTGAAGGCTTTCATATGAGCTTCTTGACCTTTCTAGGCAAAGCCTCAGAGGATTTAGTCGCTCCTCTCATCACCAAGCATCTGTTCCCACAGAAAGCTACCATGAAGGCCGAGCTGGGCAAGCCACTTCAACAGCCATCAGATGGGCGAGGATATGTAAAGGAGGGCCATTACTGGCTTCGAAAAGGTGCACATGAAGTTGAAGAACAGTCCCACTACATCATCACACCGTTTGTACAGCGAAATATGAACAATCTCATCCGAGCGGCCTCGACACGGAAGTATCCCGTACTAATCCAAGGTCCGACGTCTTCCGGTAAGACGAGCATGATCGAGTATCTGGCGAAACGATCTGGCAATAAGTTCGTCCGTATCAATAACCACGAACATACCGATTTACAGGAATATCTTGGTTCTTATATCTCTGGCGCCGATGGCAAGCTTATTTTTCAAGAGGGCATCCTCGTGAGAGCTCTACGGGAAGGCCACTGGATTGTGCTGGACGAGTTGAACCTGGCACCCACAGATGTTCTTGAGGCACTTAATCGTCTTCTCGATGATAATCGTGAGCTCCTGATACCGGAAACGCAGGAAGTCGTGCGGCCCCACGAAGACTTCATGTTATTCGCTACGCAAAACCCAGCAGGCCTCTACGGTGGCCGTAAGGTGCTATCACGCGCCTTCCGCAACCGTTTCTTAGAACTGCATTTCGATGATATACCTGTGGAGGAGCTCACGGAGATCTTGCACCGCCGTACCATGATCCCGGAGACATGGTGCAAACGCATCGTCAAAGTTTACCGAGAATTGTCTACTCTCCGACAGGAGAACCGTATCTTCGAGCAAAAGAGTTTCGCAACACTTCGTGATTTGTTCAGATGGGCGCAAAGAAAAGCAGACACGATCCAGGATCTTGCGAACAATGGCTACATGTTGCTTGCTGAGCGTGTACGCAAAGAAGAAGAAAGAGTCGCAGTCAAAAAGATCTTGGAGACTGTCATGAGCGAGAGAGGTCCCAAAGTGACAATTGACGAGGATCAATTGTTCAGTGTCGAGAGCTTGTCAAATATCGAGGGTCTCAGCCAAGGCATGTCTATTGACAGTACCAGTGTCGTATGGACTCGAGCGATGCGCAGGCTTTCTGTCCTTGTCGCTTATGCAATTCGCAACAAGGAGCCTGTTCTGCTCATTGGAGAAACAGGGTGTGGAAAGACAACCGTCTGCCAACTCCTTGCCGATCAGTTCCACAATCAGCTCCACGTTCTTAACGCTCATCAGAATACTGAAACCGGTGACTTAATCGGTGCACAGCGACCCATCCGAAATCGGGCAGCCATCGAGGAATTGGTCAAAGAGCAAGTGCTTGACGCCCTTGCTAGAGTCCCAAGTGGAAGCCTTCAGAATGACCCAAGCACATTGGGGTATGAGCATTTGTTATCTCTCTATGACAGTGTTGTTCAGACTACTCCCGACTCAATACCAGATGAGGCTCGGAACAACGTCCTCTTGAACCGAACTAAGGCTGGTGCATTGTTCGAATGGGCGGACGGGAGCTTAGTGCACGCCATGAAGCACGGCCATTATTTCCTTCTTGATGAAATCTCTCTGGCCGACGACTCTGTGCTCGAACGCCTAAACAGTGTTTTGGAGCCATCGCGCACCATCTTGCTTGCTGAGAAGGGGCCTGTCGACTCATTGGTGACAGCAAAAGATGGCTTCCAATTCCTCGCGACGATGAACCCAGGCGGTGACTACGGAAAGAAAGAGCTCTCGCCAGCGCTTCGCAATCGATTCACTGAAATCTGGGTTCCTGCGATGTCTGATCTCGACGACATCCTAGAGATTGTGCGATCAAAGCTGAGCCCTGGGCTTGTACAATATGCTGATGTCATTGTATCATTCTCGCAGTGGTTTAACGACAAGTACAATACCTCTGTCGCATCCTCCATATCCATTCGTGATACCTTGGCATGGGTGTCATTTGTGAACAACCTGGTGCATCATAATCCAGTTTTCAGCATTGTACATGGCGCAGCAATGGTCTTTATCGACACACTTGGAGCCAACCCTGCTGGACTTCTAGCGATTTCTACGTCAACAATTGGTACAGAAAAGAAAGCGTGCCTACAACATCTCAGCAACTTACTTGGAACGGATGTCGCGCCCATGTACTATGGTGCAATCGATATCTCGGACACAGTTGAAAGATTCCAATTGGGTGCTTTCTCTATCCCGAAATTTGCGCCTGGTTCGTCGCAGGCTAGCTTTGCGCTTGAAGCTCCGACTACACGCTCCAATGTTATGCGAGTAGTACGCGCATTGCAGCTACCGAAACCTATCTTGCTGGAAGGAAATCCTGGTGTGGGTAAAACTACGCTCGTCACTGCCCTTGCTAAGGCTATCGGAAAGCCACTGACACGTCTCAATCTGTCCGAGCAGACGGATCTAATGGATCTGTTCGGTTCTGACGTGCCAGTAGAAGGCGGAGCAGCGGGCACATTTGCCTGGCGCGATGCGCCTTTCCTCAAGGCAATGAAGAGCGGTGATTGGGTCCTACTTGATGAGATGAATCTCGCGTCGCAGTCGGTGCTTGAAGGTCTGAACGCTGTACTGGATCATCGTGGCGAGGTCTACATTTCTGAGCTGGACCAGACATTCCACAAACATCCAGAATTCAGAGTATTCGCAGCACAGAACCCACACCACCAAGGTGGCGGTCGTAAAGGTCTTCCTGCTTCTTTTGTCAACCGGTTCACGGTGGTGTACGCAGACGTCTTCCGACCAGAAGATTTGACGCTCATCTGCGAAAATATATTCCCAAGCATCAAGAAAGAGGAGGTTACTAAGCTGATCAGCTTCGTAGCCGAACTAGACGAGCAGGTCGTTAATCGTCGGGCCTTTGGCAATCTTGGTGCACCGTGGGAGTTCAATCTGCGAGACACCTTGCGCTGGCTTCAGCTCCTTGCCGGAACCGACTTTCCTGGTTCAGCACGAGACTTCCTCGACATCATCTTTGTGCAACGCTTCCGGGCTGAAAGTGATCGCAATCGACTGCTCAAGCTATTCGAGAACCAGTACGGTAATCACAACCCTCGCATGAGTCTCTTCCATACCCTGAGTTCCAGTATGATCCAAGTGGGTCTCGGTTTGCTCCCTCGAGACCTCGCTGTTACACGTTCCGATGCCGTATCGCCACTCCAGGTCTCGCAGCTTGGCCCTATGGAAGCACTTGTTGTTAGTGTCAAACAGAATTGGCCAGTAATCATTGTCGGTCCGCCAGGATCGGGTAAAACAGCTATCATCAACCAGCTGGCAAGCTACGTTGGTGCCGATCTGGTTACTTTCTCCATGAACGCAGACGTCGATGCAATGGACCTAGTTGGCGGATACGAACAAATTGACCCTATGCGAGAGGTACATCACTGTGTCCAAAAAGCAGAGGCAGCTGTTCGGAGACATATAGCAACGTCCCAACAGTCAGATCCCACACATATCGACCTTCTTGAATCCCTTCAAGCAGGCTTTGTCGGACTTACTGCTGAGAACTTGGATCTCCTTCTCGGTTTACTTACAAACCTGAACGCTGAAGGGGCTGAATTAGCTCAGAATTTGCAGTTATCATTGCAGTCCTCACGCGAACAGATTGATGGCGCGCGTTTCCAGTGGGTTGATGGCATTCTCATTCGTGCGCTTGAACAAGGCAAATGGTTGGTTCTCGACAACGCCAACCTGTGCTCGAGTGCCGTTCTGGATCGCCTAAACTCCCTTCTCGAACCAAATGGCTATCTTTCCATCAATGAGCATTCTACTTCGGACGGAGAAGCACGCATCGTGCGGCCGCACCCAAACTTCCGCATCTTCATGACTGTAGATCCGAAGTACGGCGAGCTCTCCCGGGCCATGCGCAACAGAGCCGTTGAGATATGTCTGCTTGAGCTGGAGCAAAGCAATAAGCAAGCAACCGTACCAGCTGTACAATACGCCCTTGAATCGACTAGCTACCGCTTCCGCGGCTTTCAGGATCATGAGAAGCATCTCTCGGCGACTTTGCAACAGCAATTCGAGGCCCTTTCTGTGCAAGACAGTGACTTGCTAGAGAGTTTTACCAAGCAAGTTCAGAAAGGACTGGTATCCGATATATCAACGCAGTCAAACAACATCAACAGCAATGGCAATATGCAGCTGGAACGTGTCGCGCAAACAACGCGACTGGAAGATGAAGTTTCCCACTTTGCTCATTTTCTTACAAGTACATGGGTGGCGCGTGCTCAGTCAGTATCAAATCAACTTGCGACTGAAGCATCAGCACACTGCCTTGCGCTGCATCCATTGATGAATGAACTCTTCATCAATCGTACAAAGATGTCCAAAGCTTTCAGTCTGTTTAGCGCTTCCCTGTATGAAATCATGCTCGACCTATACAACATGCAGAAAGCTATCCAAAGTTTGCCCTCTGCGCGATTTGAGAGACGCAAAGAGAAACAGAAGCTACCGGCTTTCTTGCAAAATTACTGCCAGGGACTAATGAAACTCATTGATGGGTTTTGGCAAGTATCCCAAGAGGGCCAGCAATTCGATCTTACCTTCCTTAAGCCATTGCGAAAAATGTTCTGGGCGTTCCATGCACTTGCTGCTGCGCCAACTTTTGACCGCGCAACATTCCAGACGTACCTCAAGATGTTGTCGTCTGTAGTTCCCAGCTCTGAACAGTCTCTCCCTCTTATGCAAAACTTTTCTGCCACTCTTTTCAAACAGATTGGTGCTTTCGGATCCGATGTTCAATTAACAACCGGGTTAAGCATGGAACGCATTTGGCGGGTATTCAAGCCATCGACGCCTAGGAATCAACAACAGCTGGCAGCTATCCTCGAACTTGAAGCGCTTGCTGATAGATTCGATGCTGTCATGTGGCAGTCGACCTTAGGGGTGGATGAAATGGTGCAGATACGCGAACGCATCGGCAGTTCTCTGAACCTAGTCCGGAAAGATCAAGCAGATGCCAAAGAGCTCATCACCACGCTTAGTACGGCTATTCAGGAGCTCGAGCAAGGAATTGGAGAAGACAGTGTCGTAATCACACCCTATTTTGAAGAGGAGTTCGAGGGTCTGTGCCAGTTCCTGGACGTCGCATATCAAGACCAGTCGGTAGGAGAGAATGTGCTACCCACAGCCAACATCACTGCTGCTCGAGCGAAATCATCCCTTTTCGCCCGGAGGCCTACAAAACTGTCCAATTCCATAGCCGGTAACTCTGAGAATGCATCAGAGCAATTTGCAAAATCATACCGTCACCTTGGCCTCACACGGCAGTCAGCAAACGCGATGGTTCTTCAGAGTCGATTTCACACATCAATGCTTGCCAAGCTTTCCGGCGTCGATGATGTACAGCTCGCACAGCTCGAAAGATTTGAGGCTGAGTTGCAAGTGCTGTCGCAGCAAATATCACTGGATGCGGGTCGGATAACTGACGACCAGACCGGTGCTTTGCAAAATCTCTATACCAACATCTATAATCAGCTTGTAGTATCACATTTCAGCGAGGTCATTCAGAATATAGACCATGGCCGCATCGAGTTTTACCCTAAATCAAACGTTCCTAGAACGTATCGCTCGCTGTTAGAGGATGGCATCACGTCTTGCTCCAGAGCTGCGGATTCTGCTGTTGATGCAGCAGCTTGGATAAAGCTGGGTCTCTTTGGTCTCCAGTTATACGTACCCAACTACCCACATGACCCTGCTCTGCGACCAATGATCGAACGCAATATGTTCAGCATCGAAAAGAGCACTCTTCTGGGCGCACTGAGTGCTTTGAGACAATTCCAGGTTGATATGACTGGACAGGACACCAGCCTCCGCATTCGACTCATTGAGGAGAGTATTGACAACATGGGCCAAGAGCCGCCTGTGCCGGCCATTGTTCGCCCCGACAATTCTGAGCTCGATAGCCTGCAAGGCGAGTTCACCAACCTGCTCAGTACGATACAGCCCCTACTCAATCATTCAATATCAATGCAAGAGGCAGCCTGTGATCAAACGCTACAACAAAACCTCGTTCGAATCATCCAACGACTCACTGAAGGATATCGATCATACGACGACATCACAGACACTGTGGTGGGTTTCATTGTATGCCTCCAGATTGGTCTAATACTTGGACGAGTGGCAGAAGACCAAACGTCGCACAGTGCTGTTGCGAACAGCTTATCGTATATATCCTCAGCAACTCCTTTCTTTGGACGATCACAACCTCTGCAAAGCCCAGAATCGCTCTTACGAACGATGGAGCAGGGCTTGAATCAGCCAAACCACGTTATCGACTTAAGATGGCATACCCTGCACTCAATGCTCTTCATGAAGAGCACTGATCAGGGTACTATGGATATTCCTACAGCTAGGAAACTATTGCATGACCTCTTTGCTAGCTTGTACGGCGATTGGAAGGCCAAGCTACTTCAGGACCAAGAGAAAGAAGCCAAGAACTCAAGCCTGTATACATACCGAGGCTTGGACGATGAAACGGGAGAGGAGGATCCAAGCCTCTTCCCTGACTACGAAGCAGACGAAGAAAGGCAAGATAAAGGACCTTCATTGCCGTCAGATTCTCGAAATTATGCTATCCGACTTGCCGATATCCATGCAGAGCTCTTTGTAGACGGCAGAGATGCTCCAGACTCTTTAACAACTTTGCTGGAGTGGTGTGCCTCTGAGATGAACCGTGTTTCAGAGGGCAGGAGTCACGGAAGCAAGCACGAGGATGTTCTACCAGTTATCTATCTTGCGCTGGAGAAGAAGGCAAATGCTTTATCTTCAAGTCATGCAGGAAGATATTACAATTTCTACTTCGACTCCAACCTGTATGAGGCCAAGCGATTCATTGCGCTCATACATCGGATTCAATCTCGCTATCGCCAAATTCGGAATGTGTGGCCCGAGCATGCTACACTGTCAGACGTCCTGCGCACATGCGACGAAGCACTTGAATTCCGACATGTTGACCCCGTAGCCAAGTTCATCACCAAAGCCGAGAAACTCCATGGCTACATGCACGAATGGCAGACCGTTGCCAGCAAAGAGTACAGCGCTGCCAATCTGTATGACGATCTTACGAAGCTCCTTGTCAGTTGGCGAGAACTTGAGCTCACTACCTGGGCACGACTGTTCGATATGGAAGAAATCAAGTATCACAATGACGCCAAGAGCTGGTTTTTTGTGGCCTACGAAACCATCATTGCTGCGTCGGAAAGTACCAATGATGATGAGAGCCTTCAAGTACATTCAAAAGAACTACTCAAGTCACTAGAGGGTTTCTTCGAGAAAACCACGCTTGGACAATTCGAACAGCGAATCAAGCTCCTCAAACAACTTCGTCAACATGCGTTCATGCGTATGCAAGATACTGACTCCTTCGAGACTGTTTACATATCACTCGACAACTTCCTCACCTACTATTCGCGTCTGGAAAAACCAGTTCATGAAACGATCACTAAAGGAAGGCAAAGCCTTGAAAAGCAAATCACAGATGTGATCAAACTTGCGAGTTGGAAAGACACAAACATTGAGGTGTTGAAGCAAAGTGCAAAGAAAAACCATCGGAAGCTGACCAAGTTAGTCCGCAAGTTCAGGGAATTGCTAAACCAACCTGTATCCGGCATTACAAGATCAGGGCTTCCGGATGAGAGTCACCATTTGCAAGACATCTCCTTGGGAGTAGCGAGTGCAGCTGTCAACCCTATGGCGCTTCAACTTTGTGAAATCAGTGTACCAGGTTGGGTGGGCCGACCGGCGCGCTTCAAGAACTTGGATGTCACCACTTCCATGATGCGTAACCTTGTCACGCCGAAGAAGGACGCTGTGGATGGTGCCTCATACATCAACGATTTCATCAGCGAGCTCTTGACCTCCATTGTTGAGCTTCAGAAAGCTACACCAACCACGCTTACTGAAGAGAACAAGGCCTCCGTCCAGCATCTAAAGACACAGAAGCGCAAGTTGTATGCTGATACGATGAAAGAGCTACGGCAAATGGGCATCAACTCGAATTTGAGTGTCGACACACTGGCAAAGCAGGACGAACTCTCGACTATCCTTTCGACGATGCCACCAGTCAAGAGTGACCAAAATATAGGACGAGCGGCAGAGTACCATCTTCACAAGGCTCTCAACATCATGCCACAGGTTCGTGCGGTGACCAGAGAGCACTCTGGAGACCTGACTCCAAACGATGTGGCAAGAAGCATTGGCTACTTGGAGGGCTTACTGCATGCTTCTATTCGACAACGAACGGCACTGAGCAAAGCTGCACAAAGCCTTGACCAGATTTTCACGCCGCTGTCCATGATTGCAGAGCTTAGCAAACCGGATCTCGGCGACATCTCCTGGGTACCGGAGCAATATCTGGAAACTCAAGTTCTCACGCAAACTCAGCTCCGCTGGCTTTCTGCCATTTTGAGGACTGGTACAGATATTGTGAATGCACAGGCGAAGCTTGGAAAGACTAACGAACTTGATTCTCTCATCCGGCAGATGCGAGAACAGGCTACCAAGACCTCTGAGCTTGCAGACACTCGCGACCAACTTCCAAAGCTACCGTCTGGTCTCAGATCTGCATCACATGAGAATTTGAGCAAGTCCATTGAGGCTCACATGTCGAATCTTCGGGTCACTTTCCAGCAATGGGTTTCACAAAACGATATCGCAAGGCCTGTTCTTCGACATATAGAACCATTCCTCTTCACCTATCCCTCTACCAGCGCCGCCCCACTCACAGAGAACTTGCACATCACGCTTGATTTCCATGTGAAGGATGTGTTCGCTTCTCTCGATCTTATCCTAGGTTCGATGCAAGATGTCGAAACTGCGATGCAGACCATTCCGGTTTCAACAGATGATGCATCTTGGCTCGTCAAGGAGGAACAAGCACTATTTGCTGCTCTTACTGCCCTACATGTCCCGCAAATCAGTAGAAGTCTGACTTTAATATTGGATAAGATGCAGTACCTTTATCAGGACGCTAATCTGAAGTCTGTGGCGGCTTTACTCTCCTCCATCAAACCAGTCCTAGAACAATATTCAGCATCGCACAAGTTTATCCTTATGCGCTTTGATGCATTGCATGCATCTACCGCAGATCTGCTTCATCGTTTGTCGAAGTCTTTCATCCAGATCGGGACGCAAGGATTCTGTCAGCCTCCAGAGAAGTCTGATGACAACCAAAAAGGAAAGGATGATAAGCTCGAATCTGGAACAGGACTTGGTGAGGGCGAAGGTGCTGAAGATATTTCCAAAGACATTGAGGATGATGAGGACCTCGACGAGTTGGCGCAAGAACAGAAAGGCGAAAGAGAGGGAAGCATTGAAGAACAAGAAGACGCTGTTGACATGGGAGACAAAGATATGGAGGGTGAAAGTGAACAAGTCGAGGAAAAGCAAGAGGAGGGTGATGAGTCTGGTGAAGAGGGGGATGAAGATGCGCAGAGCGAAGTTGGCAGTGTCGACGATCTTGGTCCTAGCGCTGTCGATGAGAAAATGTGGGACGACGGCGGCAAAGAAGACGATGCTAAGGACAAGGAGGGTAAAGATGATGTTGGTACTGAGGATCAAAACGAGCAAGTCGCTTCTGAGAAGAAGGAAAAGGAAAAACCTGGTGAAGAAGGCAAGGACGACGAGAAGGAAGACCAGAAAGACGGCCAAGATGACGAGGATATGGAAATGGAAGGTGAAGACCAAGAAGAAAACGTCGGTGCTGGCGAAACCGAACCGATGGATCCTCACGCAAAAGAAGAGGAAACCTTGGATTTGCCTGATGATCTCAACATGGATGGCCAAGATGACCAAGGCAAGGATGACGACGACTTTGGTGACATGGATATGGGTGATGATCTTCCCGAAGACCAACTAGATCCCGAGGCTGAGCCGGATCAGCCTGATACCATGGACGAAGAGATTGGCCCCGAACAGGAGGGCGAAGAAGAGAAAGACACAACTGGTCACGTCGAAGATGAAGATCAACCTGAGGGCGAGCAAGAAGAGGAAGCTGATGAGCCGATGGATGATGACGCTGTTCCTCTGCCGGATGAAAATGTGCCAGATGATGAACCCCACGATATGAAGGACACTGACCAAACCGATACGAATGCGGAAGCCGGGGCTGGTATCGAAGCAAATGAGGAAGCACACAAGAACAAGAACGAACAAGCTTCTGCCAGCGCTGCGAATCAAGAAGAAGGTCAGGAAGGCGATTCTTCTCAACAACAACAGGCACCTACGACTGAAGAGGGGCAACTTGGAGAGACAACAGCCCCTGAAGCTGGAGGTCATGGTGAACAACCTGAAGAATCCCGCGAGAAGCAGTCATTCAAGAAGCTGGGTGACATGCTGGAAAAATGGTACAACCAGCAAAAGCAGATACAAGATGCTAAAGAGAAGGATGAAACTCAGATTCAACAGATCGACAAAGAGATTGATATGGCTGATGCGGACTTTGAGCATCTTGGGGATGAGGAACAACAAGCTGATACTCAAGCTCTGGGTACCGCCAATGAAGACCAGGCCAAGGCCTTGGATCATGACATGGCAATGCCGATAAATGAGGAAGAAGGGAAGATGCCCAGCCGACCTGACGACAATGACGATGAGGTAAGGGAAGCCAACCAGGATGTCGACATGGATGAAGCAGAGGACCAGAGTGACCAGGAAGAAGAACAAGGGACTCCGCCAACTCAATCCAACGCCATGGAGGGCCAACCTCAAGCTTTTGTTGGAGAACAACGTCCACCGCCAGAGCAGGAGGATGAGGATATGGCGGATGCTGTTCCTCTCGACGATGACGTCGTATCGACTACGTCCTCTGCGGACAACATTGAGACTCAGTTGTCTCTGACTCACCTTGACCAATCTTCCATGGACCCCAAATCTGCACGTGCTCTTTGGCTTACGCATGAAGCATCTACACACTCCCTCTCTCAACAACTTACTGAGCATCTTCGTCTCATTCTCGCGCCAACTCTCGCTACCAAGCTTCGGGGTGATTTCAGAACGGGAAAGCGACTTAATCTCAAACGTATCATCCCATACATTGCATCGGGCTACAAACGAGACAAGATTTGGCTCCGACGCAGTATGCCAAGCAAGAGAAGCTATCAAGTCATGATTGCGCTCGACAACAGTGGCAGTATGGCAGATAGCGGGGCCAGCAACCTCGCCCTTAAGACACTCACGCTCGTCACCCGCTCTCTTTCTATGTTGGAAGTAGGTGAGGTTAGTGTTGTTGGTTTCGGCGATCAAGTGAATGTGGCGCACGATTTTGACAAGCCATTCACCTCTGAGGCCGGTGTACGCGTCTTCGAGCAATTTGGCTTCGACGCGAAGAAAACGAACGTAAGGGGTTTGGTCGACAAGAGTCTCGAGCTGTTCAAGGATGCCAGGCAGAAGGGCAGCAGCTCAGCGGGCGAAGATCTCTGGCAATTAATGCTTATTGTCAGCGATGGTATCTGTGACGAACATGCCGAGATTCAACGCCTCATCCGCAAAGCCCAAGAGGAACGCGTCATGATTGTCTTTATCATCATCGATAGCTCGGCTACAGCTCCTTTGGTACCAACGCCAAAGCCCTCGGATGATACTGCGGCGCAGCCACCAGCGCCGATCAAGGAGCAGGCCAAGTCGTCTATCCTGGATCTTGAATCAGTCGTCTTCACCCCTGAAGGCAAGATAGTAAGACACAAGTATATGGAGCAGTTTCCGTTCAGGTATTATCTAGTAGTCAGGGATGTCAGGGAGCTGCCGGGTGTACTTGCCGGAGCTCTAAGACAGTGGTTTGGAGAGGTCGCTGGAAGTGTTTGATCGTGATTCTATCAGGAATTGGATTAATGGCGTTGAGGCGTAATATTTTGCATTTTCCGGTGAAATGGTTTCAAGGTCATTGTAGGTGATGGCTGGTGCATCATTGGCGCATGTATCTAGGATGATAAATGTATGTTCTCTTTTGATTGTTTCACCAGCTGATGAATCCGTGGCCGAGCCTGAGCCATGGCCAAGCACTTTCTTCAGGGCGTAGTCGTTTAGTTTCAGCTCAGGTTCTTGTAGCTTCTCAGTGATATAGGAAGAGGTGGATTCTGCTGCCCCGCTGAGTGGTGCAGCAATAGGCTACAGGTGTATGTGCGCCTCACGGGACACGGCAAGACAACCTGTAAGGCTGTGGTGGATACAGGCTTGGCGGTAGCAACGTCTTTGAGTGACATAGGTCAGGCTGATAAGCACCAATTACATGAGGGTGCCTTGTGTCAGCCTTGTCACATATCCCTCACAGTCTTGATTCTACTTCTGTACTACTCAACCCTTCTTACTACGCATCATAGAAGAGCTCATTCACGAAAAGACGATTTATCATATTCTCAAAAGTCCCCCAAGCTGTGCGACTATGGCTGAACTGGGAGCTGTCGCTAGTGTGGTTCAGCTAGCCGATGTAGCCTTGCGCATAAGCGGCGAAGTCTGCAAGTTTCTCGACGCCTACAAAAGTGCCGATCGGAATGCAAAGCTACTATGGGATGGTTTGGTCTCACTATCTGTTCATATTGACAATTCGCTTATGAAAACAGCCCTTCGAGATGTTGAAGCGAATGTTCGCAACCTGCGCCAATATGTTATACAGTTTCGAAAATCCAAGGCCGCCGTGGATGAGTACGAGAATCTTTCTGAAACTATAATGCAGGCACTGAACGGCTATGATACGGATATACTTGCTGTGAAACGCATACTGCCCACAAAGCCTTTGGAAAAAGTGAATGAGAAGGCTCGCTGGGCTATGAAGAAACGGGAAACACAAGAGCTCATGGAGCGTATAGCACAAAGAAACTCAAGCCTAATCACTGCTTTGGGTATTTTGGAAAGGTACATCTCAATATTCCTTCGTCGTCATGCACTAATGGTATCCAGTCAACAAAGTCTACGCATACACAAGGATACCCAAGAGATCTTGGCGAAACAAACCGCCTCCGATGTCGTATTCTCGAGAATTTTCGCAGAAATAGACACGAAGATGCAAAAGCAAGAAGATGATCATATTGAGTTGCTTTCACTCTCGAGGAACTTCGTCGCCAATGTTCAAGCGATGAAGGCTTCTTCAGATCGCCAACGCGAGGCCTTCACATCTGTAGCGACTCAACAAGTTGCATTTACCAATGATAGGCTGAAGAGTATAGACAGATCGGGTTCATGGCTAGCCAGAAGCAACGAACAAACCAAAATCAAACTTGATGAACTCAGTACGCAATTACAACGGTCGTCAAAGCAGACTCAGCAAACAATCGATGCTATGATTGCCGGAACGAAAGGGATACAAACTCAAGCAACACTCTCAACCTCAACCATTGACGCCATCACTAAGATTATCCGCGACGAGATCAGAGCAACCCTTACACCACTTGTGGAAGGAGTCTTTGATCAGAAGGAAACACGTAAAGAAGAAGCGCTACGGCGCCTCGGAAGTCTCAATGATGCAATAACCTGCGAAATTGGCTCTGCTCTCTCCTCTCAACGAAGAATTGAGACAACTGACTTGCACTCAGTGCATACAGTGAACTCAGATCAGTGTATCACGTATCAAGAGCACGAGAGTTTACGACGAATGCCATGTGAGCTAGACTTTGCGCAACCGCTTAGCATGACCCAAGACGAATTAAATCAACATTACACTGTCTCAACCTCCAGCCAAAAGTGGTCTCATAAATCTAGTTTTGGAAGGCTCGAGATCCAAGTTACGCACACTCATCATCGAATCGATGGATCCTCACAGTCAAGAAGGTATGCATCAGTCGAAGTAAACTTCTGGCCGTCGCAAAGGTATCTGCGTCTCCCACAAATCTCTGCCTTTTACAGTACAGCACCAACACCTGGAGGATATCATCAGATAGCCCCAAGCATTGCATTTTATCCTGTTATATCTGAAGATCATCCGGTATTTGCAGTAATTCAGTCCGGTGATCTGATGACACTCCAGAGGATGATAGCAACTCAGCAAATCCATCTGAAGAGCTGTCGAAGTGATGGACAAACACTCTTACATGTAAGTCACCGAAGCCGATACTTATTCTTTAACAACTTTATGGTATGCTTTAGTTATGAAAGTTTTACCTAGACTATTTCATATTCGTATACCCCCCACCTTACGGAGTACAGCTACGTGATTTTTCCGTTGTTGAGACACATACTTTGATACTTGAAACCCTTACTTATATTTTTGGAGCGCGCCGCAATCTATGGCAGAGTAGATATTTGCACTTTCCTTAACGGCCGTGGTCTATCCTGGTACCAAGAAACAACAAATCGGTAAGTTACATTATGCTGTCATATCAGATATCTCTAACCATCAGGAGGTCTGGTATAACACCAATCTGGTACTGGTTCTTCTTACACGCATGTTTGCAGCCCAAACTGTGGTCTCTATCAGATCCGTTAGATGTTCTGGACAACTTCAACCATACAATGGACAACGAGTTCGAAAGCTTCTTTACTTTGAGCTTTTATTATATGAATCAACTAGCTAGGGCCAGTTTTGACGATTCCAAATTCGAGCGGGATTTCCGAAGAAAATGGCCAAATCACTGGGACGTGTTCAGGGCTGATATTCTTGGATGTTTTCTGAAGGATCCTTCGCTTCACACAACGTGGCTGAATGCCCCGATCCTTCTTCACAAAATTCTCCAGAGTGGGTGGAATCCAAATATGGTAGACTCCTTCCAAGCTGTTCCATTGAATACTATGCTCATCGGTGCTTCACTCTACAAACACAAACTAGTGGAGCTGCCAACGTATCAACAGTTGAAACAGAAGCTACCAGTTCCAAGCCGCTTTGGCCAAATCAAAGCGCTCGTGCTATCCACCAAATCAAAAGAGATACCTTACTATGGTCTCTGGACTTGTATCATGTTACTTGTGGTAGGGGGCGCAGAAATTCACTACATACAGTCGAAAGCCTTTGACTCGATTGAAGACTGGAGCGAACTATCCACATATTCCGAATTCGCGTTATCCCAAGGATTGTTTCATGAATGGAGGCTAGCACTAGAGTTGAGCGGACGGGACCCCGACTACGTCTTTTTGGAAGACGAAAGATACCGAAAAAGAACGTTCAGATTGCGTGGCGCCACTCGATCAGGAGTAGACGAAGCAATATTGGATCCACCGCCCATAGACGGACTTCGCTGTCGCAGATGCCGTCGAAAATATTGCAACAATCACGACGTCTCCGTCTTCGAGTAGCTTCAGGAAGTTTGGATGTCAAGCCATTCACGTCTATCTAGCCAAGGAAGTTGTAGGAAGATAGCTCTTTGATATATCCCAAGATCCGACACTATGCAGCAACTTTAATAACGGCCCGTCCAACAAGCTTTCCCGCATTCATATCCGAGAGAAACCGATCGATGTCTTTCAACTCGCCATATGTCAAGATGGGATGGACCAGTCCACGTGCCGTAAACTCGAGTGCCTGGAATACAGATTAGCAGCAGTCCTTTGCGAGGTCTTCAACACGCCCTCAGCATACCTCTTCGACATCCTTCAAAGTCCCTGTTACACTACCCACAACGTTCAACTTCTTCGCACACATCAAAAGCGGCGGCGCACCCGCTATAACGCTGGGGTCTTTGGGCAACCCAACGCACACCATTGTACCATTGGGCCTAAGCAGATGCGGCGCCTGGTCGTACGAAGCTTTTGTTGCCGGGAAAACGAGAACGCCATGAGCACCGTACTTTGTAATCTTGGTCACCTCAGATACGATATCTGGGCACGTGGTGAAATCTATGTAGTGCTCTGCGCCCAGTCGAAGACATAAATCGCGCTTAGCATCCCCGCCGTCAATCGCGATAACGCGCATTCCCATCTGTTTCGCGTACTGCACGCCAAAATGACCAAGACCACCACCAGCTCCTGGGATAACGACCCACTGCCCTGGAAGGACTTTACTTCTCTTGCATGCTACGTATGCCGTTACACCGCCGCACATGATGGGGCCCGCTTCTTCATCTTTGACGCCATCCGGAAGCTTAGTTGCGTATCGGCCGTCCGTTACACAGTATTCCTGGAACGTCCCTGCGGCAGTAAATCCGCTGTTAATTTGTTTGGGACAAGAGCATTCGTCTTGGCCGTTGGTGCAGAATTCGCACTTCTGACACACAGAAGCAATCCACTTGATTCCCGCACGATTCCCAATTTGCCAGAGATCCTGCATGTTCGAGCCCACAGCTACAACAGTGCCGGCGCCTTCGTGGCCACATACGCCGTTCGTGCAGTCAGCCATTCTGACGGGCCATTCGTCGTATAATAAGGATTTGTCCGTGGCACATAATCCGCTGTAGTTGATCTTGACGAGTATCTGATCAGGAGAAGGACTTGGGACGGGAATTTCCTTGACTATAATCGTGGTTTCATCGCCGGAACCTTGCTTGGTGGCCGCTTTCTGGGTCTTGGGCAAATCCATGATGAGAATGTGGCGCCGGTAGAAGAGTGGGACGTGTGAAATGTGAAAAAATAAAATAAGATTCACAAAGTTACATCAATGGTATAGGCACAGTTTTATCCATCGTTCGGGGCTAATGTTCCCCACAAAAGGCTCATTGACGCTGTAGGTAATATTGTGGATCCAGATAACCTACATGCGGGGCTGAACGTGCGCGTACCCCAGACTTGAGACGCGAGGGCTGCAAACAGTAAGTTTGGTGCCTTGAATTGGTGACACTATCGCTTCGGCAGTGTGGGAAATGAGCAGAACGACCGAGTTTCGGCGTTACTTTTCTTTGCCGTGGCCAGTATCCGAAACACCCGTGACCGTGCGGCAGTGCAATCCAGGTGGATTAGTCCGGTGCAACGCGTGAAGCTGGATAATGTGGAGAGCATGTCCAACACTTGCCGACAGAGATCGAGGGGCCCCAGATACCAAGGAACCGGTTGAGCGACTGGGGCTCAGCGCTGAGGCAGGGTAACCCATGCTTTGGAAGGGGATACATACATGGAATAATTGTCTGTCGAGAGCTGTAATCCTCTCATACTTGGGTCTACACTAGCGCTTGCGGAGACCTCGGGTTGCACAGTGAGAAGTAGGCTCCAAACACCGCCTTCTAATGAGGATTGCACAGATCGGTGATTAGAGTACGTCGTATATTCTGTTTTCGTTGCTAACAATCTTTTGCAACGGTGGTATTGACGAGGGGTTGAACCTCGGCCCTTGTCAATTAAGAGCGTGTCATAATCATACAGGTTTCTTTCAAGCATATGCCGAAAACTGTACGCCGACCGATGCAGCCATCTATATATCCCAAAACGCCACGCTAAAACTAGGAATAGTGTTATACTACCACGCAGTGATGTCGCCAACCTCCGCCTCGCCAAACGTACTGGTCTTGGTAGCAACCATCTCACTGTTGGTGGCGGCAGTGTCTAGAGTTGGTGTTCTGGTCATAATTTCTGGAAGTTCCACATTGAGGAAGCCGAGCAAATGTTTGTTCACCTGTTCGAATTCCAACAAAAAAGCGTCATGGCCGTCGGGTGAGTCAATGGTCTTGAGCGCGGCATTGGGAATATACGCCGCCAGCTCTTGTTGTTCAGCAAAGGTAAAAAGACCGTCTGATTGTATACCCAGAACCAGTGTAGGCTGCTCAATCAAGGATAATGCATGGTGGAGGGCGGATACTGGATCCAGCGACTCAGGTGTTTGTCCCTCGGGATAACGATGGCGGGAAACGTCGTGTGTGTCGAGCTTCCTGGTGATCGCAATGTAGCAATTGGCGTCAAATCGCTTGATGAACTTTTCGCCTTGGTAACGAAGGTAAGATTGCGCAGAGAAATAGTGTGGCGTGGGGAGCCGAGAGGAGTGCGGAAATCGATGGCTGCTGTTTGTTGAGCTTGGTTTCTGAAGCGGCTGCACAGCAGCTGCATTCGATGCGTCATGGAATTCCAGATCGGCATGCGTCTGCGTAGTGCTGGGCAAGGCAGTACTGCTGTTTGTTCTCGATAGGGGCCTTGGGGAACCAGCATTCTTGTGGCCATCATTGTGTATCGCCCAGTGCTCGTGGGAGGGGTTTGAAGGTGATGCTGGACGCGGTACGGTGTTGATGTTTTGTTTCTTGGAGAGATCGGGCGTGTTGCGCCCAAACCGCGACTCAAATGAGTCACGACTTCGATAGGTCAGCAGGGCAGACATGCGAGCCGCTCCGAGACCAGTAGATGGAGGATCGTCATAGGAGTAGTAGCCATCATCGTACTTGGGGTCGCTGTAAATGCTCTGCCGTTGCGCCTCACCCCAACTGATACCCCAAGCGCTATAACGGGCGGATGTAGCAATTGGTACGATAGTCTTGACATAGTCTTTTCCGAAGTATGCAAACTCGAGAACAAGCATGCCACCCATGGAGCCGCCAATGACCGCAGCGATCTGCTTCACTCCGAGATCGTCTAGTATGAGCTTGAAGATGCTGTTCGCGTTAGTAATTGCGCAAGAAACAATTCTAATTTACAGCTCACTTGACATCATCCCGAACAGTTGTCAAAGGAAACTCGGGGCCATAGGGGCCCAGTGAAACATCGCCGTCCTTCGCTGTGACTGGACTGGCGCTGCCGTACGGGCTTCCTAGACTGTTCATGCATACGACGAAGAATCGTGAAGTATCGAACGCTTTTCCAGGACCTCCGAGCAATGGTCCCCACCAGTCTCCAACGTCAGCGCTACCTGTCAATGCATGGCATATGACCATGGCATTGTCTCCGCCTGGTGCTAGGGTGCCGTAGGTTTTGTATGCAACGTTGACATTGTGTAACACGACGCCGGATTCGAGGGTGAACTCTGGTACTATAGCGATATTTTGATCGGGGATAAGTTTGGAATAAGGATTTTCTGGCTGCGAAGATACTGTTTCTGTACAACTATTAGCTTTGTTCATGTCAAGTATGGTTGCTATTGACTGAAAGCCAACTTACCGTACTTGCGAGTTCCATTAGCCGTTCCATTGCCGATTTCCGAACCGCTCATGTTTGCGATATCCTTGAGTTGTGGAATAAGGAGTGTAGAGCCTGCAAGGCAAGTGGGGGCGTGTGAATCACATTGCGGGGAGTCATTCTTCTGGTGTTGATACTCAGCATCCGCCGCTAGACGAGGGTTTTGAGGTCTTGGCGATGACGTGATTCAATTCGCTAATGGATCCAATCCAGAGACCCCAGTATGAATACTAGTAATTACCAAACTTTGTTGTAGTGCGATATGGAGCCCCAGATTCTCCAATGTTCACCAATATTAGTACTCTTTCATGGCATGCCTACTTGGATGTGGCCACTATTCCTTCACACCTCGTCATGCCTAGCGATATCTGCAAGCGCGCAGCGAATCACAATTATTGTTTCGCTACGACGCGGTTAGTTTTGCTTCCAACATTTGTTCCATGGAATTCATCCCCGAGGTCTATGATCTTGCCATGACCAAGTCATCGATGGAAAGACTTGAAATCGTTCTTCGTGGATCTGAATGTTTAGCAAACTTCACCCTTGGAGTGCACTCTAATAAGTTACTTATCAATCTAGCAAGCAAAGTAAAGCAACATCGTCATGTAGGATGCATATCCCAGTACGAGAGGAAAGACCATCCTCAGGGCTTGGTGGTATCGTACATCATGACGTAAATGACCGAAATGCTCACTCATCTCTCGCGCTTCGATCTTAAAGAGGCGGTCTTTTCGATCCTAAGCCATGTATTGCACATATTCGCTTTGTCTCTGGGTATGAAGGACTCAGACAGCATTGTGATCGCAATGCCAACGTGAACAAACAGTTCAAGACGCGACTAATATTCCCGCAAAATTTCCAAGAATATATCGATTCTAGTGCTACATGATTGTGCTTTTGCATACGGTACGATTCACAATGGTCAACATCGAGAATCAACGACGACGGGTGTGAAGGAACATGCGCCACAGGCTAAGCCACATGTGGCTTGCATCTTACGCTAACTCCTTATGTTCTCATTGGATCTTTACCTCTACCATCATCAACCACCACCACTGAGATGCGATGCGACGGGTAGTAGTGACAGGTTTAGGACTTGTGACACCCTTGGGTCTAGGTAAGGGGTTTCAATTGATCGTCTTAACTTCCTTCGTTAATTGTCTAGGTGTGCGCCAAACGTGGAAAAGCCTGATTAACGGACACTGTGGTATCGTTTCGATCAAAGACAGAAGTCCTGATTTTGCCTTGCTTCCCAGCCAGGTAGCTGCGTTAGTGCCCGAAGGGTCGAAGAATGACGGAAAATGGAATCCGAAAGAGCATTTGAGCCCTACTGTGCGTGTGACGCAGTTCTCACAAGATAACTCGAACGGCCACTGAAAATATGACAGGACGAACGCCGCATGGCACGCTTCGCCCAGTATGCTATGGTTGCATCCGAGGAAGCTCTCAAAGACGCTGAATGGGATCCGAAGGAGGAGAAGGATCTTGCAGCTACGGTATCAGAGCCCAAACTCTTTTTTGCATGCACTCTGCTCATATTGTCCTAGGGCGTCTACATGGGTTCTGGCATTGGCAGCTTAGATGACGTTTATGACACTACAGTGGCTTATGAGAAAGGGGTGAGCGATGAGCACCTTACACTCAGTTCAGATCTGACCTCTTAGGGCTATCGGAAAGTATCGCCACTATTCGTACCTCGACTCCTAATCAACCTCGCTGCCGGTCACATCTCCATGCGCTATGGTTTCAAGGTGAGTATATTGGCCCGATGTGGAGTATGTGACACTGATCATTTGACGAAGGGACCAAACCATGCAGCTACTACAGCATGTACGACTGGTGCACACAGCATTGGAGACGCTTCTCGTTTGATCCAGTTTGGCGATGCCGATGTTATGATTGCTGGTGGTTCTGAATCATGTATCCACCCGCTTGCAATCTCAGGCTTTGCAAGAGCCAGAAGTCTTGCGACCAGATTCAACGACCGGCCTACCGAGTCGAGTCGTCCATTTGACAGACAGCGCGACGGCTTCGTCATCGGTGAGGGAGCTGGTGTCATGATTCTGGAGGTGAGTTTGTTCTGATTATATCACATACGAAGCTCATGAGTACAGGAACTTGAGCACGCGAAGAGCAGAAATGCACGTATCTATGCAGAGATCGCTGGCTACGGACTGTCCAGCGACGCGTATCATATGACAGCACCTCGTGAAGACGGCCAAGGCCCGCAAAATGCGATGAAAAATGCTTTGCGACATGCTAGCATCAAACCTCGTGCTGTCAATTATGTCAACGCTCATGCAACAAGCACACCTCTAGGAGATGCTGCTGAAAATAGAGCAATCAAAGCGCTCTTACTAGGCGAAGAAGGAAAAGACGCAGCCTCTGAGATAAACATCAGCAGTACAAAAGGTGCAATCGGGCATTTGCTCGGTGCTGCTGGAAGCGTTGAAGCAATTTTTGCTGTGCTGGGTATCCACCATGTACGTCAAGTTCAGAATCTGGGTGGCACGAAGCTAATAAAATGTAGAACATCCTACCGCCAACCCTCAACCTTAGTGAGCCAGGTGATCCGGCTGCTGAATTTGACTGCAATTACGTTGCAAATGTCGCTCAGCAGCGGGAGATTAACGTCGCCCTCTCGAACAGCTTTGGGTTTGGTGGCACTAATGCTTCACTCTGCTTTCGCAAGATGTAAATGTAATATAGTCTGACCATTGATCATGAAGCCTCAATAATTCATATGTTTTCTAACTTGCATCGGGTGAGTCTGGGTGGATTAGTAAAATACAGAGATAATAGGGCCATTGCCCCGCTAATTAGGCTCGGTCTTTCTCTGATAAGCTCGATCAACCCCACCTAGTGCGATGATCCCTGGATACATTAAAGGAAGATGAATTCCTAAACGGCGTACTCTCTTTTTCTGTCTCTTGAACTTTTTTTGTAGCGGTTTGTGCTTTCGATCGCATTGTTCAGGCGTTGAGCAGCGGGTTTCCGGACTGACGCCAAACGTGATGGCAAGTTCACACGGCGTACTGACTGCGGGCAGCGACAGCAGCAACCCAGAGAGCCAACCGTCTTTCCTGCGCAGCGCCTCCAAAAAAGCGGCCGAGTACCACGCACAGATTCCATATCTCAGGAAACTCCCATTTTCTGTTATTGCCATAATCGTCACGCTCATTGCCGTCAATCTGTTAGTATGGGCGGCTGTTGGAATAGTTCTGGTTTGTAAGAGACACATGAAGAAAAAGAACACATGCTAAAATCTAGAAGCACTGGCACACGCCGCTAATTTCGACAGCAATTCTATCATACACTCTGGGGTTGCGACACGCTCTGGATGCAGATCACATCTCGGCTATCGATCTCATGACTCGGCGCCTCATAGCCGCTGGCCAACGACCAGTCACGGTAGGCATGTTCTTTAGCCTGGGGCACTCAACTGTAGTCATAGCTACCTCTCTCGTGGTTGCTGGTACTGCTGCCGCAGTATCAGACAAATTTGACAATTTCGAACGCATCGGCGGGATCATCGGAACATCCGTGTCCGCAGCTTTCCTACTCCTTCTCGGCATCATGAATATCTACATTTTGTACAAACTCGTTGTACAAATGCGAAAGATGATCGCTAGCGATCCCGGAAATGAACACGAGGAGTTCAGAATCCAGGGTGGTGGCTGCCTCTTCCCAATCTTGCAGAAGCTGTTCAAACTCGTTGACCGACCCTGGAAGATGTATCCTCTCGGAGTGCTCTTCGGATTAGGTTTTGACACGTCTTCTGAGATAGCAATACTGGGGATTAGCTCAATCCAAGCGACGAAAGGAACGTCAATATGGCTGATTCTAATCTTTCCGGTGCTGTTCACGGCTGGCATGTGTCTTCTAGATACGACGGATGGTGCACTGATGATGAGCTTATACACGAGTACCCAACTCGCTCGCGATCCGATTGCGATCTGTTACTACAGTATCGTGCTCACCGTTATCACGGTGATTGTCGCAACTATAATCGGGGCTGTTCAGTTCCTTAACCTTATTCTCAATGTTGCTGAACCCGAAGGCAGGTTCTGGGAAGGCGTAGAAAAACTAGGCAATGCATGGGATATAGTTGGTATGGATTACTCCTTTGTTGAAGCCACATCCTGACATTGACACCGCATAGGTGGAGCGATATGCGGCACCTTCGTCATCTTTGGCGGCCTCAGTGTTTTGTTATACAAGCCATGGAGACGACGCATCGACAAAAAAAGAGTGGCCAATGCACACTTTGAGCCACTGTCGCAAGGTCATGATGCTACAGCTGCGGGCGAACAGTTGTCTCATGAAGCGCGAGAACCGCTTACTACACCCACCAAGGGTGTGAGAATACTCATTGAGTCTAGCCCGTCTACCGACTCCGTTGGTCCGGCACACCGATGAATCCTAAAGAGGAAGCATCACCAATCACAAGCAGCTATAAGAAATGAGGCGAAGAAGCTATCACAGCTGAATAAAATTGTCTTGAACGCTACATCAGTTCCCGCATCAGCTGATCCAATCCGATCTTATTGCGCCAACTAAACAGTGAAGGTACCAACGGTCAGAAGCCACGCACGAAATCATATTCCTTCCCCATTGTTCGCCCGAGCGCCATTCGCTAAATCCAAATCATGCATCCATTGTATCATCACCCATGTCCTCAGAAATGCTGAGATTTAGTTGCCGCTGAATTGCCCTCCCATGCCCAACAAATAAGTATTTTGGGTGACGGAGTCTTGCCGAGGAGCAACAACAGCTTGGCGGGTGTAAGAAGCTGCGGCGCATACGTGGGTCGGGGTGCCGTTTGCATCTCGAGCACAGGAGCAAGTTGCAGCGGTACTAGAAGGAGGGAGTCGGAATGTTAAAAGGGATTTGGAGAGACGTGATGACATCTGTTGCTTACGAAATGGCATAGCCCACTGGAAGAACAGCAGCAGACGAGTTCAGGTAGTTGACCTGTGTCTGCGGTGGCGGAGGTTGGGCCGCAAAGGATCGAGGTTCATCTTGAATGAAAGGCATAGTGTATGTTATGTGATTGGTCGGACGTCCAATGTCTAGAAACAATGTCTGTTGTGGTGGATGGCTGGTTGGATGATAGCAAGAAGTGACCTGATCAAGAAAGGGCTCCTTTCTCTCTTATAGACTCACCATATAAGTATGGTGAAGGACGTTACACGCAAACTCATTGCTTTCCGGACGGAGGCGCCATGTCGGACGGGGGCGTCATGTCGGACGGAGGCACCATGTCGGACTGAGCGTCAGCGAGACATTGGTCTACTTCTTACCAGATCACCGGCAAGGATACACACCACAGGTCACGAATCCAAAGCTGCAACGCTCGAGCCCCGACGATATTTCAGCCAGTCGAACTTTTGAAATTAAAAAATCATGGAATAGCAAGCAGACCCATTGGCGGATTAAAAAAAAATCACTTCATTAAGCGGGCGTCATAAGGCGCTGATGCAGACATGGGGCACATTTCTTAGGCTGATTAGAGTGGAAGCACCGGCGACTATACCTTGTCTGACTGCATTGATTCTACTCGTGGCTATGCATAGTGATTGTATTCACCGATCAGTCGTATGGCCGAGCCGGGACCCTCAAAGAAGGCAACGACTGGGCTCTGGTCCGCCTTCCTCGACTAGGCAACCGTTTTTGCAGATCTTTGGGCAAGACCGGGATGAGCAGCGGAGATCTAGGCCTCGGCCAACGCATGCCTAACGGATATGATCTCGGAGGAATCATAATGTTATGATAACCCGGCGGCCAGATTGAAATGTAAGTCACTTCTCCCCCACTCCCCACCATCTCAGCTGCATGCGAGGGCGCCAGTCCTTGTTTTTCCTGCTGCAAGCCTGTCCACTCCAGCCCCTAGGCCACTCTTAGGTGACTCCACATTATCACTACCGTCGCTTTGCTTCGGGCTGTCTCCGCCACATTCGTACCGTACTGACCGTATGCTATGTTGATCTAAACATGCATGGCTGGCTCCAACATAACCACCATCCTTGCTTTGTGAGATGCTCAACATGGAAGTGGATCCGCCGCTGCTTTGCTCTAGAATCATTCCGTACTTGCTGCACGCGAAGATTATGTTGGCGGTGTACCAGCCTAGCATCTATGTATGAAGATCAAGCCCCAGCCTAATACTGTCTGTTCCTAATACTGAAAGCGGCGTATTGTAATATTGAAGCCGCACTTCTGCCATGGTTATCCTTCGCAATGGGGTCTGCTCCTCTATCCACTAGTAGCCGCACCGCTTCAACTTTCCCATGTTCAGCTGCCCAGTGCAGTGCTGTTTTCCCATCGAGATCCTTCGCTTCAATGTCTGCTCCTTTGTCCACAAGCAGCTGCACAACTGACTTCTCCCCAGCCATACCTGCGCAATGCAGCACTGTTTTCCCCTGTTTTTGCCTGGCGTTAACATCCAATCCACTATCTATCAACAGCCGCACCACTGCCTCGTTTCTTTTCTCAACAGCTAAATGCAGCAACGTGTTTCCTCGATTGCCCTTCTCTCTAACGTTCGCTCCCTTGTCTAGCAATAACTGCACTAGTGTCTCGCTTCTACTCATAACTGCATACCAAAGTGCCGTCGCTCCTGCATCGGGTTTCGCATTGAAGTCCGCTTTTTTGTCTAAAAGCAGCCGAACTGTTTTCTCATCTCCAAACTTACACGCCAAGTGCAGCGCCGTCTCCCCGTAATCGTTTTTAAGCTTGATGTCTGCTCCGCTATCTATAAGCAGTTGAGCTGTTGCTTCGCTACCCACGCGCGCTGCCCAGTGTAATGCTGTTTGTCCTTCGCGATCCGTCTCGTTTACAAGCCTTTGAAACCTTGGCCTCCACCACTTCTTCGCTAATATCGCTCTCACCCATGGCAAGATTTCCAGAGAGCATGCGATGTGCAGCGGCAGTAAACAGAAAAACGATGCAGGCCATTGACCGTTCGTGTTCGTGTAGGATAGCCACCAGTGGGAACGCAAAGAAGATTCTCTCTGCAAGAAAAACGCAAAAGAGTCAAGCAACCTTTTTGAAAGCATAGAACAGCTCCTGGCATGGTAAGGCCAGTGAAATACTGCATATCGCAGGAGCGGAGACTCTTCTTGGTCTTGCACAGTGCGAAAGTAAATAGGCCGATGTTGCAACCCACTCTGCGCAATACACCTGAGGCATTCTTGTGCTAACTCGAGATGCGCGCTCTCTGCTTCAATGCGAAACACCTCCAGAACATCGTTGCTGTCACGATACTTGCGAAGTAGATAGTCTCGCGCAGACTGGTGGACGAGGCTAACCCTCTGGTCCTGTATCTTCAGTAGTGGCCCACACAGAGCGACAGTGTCGCGGGCTGCTCGATCTATTGTTATTTGAGGTGATGCGACCTGAACACCAACTGCCGCCGCTAGCTCCTCTAGCTGTAGCGGACGTACAGCCATGGTTACCCAGCGCAAGACCTTTTGACTTGTTTCCCTCTGTTTAGCTGGGATCTGTTGCAGCATGCGGCTGTATATTGCAGGAAGGCCGCTTGGAAGATTCGTGAGTGCCTCCCAAATCTCTGTGCATGTTTGTTTTTGTAAAAGCTCATGCATGGCAAAGCCTACCCACAGAAACGTTCCTTCAGCACGTTCGAGTAGAGTTTTTTGTATAAAAGTTCGGAACCCGTGGTTGAAGCCCTCGATTCTAGATAGCTCGGCAACTCGAGAAGACACAAAGAGCTCGATATCGCTAGCTACTCTCTCGTCGTTGTCGGGGTCCAGTCTTATTCTTGCGCAACGTTGTAGACCCGGTATATCCCGACTGACAATAACCAGCTTGAACATGTTCTTCCTCGACGAGGGGCTGTCCCCATTCAATAGATTGACGATTCGTGGCAGCAACACTTTCAACGCGCTCTCTTCACACTCATCAAGCCCATCGAGCACACAGAAGATTGTCCCAAGCTCTTCTTCACCAACAAGCTTGCTAAACATAAGCCATAACGTCTCCAGTGATGACACTGTCTGCTGAGCCCTCTCAGCAGACTCAAAATACGACAGTACATGCTTGGCTAGATGCGGTCGCTTAGTGAGAATCTGATGTACTAGTCCGCGTAGAACAGCTGCGCTCGTATTGCGTTTATCGTCTTCGGCGCTGCAAAACATGAACACTAAGTCCGTGTTGTTTGTACGTCCTACGTGCCTCTCCAGCTCCTCTGTCAAGTAGATGGAGAGCATCGTTTTGCCTTTTCCAGGACCGCCTGAGATCCACAGCAGGCGCGTGTTGTCATTGTCACTACCATTCAGCCAAGCGCAATATTCCGCATTACGAGTAATCCACTCACACGTACCCGCAGCCCTTATGCCTTTTGCGCTAATCACGCTCTCGCGGTCGACATGGGGATCGGTAAGGAAAATGGCGTTACGACAGGCGGCGGCCGCTCGTTCTGCCGCTTCTTAGAGCAATATGTCAGTAATAAACACGATGAGAAGATACCATCCCATGTACCTTGAGGACTGTGTGAAGCAGCAAAGTAGACATCTCTTGCGGTGCCTACGAACGCTTGCGAATGGTTTTGAGTGGAGACTCCGTGGATCTCTTGATGCCCGGGGACCTCGCTTTCCGGCATTTGGGCTCAGAATACCCACTATATCGTTTCTGCACTTTTTTTGTACCTAATACCTGTACCGTAAATGCGACAAAGAAAACGCTCGATTCGCGTGCGAAAAGAATACTGTAGAGGAAAGGCGCGACGATGTCTTGCAGCGAGAACAAGGCTCAGCAACGCATGTGCTAGGCCTATCAGCCATTCTATTCTTCGCCCCCATAGCCTTGCAGCTCAAGGCCGTTTTGGGGCGTTCTCCGGGCGCTTGCAATGCAGCTGAGCCGTGCTGGTGCAGCTCCCACTAGCAGACACTGCCCCGCCCATAAAGACTATAGGTGAGAAAAGAAATAAGAAGAATGACATCCTTCCTCACACAGAACGCGCATTCCTTCGCCCTCAGTGACCTGGACCAAGCCGGCGCAAGGGAAGACGTAGAGATAGGGTATTGAGCTAAACCTAATTAGGAGCAATCCCTACCATGCGTCAGCCCAAGCGAACGCTAGATGAGTCGCACCTCGTCAGGGCTGGTCATGCATCTTGTAGTCGAGATATCAAAATATGGCTTCTGGGGACGCTTGTGGGGATACTAGAGAGTATTGTGGTCAGCACTCACCTACGGATCAAAACGCGGGGTCCGAAGGCTATTCTGCGTCTAGAGTTGGCTTGCACAACGGCAATATCAACGATTTTTCATATCCAGGTGGACTGTTATTCCAAGTTTCAGGGATACAGAATTACATCGCGCAACTAATGACGTCTTTATCGGAACAGAATGTGAAAAGGAGCTGATGACATAGCTTCTCGGCACACTCGTCATACAAGTTGGTAACGCTCACATGGAAGATATGTTACGCTCTAAACCGAGCTAATGCTTTGCGTGGCGAAGCAGGACCCTTGGTAAGTCAAACACGTTGAGTGATTTATGGCTGTTATTGCAAAAATAGCATAATGCTGCAAGCGATCTCTCTGAGTCTACCAGGACTGTCTCCGGCCACTCGTAGGTATTCCGACCGATTTTGGTTCGTCCAATGGCATCGGTCCAGGCCGCTCGAAAACCCTATATGAGACGCGATATACAGTACATAGCGTCAACGCTGATGAGTGGAAAGACAAAGAGATACGACGCATGTCCGTCAGAGCAACGCGCGACATACAATGAATGGACTGCCGAGTCGCAAAAATGCCTCATCTTGGTGCCGGGATCATCACCATCTACTTGATTTACTGGAAAGCTTCAAGTTCACCTGCATGTCCGCAAGCCCGCGCATGTTCCGAAACCAACGATCGTGTCGCAAAACGATAGGAAGAGGATGATGGCATGTAGCCGCCAACGACTCGTACAAATCAAACAGTTCTTTTGCCACAATCTTCCTGCCATGGGTATCCCTACTTGCAGTACGCGTGACACGCCGTGCCGAAAAGCAGAGGTATTTGTATCGGGATGCATGAGTCGAACATCTTAATAAGCAAACATGAATAGCAGCATGTCCTCGAATGCACGGATACGTAGCGGTAAACGGTGTGCACGTTGAAACATCCGAGTGGATTGTTTCCATAACGCCACGTCTCCGCCGGTTGTATTCCGAGCCTATCAGTGAAACACGACCAACCAAAGAAAAAGGCAAACATTCCCCCTCCCCCACGTGGCATTATGCTTTATTAAGATATGTTATCCTTGCTAACGGATGCGCTGCCGCCGGCTTGCCCAGCGTCCGGTGCGCATCAATGGCTATTAGCATTCAATTACGCATCAGAGTCTTAATTGGGCTGTGGTGAACAACCAAGAGGTTAATTATACGTTTACGACAATAACTAAAGTTCCGATCAAACCCATTGTTTCTGAGCAGTACGCAAGTGCTCAACTTCACGGTTACACATGCCACAAGCGATGAAACTTCGTGTATCGGAGCAAAGGATGACGTCACGTGACAAATCCTAGCACAATCTCAATATGTCACATACCCCTAACCTTAATCCCTAGTACATGTCGAGCTCTGTGGTATCATAACCATCCATCAGGGCTAGCCGCGATCTCTAGACACGATGTAAATAGGCAAAATACGATTTTCTTTCTAAGCGTGTCGCTCTTTACGCAGTCGCTTGGACGATTTAGGTATCGATCATTGTCTGGAGATAATACGAGCGAGGATGTTACTCTAGTGTAATATCACTAGTGGTGATAGACGAAATAACCATAAAGTGAACTCTCCAGAAGAAACCAGGGCTTCACATATGGGCCAAGACCACATGCTACCAGATCGAAATGAATTCACGTCCCTGTATACCATTTCCCTGAAACACCTCTTCTTTTTTTTTTCTCCAAAAGCCCGGCCCCCTTGATATATTACAGGATCTGCAGCACGCACTCAACGCAGCTTCACATACTACTTCGTCCACCGTCTTTTCGCCTAAAAACCACATTGGCACAACAGCACATTCAAACATCCCACCCAGCAATCCTCCACACTGCTTCCTCTGTGCCAAAAACTCGTAGTGTGTTTCCAAATTCAGACCAGAACTTGGAGTCAAAGTGCGGAATAAGCTCCATGGGACGTCGCTCGATTTGCTCAATGGGCTTCCCGCCAGCGGTGTTTTGTACAGGGGCAGCGTTTTCCCATGAACCGGAAGCTGCGTGTGTCTGCTCTCTCGATGTCCCATGTGCGACGTTTCCTCTGTTTTGCACCGGAATTTCCTCATCGTCGGTTGACGAAGACGAACCTTCTGGATTCAGTGACATATCGCTCAGAGCATCGAAAACGTTTTTCGTTTGGAACCGCTGCGGTTCGGCTTTTTTCGCAGCTTGTTTGCTCTTTTTCTGCTGCTTTTTCGACAGCTTGGGTGGTGGGCTTTCAACAGGTGGTAATGGCACTGGTTTTTGAACTTTCTCGCGGCCGTCCTGGATGAAGTCTTGGACATCTCCGCTGGTTGCTGCGCTAATTTGGCTATTCGGAATGTTGGGAGAGAGCTTCAAAAGAGGTGGTAATATCTTCTCTCCTCTCTCGACACCAAGTCTAGCAGCAAGCTTGATCATGATGGTAGCAGTCAGTAAGCTGTCGTACCCGGCTTCATGGAAAGCTTCAATATTTTGATACTTTGAGTGTTCTGGGTGAGTGACGATTTCCGGCAAAGGTTGGTTGCTAAGACCTTGTGCTATATCTTGTAGCGTAGGCGAAGCGTTGAGATCGCCTTCGGCGAATGTGGCCAGGTATTTTGTGTCGATTATCTTAGGAAACAGATCATGTATAGCGTCTTGAAAGCCGTCCAGCGTGTCCTAAACAGTCTGGTTAGCCTCCCATGAAAGCACAAGTAGAATCTTGTGTAGCGTACAGGTAACTCGCCAACAAATGTACGGTAGAGATACACAATATCGGTGAACATGTTGTGGCCTACTAAGACAGGCTTTTTGTTTTTGAGACTCAATACAGCTTTTTCGAAGCGCTTGCGTGTATCATCTGTGTCTGCCATGCCAGCGGTATGGGCAAGGGTAAGTAGGTCAATCCGATTGAAATCACCGTCTTTCGCTAGAGCCTCGAAGACCCAGCGGAAGGCGGTTTGGCGCATTATAGACTCATTGACACGGCTCTTCATTCTCCGCATATTCTCTGCTTCGCGCACGGGGTCTAACTCGATGATACGAACGCACTCTGAACGGCCCATGGTCACTAGTTGTGGGAATTCAGCACGCACAAGCTGATGAACTAGGCGCTTCTCAAATCTTGTTATCACTGGAATTTTCGGTGGGTTAGGGAGCCCAGTGTGGGTCGTGATGTCTAATGCTGGCGGAGTGCCAGGCGTCCATTTTTTGATGGCTTCCCTCGCACGGCGCATGAAATTAAGAGACTCGACGTCTCCCTCCTTGAGTTGAAGGTCAGGGACAGGATTCTTCTTCTCAAGGCGATCCCAAGCCATCTGCCTGGCTCGCTCGGCCTCCTCTCGCGATAGATACTGGACGCCATTGGCAAATGGGAAACCAAGGTCGAAGCCATTGTTGAGCAGAAAGGTACAAGCACCAGTCTGAAACCTTATCTCTCGCTCAAAATCGATGCGCTCGTCCATGAGAGGACTGATACTGATATTATAGGGCCGCAAGACATACTTGTCGGCAGTGTAGTCGAACTTGGCGCACGTGATTCCTACCTGCAAGATCTGATAGCGATCTGCGCCCATTTTGGTCTCGGCGTAGCGCTCCTCCATAGTAAAACGTCCGGGGCCACGCGGGGGCTTGTCCTGAATGCGGGATGGGATTCCGGAGAGCTCCAGATCAAACGAGACAAAGTCAGCCTCGGCGATGTTGGCGAAGAGGCCTAGGAGTTGATGAGGGAAAGTCGCAGCGTCGACGTCCATGTTTGTGGCGGTGATGGAGACCGTGGCCAGGTAACATGAGCAACTAGCAATATACAATGGAGTCTGGAGATGATGCTATAGTGCGTATCTGTGGTTCAGGAGAGAAAGTGACGATGAGGCTGCTGTTAAAAGTAATAAGTTAGGCAGTGCAGTTTTGGGACTGATGAGGTCAGTAGCGATCAAGCGACAGTATCTAAGACATTGAGTCACAGCTGGTGGCAAGCAGGCACGCAAGCAAACAGTCCAGCAAACTATCTTGCAAACACTTCTCGAGTGAGTGCATTGCTTTCATCTCATAGTGCATGGCATGACAATCACGTGCCGAAGCCGTTTAATGAGGCGGTTGCTGGGAGGGCGACTCGGAGCCAGCTGACGCGCCAAGACGAGCCGACGACCAGCAAAAGCCGAGGTTTAATGTTGTGACGACGCGGAGAGTCGAATGCGCACCACCGAGCCGTGCCCCCCGTCTTTCACCGCTATGAGCCTGTGAAGCCGCCCAGAACACCTTGCCAGCTACTACATCGCGTGCGGTGGAGATCATGGCGACTTTGTATGACGATGTCAGCGGGTCGCGCTACCTGTCCACGTCCATCTCGTCGCTGTCGGCATCGCGACAGCAAGCCTCCCAGATCGCTAAAGCCTACCGCCAGGCCGCCCAGCTGTTCCTGACGCGCCGCCTGCCAGAGGCTCTCTCCACAATCGAACCCATCATCACCCCGCCGCCAATCGACGACTCCAATGGCTCCAATGGCGAACTCGTCGGCCATGCGCCCGTTGCGACCGCGTCTCGAGGCACCCGAATCAAGGTCTGGAGCTTTTACCTAACCTTCCTCAATGCCGTCATCGAACTCGGCGCCGAAGAGGGCAAGCATGCGTTTGGGAGCGCTAGGTGGAAGCAGCTTGTCTCCAAGTGCCGTGACGGCAGCGTCTGGGACGACGTGGTGCGAGACGGTTATGCTGGCGTCGAGGGAGACGTCGATGCCGACGTTGTAGTGAATCTGTACGTAGACAGCACACCTGGGGGCGATGGGTATATGGAACTGACCTCCAACCTAGGGCAACCTTGCTACTTACCCATGCTCCGTCCCAGAGGTTGAACCAGCAGAAGCTCGAGACATATCTCTCTGCCACTGCCAACCCGACTCTCGATGTCGCCTCTCATATGGCCTCTCCATCGTATCTGGAGAAGCGACCCGGCCACCGCAGGCAGCATACCGGCACAGACACCCCACGCGACTTGGAGAAACGCATCAAACTACTCGAACTATACACGCTGCATGTCCTGCCCAGGAACGATGAGTGGGACTATGCTCGCGAGTTTATCAGCATGTCAGAGGTCTTGGACGATGAGCGTAAGGAGGCTTTTCTTCTCGCACTGCACTCACTCAAGGAAGAGAAGGAGGACACAGAGGCAAGAGAGGAGAAGCTACGCCAACAACAGCAAGAGCAGATGGAGCAGCGCCGCAGGGAAACCGAGGCGAAGCGTCTAGAGCAGTCTCGCGCAGAAGACGAACGCCGGAAACGCGAGGAAGAAAATCGCCGCCAGCCGCGAGGAACAGACGATCATTTCCGTAAGCCTCAATCGACACCTCAACCCGTACCCTCGCAATCATCTCGAACCTCACGTACCCCCGCCAAGAAACCCATGTCACCTCCACCAGGTTTCTACGACCGCGCTTCAAGCATATTTGCCAATCTCCAAAATATGATATCTAATACCGCCCACTCTATGACTGCAAATCCTATGGCCTTTTTCCGGACTCTCTTATTCTTGCTTGCATTTGGGCTTGCGTTCGGTAGGAGGGACCTCAGAGAAAGGATACTGAGAATCATACGTAACGCATGGGACAAAGTTCGGCGCACCGTTGGCATGGGCGTCAAGGTTTCTTATATTTAATATCGATGACATTTTTCTTCACAGCATCGGGTGGTATATGGGCGAGAGAAGGAAATGTTTCTTTCCTTTGTTTTGTGGATATATAGTGCATGTATCTCCTATGTCTTACTAGTGTATACGAAAAAATCCGTGGCAATATGCCCACGCTCAACGCGAATACGTGTGCATACTTCAACGCCCTGTGATGACTGGCGACATCAAATCTCGCCAACTGGTCGGCTGTTCCGAGACTTGAGGCCTGATACCCAGTGCTTTCGACACGCCTTATGGCACAATCGTGAAAAGCAATATTTGAATTTTGCCGGGGAAACGAGATAAATACCTAGATGCACATATCGATAAGACTGACTGCAGATCCTGTCCTTTGCTCACGCGCTCTTCTGCACAGGCTTCAGAGTCTTTCTCCTCTGCTTCATCATATACGTATACATCGTATAAGATCCTATACGATAGTTAGCACGAAGTAGCTTTCTAGATCACATCGACGCAGCAGTATGACTTACCCGGAATATACAGCGCCAGGAAGAAGTAAAAAATCGGTGGGATAACGCTGCTAATCTCCCCCGCCGGTTCAATGCTCCTATACAGCAGCCACCATTCCGCCCCGATGCCAATTGGATATAACGGATAAAACATGGTGTACCTGTTCCTACATCAGCCAAACCATACAACACCCATTTTTCGTCTTCCAAGAAGAGAAGTGGGGTTGTAATCTGATCCACATACCTTAACCAGACCAACGCCCTCGGCGCCCTTCCATGCAGATTCAATGCTAGATAAAAATATCTAATTGTATCCGCCATGGACCACGCCAGCAACAGCGCCAGATACGCACGTGATGGCGCAGTGCTACTCGGGAAACAAAACCATACCATCCATACTTGAATCACGCGCGTGACAACTTGCAGTGCGGTAGTGCCGACAGGCGACTTGATGATGCCGAAGGCGGCATGCAAGACCTCGATTAACGAGGCGGTTTGGATCCAGCGGGCTTGTGGCTCGGTGGCACGGAAGAGGGAGAGGCGGTCGGTGGTAGCGTGGGATAGGGCGTTGGTAAAGACGGAGGCCCAAAGGGAAGCGAACAGCAGATTGTATGTGGTTAGGTAGATCAGGCGGGTGCGGGAGGGTGCTGATGCTGGTGGGCGTTGGGTTGCCATGTTGACGACTTTCCTTCCTTCTCTTTTGCTCTTTTTCTTGATCCGTTTCCTATGTAAGGGAGAAAAAGACACAATCTTAGTCGCAAAAGCTGAAGAAGAAAATTATCTGCTCTTCTTGGGTCTTCTAGGTCGAATGCGGATGATGTGCGGCTTATGCCGAGGTATTTTTTGCTTGCTCGTGGGCAAGAAAGCGATCCACTTCTGACAAGCCGTCTTGGGCCGAGAAGATGAGATATCCTTTGTGCTTGGGATATCTTGGGAGTGCTTTATTTCTAGTATTCCTATTTGGGACATAAAACCATGGTAACGAGCTTTTTGATTCTTTGCTGTAATGATAGGACGATGCTAGTGGGGCTGCGCGTTTAAGGTTTGCCAGGTGCGTCCTCACAGCCAATGAGAAGAATAGAACGGTAGGCTTTGGTAGAAATCAAATTGCGTTTCGCGACTATTTCCTTACACCCCATTGGTTCATATTCTATTCTGTCGAGAAAAGGCTGGTGACTACTACAGCAAATACTGGGAGTGGAATGACAAATGCAGTATGTTTGGCGGCGGTTTCCCGACTCGTTACTCGACTCCAACGATGTAGTCTATACGTCACGTGTCTGTTATCTCACGCTAATCACGCCCTACCATCAACATCTGAATCCTTCATCAACCAAGATAAAGTCAAGGACCATAACCTACAAGAGAGCCAACGATCATAATGACCTCCCCACAACCCAAGCTTGTCTTGCCACGCCTAGGTGCAGACCTTGCACCAACCACTACCCCAATCGCTGGTCCTTCGGAAGCATCTTTCACATCTACCTTCGGCAACCTGCTCCCGCCAGCTCAGTATCTTGCCACAAAGAATGGAAAGGTAGCATACTACTCGATCCTCCCGTCTTCCGCTCTGGAGTCCAATGCCAAGTCGCCAGAACGTGTGCTTTTCATTCATGGCGTGCAGACTCCTGCATTAGGCATGCTTCCATTAGCTCACAAGTTGCAAGCCTCATTTCCCTCGGCCGACTTGGTTTTGATCGATCTATGGGGCCACGGATTGAGCGATACACCTGCCGTTGCCCACGAACCAGGGCTATTTCATGGACTAATCGATGCACTACTAGACCATCTGCAGTGGCCTTCTGCGCACCTTGTTGGTTTCTCCTTTGGCGGATCTCTGACGGTCGGCTACGCTGCATCGCGGGCTGAACGTGTCCAAAGCTATGCGTTGGTTGCGCCCGCAGGACTGATTAGATTCGCGTCGCTCTCAGAGACCGATCAAGTGCATTTCCGCAATGGCTGCGACGAGGATGCTGCACAGAAATGGGTAGTACGATGGCTTGAAGGCGGAGATTTGGTCGTGCCGGCGGATTGGAAAGAAAGAGTTGCGCGAGGAGAGGTCGTCGCTGAAGCAGTACGGGACTGGCAGACACGCAATCATCCTGGACATGCGTCATCTGTAGTTGCAATTGTCCGAGATGGCGGCGTAATGGATAATCATGAGAACTTCAAGAAAGCGGTGGCGACGGGCGTACCTTCTCTCGTGGTGTTGGGTGAGAAGGATGACTTGTGCACAGAGGAAGAGCTAAGACATCTCGGGTTCAAAAATGTGTTTGTCGTCCCTGAAGCTGGACATAGTGTGGTGAGGGATCGAGCGGCGGAAGTTGCGAGTTTCATTGGTGATTTCTGGAAGCGATGAAGGTCCTTGTTCTGCGTTACCACCTACGCAAGCGCGTCTACGCTGTGTCGATCGTACACGGAGTCACGTACGCCAACGATACCACCCGTCCCCCGACGGATAACATACGCTCTTCAATAAAACCATTCTACAAAAGCCGGATATGTGGCTTTGGCTGACCATACGCTGCATTCCTACGACCATTGAACCACACAAGGCAATTAGTCAACCGAGATAAGCAAGATGGCTCGAATCAACTCCAAATGAAGTATTTCCTTAGCTGCGCTGACGTTGGAGACGACGCAGTAACATAATACATGGTTCACCAAAACAAGGTTAACGCCTATAGAATGGCGTAATCCTGAATACAGAACCCAATCAGAATTCACGAAAACAAGAACAAGAACCTTATTCAACCAGCACAAGAGGCTTAGTCAGTGGGCTCCGATATGCGGAGGATAAAGCTTATGACGCCTTTGATAAACACCGGCTGAGATCTGCGGGGTAGCCATGCTCGGTTGGAGAGGGTTTCATGCTGTGTAAGGACAACCATCACGCTCTGAGTGGGGCGACGACAGGGTACAACACGTTATCTGCATGTCGGTAGAGCGTGCCAGCAGCCATCCCGCCACACAGGTTTTCCGTCGCACAAACAAGAGCCCCCTCCCATGGCTGAAGACGTGTTGCTTTTGTCGAGGACAGGCCAACTTTGGGCTGGACCAGGAAGAAGCATCAGCGCATCATGGCTGCGTGTGGGCTCACGCACTAATGGCCGCCCCAAAATCAGCACCCGTCTATCACGGCACGGCATTCACCTGCCGCTTCGGGCTAGCAGCCGTCGATGGTAGTCGCGAGTCTATCGAGCATAAGCATAATTCCATAGCCGACCGCGTGGCTATAACAATGCTCTGGGCTGCCGATCCGAGCAGGTGCTACCTTCCCTTTTGACCTCTTTGCACCACGGAGCAAGAAGTCGCTGTCAGTCAACAATATGTATCTTACAACGTTGGCTGGCTGCATCGGCGGCGCAGCAACAGCAGCAATTGCAACAACAGGCGCACGACTCAGCAGTGCCTATGCCGACATCGACGTCCAAGGCATTGCACGCAACGACATTGAGATCTTCTTGGGAATCCCTTACGCCCAAGACACTGGCGGAAAGAACAGGTTCAAGCCTCCAGTCCCCTACGAGTACGATCCAAGCAAACCCATCGATGCTACGAAACCAGGTCCAGCTTGCCCCCAGCCGCTAGGAGTGCTTTTCCCACCGCTTGGACTGGGCAACATCACCGAAATCTCTGAGGATTGTCTGAACCTGAACATAGCCAGACCCAAAGCCGAGGACAGAGAGGGAAAAGGACCATTGCCAGTGCTAGTATGGATCCACGGTGGATCGTTCTGGTTCGGCAGCAATACCGAACCGACAACGGCTCCAGACGGCATGATCAAGCAGTCAGTGGAAAATGGACAGCCCATTATGCACGTAGCCATCAACTACCGCCTGGGATTCTTTGGTTTCGCCAACTCGGACTCGCTCAAACAAGAAGGCAGCATGAACGCTGCTCTCCGCGACCAACGCGCCGCTATCGAGTGGGTTCGTGACAACATTGCTGCTTTTGGCGGGGACCCGGAGAGGATTACCATTGCTGGCCAATCGTCTGGAGGCCTGGCCATTGGCATGCACATTATGGCTTACGGCGGGGAAAAGCCTCTTCCTTTCCAACAAGGCATTGCGCAGTCGCAGTCGCTCGAGCCCGGTATCACAGGTACCTTTGCCAGGGATGCCATGGCGGCCGTGGTAGACTATGTCGGATGCAACACAACCAGTCTCGATGCTCCAGAGACGATCGAGTGCTTGCGGGGCCTGGACATGGAGACACTGTTCAATGCTTCTGCGGCGACATATCAAAGTGACATTACCCACAACATTGGCGACATCTGGTTGCCGCAAGTAGACGGTGATTTTTTGCCAGCTCCGCCCAGCCAGCTGATCGCTGAAGGTCGGTTTGGAAATGCGACTTTCATGTCAGGCTGGATGGAAGGTGATCTGAATGTCTATACGAACACTTCCATTGCCACTGACAAAGATACATACGACTTTGTGCGCGGCTATCTACCAGCCATGTCCGAGAAACTGTTGAGCGAGCTACTGGACATGTACCCAGTAGAAGAATTCGGAACTAGTGTAAACTTGACTCAGGAGTTCTACCGCTCAGCCCGTATCTTCCGCGACATCCTCATGGTGTGCCCGTCGCTGTATCTAGGTACAGCAATTGATGATCTTTACGATCCCGCCGTTTACTTTTACGACTTCAACCAGACTATTCTCGATCCCATACTCGAGTTTACTGAGCATATTGCTGGTTTCGGAGTCGTGCATACATCCGAGTTTGCGTATATCTTCGACAGCATGCAGGTGTACAAAGATGCTGGATACCCCGTCAACCCCACCTCGTACGACCTCGAGATTGCCATGCGAGCGAGTCGGTCTTGGAGCACCTATGTCAGCCAAGGCGTGCCCACAGCAGACGGGCCGCAGTCGACGACACTCCTAAGCTGGGATGAGGCCTTTAGTCGCCCTGGTGGGCCTTATGTAAGGGTGATAGGGGGCTCGCATCCGAGCAACAACGCTCTCGGCCAGGCGAACGCAACGCGAGAGATGGCGGCACAAAGGCTGCAGGAACGATGTGCGTTCTTTAATAGTCCGGATGTAATTGCCGCCTTGCAATATTAAACGGCAGTATGGCTTAAGCGCTAAGAAGCTGAAAGCGTGGTACATGTACACAGAGTACTAATGAGAAACCGCGCGTGAGAATGTAGGCGACATAGCAGCCCAACATGGATTCCAGTTCCATCTCGTAATGTTCAAGCGATTCCACTACTCTTCCTTGTCCACTTCCTTCTCTTCCCCCTTATCACCCCCCGCCAGCCCCAGAATAAACTCCCACTCCTCCTTCCTCACCCTACACACACTCAACCTTGAATTAGTAACAAGCTGCATGTCCTTCAGCGGTCCCCCATCCCTCGCATACTCCTTGATCCGATGCAAATCGACCACTTGCTCAAACTCCTTAACAAACTCCACCCCGACACAGAACCACTTTGGCTTGTCCCGATCCGACTTGCTGTCGTAGTAAGGGTCTTTGGGATCAAACGCCGTCTCGTCGACTTTTGCCTCTTCGACGACGCGCAGTATGCCTACGACGCCTGATGGCTTGGCGTTGGAGTGGTAGAAGAAACCGAGGTCGCCTTTGCGCATGGCTTGCATGTTGTTGCGCGCTTGCGGGTTGCGGACGCCGGTCCATGGCTCGGGTTCTGTGCAGGCGCGCAGGTCGGAGATGGAGAAGGCGACGTTGACGCCGTTTTCGTAGCGCGGAAGTGGCTCGGCTTTGAGCAGCCAGAAGACTTCTTGGTTGCCGTTTGCGTCGCGGTTGGTGGGCGAGGAGGGTTCGGGCGGAGGTGCGGGTTTTGATTTGGTTGTCGGGGGTTGTGAGGCTTTGGGTGGAGAGTTTGCTGTAGATTTGCTCGTCTTTGTTCCTTTGGACTTGGCTTTCTTAGACGGTGGCGAGCCCTTTTCTACTTTATTGTCTTCATCTTCGTCATCTTCACGGGTACGTTTGCGACGCGTCGACTTGGTCCCATTGCGCTTTGATTTTGTCTCTTCAGCCGATGATGATTGGTCCTCATTGTACTTTGGTGCCGCGGATGCCTTTTGACGCGTAGAGCTTCGTGTTCCAGCCATGATGAGAGTGTGTTGGCGGTGTAATGCTCACCTATGCCGCCGACGCTGTGTGACATCGGCGCGCATCGACCAAAACGGAACATCTCCAGCCTTGGACCCTGTCCCCACATCGCACCAGAACTTCCGTTCCCCACTATCAAAGTTACTGCAGGCTAGCCGGCTACAAGCTCCCGTACGTACTCGCCACGCTACACTTGAGAGTAAGATTCTTGGCGAGCAAGACATTTCCATTGAGGCGTATACGACGGCTACAGCGTCGTGAAAGCTGCAGAGCGCTTATGCTGTAACGTCGCCACTAGAATACGACCACAATATTAAGGCAGCGGACCGATTCCACCTAGGGTTACCCTCCCGGCGGCCAGTCCACTTTACCGTTTCTCTCCGTGATAGTATGTCGCGCAGCACGCTCAAAAGAAGCTCAGATACTTAAAGATCTCGTCAGCGTCACGGTCATGCTAAGGCCTGATGGAGCCGCGCGAAGATCTACAATTGAACAACAACGCATATAACCCTTACGATGGCGATATAGTGACATCCTCCTACGTGGATCAAGCTGCCACCAGCAATCCTCTTGAAACTCTGCGTCATTGCAGCGGGGTATCTGTATGCTGGCAAAAATTGGCTCTCCCACGCTGCCGGCCCAACAAGGAACCAGACTCCGGCCTCCGTCTTACGGTGACGTTACAAACAAGATCCGATTCTGGCAAGTGGAGACAAGAGATATCTCGTTGAATTCACGCTCTACTTTCAGTTTTCGTCCACAAAGCGGACGAGTGGGTCTATAACACAAGAAGCTATTACATCATACCGTGCTCAAGCCTCGGTCCTGTGCCGTCTGGGTTCCTGCTTGCAAAGAGGAGAGCGCGATAACAACAAAAAAAGCCGCGGAAAGTCTAGCTCATGGCGCCAGATCGACCATTGTGCCAGACCTCGGGGCCTACTCTTAGTGTTTTCCCTTGTAGTATGAACGGGCCCTGTATACCCGTTTTCTTCCCGGCCACTCCGACGCATTGAAATGGCACTAAAACTACCCTCTATCTGATTAGCACCAGAGGCCTCCGAAGCAATAGCCCCGCTAGCGGGGCAGCTAGTGGTCTAGTCTTTGTCGGCATAGCTTGCTAAGCAGACGGTCTTACATCCCTAATCGTACGACGTACCAGCAAAACCATCTTGGCGTTCAAGGTATAAATAAAACACTCAGTATCCTGCTGTTTCAGTCTGAAGTCACCCATTCACCCATTTCACCAGAGACAAGAAAGATTGAAGACAACAACATACATCATGGACGGTTTCGACAAGAAAACGCTCAAGACCTCCCGAGGCTACACCTACACCTACTACACATCCGCCGGCGACTCTTCGCTTCCAACCCTCTTCTTTCAACATGGCTTTCCCGACCACGCCGCCATGTGGCACCAGGTTGCAACAAGGCTGAAGTTAGCTAACCACCCTATTATCATTCCAGACATGCTTGGCTACGACGGAACCGACAAGCCCACCGACCCAGCAGCATACAAGTTCGAACTCATGACCAAGGACATGACTGAGATCCTAGATGCCGAAGGTGCACAAAAGTGCATTTCCATCGGCCACGACTGGGGCTCCGCAGCGGCTTCACGCCTCTACCAATACCATCCTGAGCGAGTAGCCGGACTGATCAACCTCAACGTGCCTTACATGCCAGCGTCCCGCCAACCCTTCAATCTCGATGCCCTCAACGATCTGACAGAGAAGTACTTTGGGTACCCCTTCTACATGTACTGGTATCTATTCACCGCGCCTGATGGAGCTGCCGTCCTCGAGAGCGACCTCGAGCTCCTGCACGACATGTTCCACGCCGACGGTGACATGATGAAGAAATTCTTCTGCGCCAAAGACGGTATGCGCCACGAGCTCGAGCACAAGACAAAGAATGAATTCACCGTCCGCCCCTACGGAAAAGATCCTGCGTTCAAAAAGGCTTTTGTTGACCGCATGCGCCGCGACGGCTTCGAGGCGCCCTTATGCTGGTACAAGGCCACGGTTAACAATGTCCATACCGAAGGCGATGTCAAACTGCCTGATGAGAGGAATATTGTCAACGTCCCCGCGCTCTACTTTGGCGGTACAGGCGATTTCGTTTGCAGACCTGAACTGATGGCCGAATCGATCCAGAAGGGGCTACTGCCACATTTGGAGAATGCGGGCTTAATTGAGGCAGGCCACTGGACGGCATACGAGGCACCAAGTGAGGTGGCTAGTAAGATCGAGGCGTGGTTGAAGAAGAATTACGCAAAGTAAGGGTCGAAAGTAAATATTGCACAGAACAGGACGAGGAGTCATGTTTGTTCGGATCGAAATGAATAAATGAATGAATGAATGAGTAAGAGATCTGAAAATAAGGTGTGAGGATATCATGAACTATGAAGTTGAACATACATTTCCAGTGCCATATTTTTCTCTTCATGACATAAAATCTACCTCTTAACTGCATGTCCACCAGTCTATCCACCTCTCACCCCCATCCCTCTCTACACAGGGGTAACATGGTTCGCTGGAAAAAGCTTTCCAACGCCACAATACACGCCCCAATACCAATCTCCATTGATATCCGCCGCCTCTCTGATCTCCGCTCCTCTCGGAAAAGCCAGTTCATCATCCACCCCGTCATCCGGCCAATACGCCCATCTAGCCAGCAGCCTGAGCCCGAGCCCGCCATCCGCTGGATACCTCGTCACACGGCCCATTTCCTCCTCTTTGAGCGCAAAGCCACCCACCAAATCGCGCACAACGATGCGGCGCTGTGCACCGTCGCGGTCTTCAAAACCGACAATGTACATGCGATGACCACGTAGACACTTGCGCCACCCGTTTACCCCGTCTTCTTTTGAGATGCGTCCGCTGACAACCAGCTTGTGGTAGCAGCTCGTGCACATGTCGTAGTCGCCGGCGTTGCATTTGAGGCAGTGGAGACGCGTGTTGGAGGGTGGAATCGGGTACCGGCATACGTTGCAGAGGGTGGTGAAGGTAAGTGGGCGGAAGATGGAGTTTGCGATGGTGAAGTAGCCTGGCCCCCGCATTAGAGAGGCGGATTTGGGGGTCAGCGGTGCGGCGACGGGAGTGGTGCCCTCGGGGGTGCTAGGGTCCGGGGGAATGAGATGTGAGGAGTCCTGACGTGGGGTGGAGGGAGCGGAAGGTGTGGTTGTGTCCGTGATTGTTTGGGGCTCTCTAGTCTTTTTGGCGACGGGGACGAGAGGGTGGGTGCAGTGGCGGCCTTGATTCACGCAATCATTGCAGTAGCCCCAGTCACCTTCGTTGCAGTAGTCGCATTTCCAGTAGCAGGCGTTGGCGTAGGCCTTACAGATTTCGCAGAAGACGCCGACTTCGACACGTTGCTTGGGGTCGTCTTCGCTCATGAGGACGTGTGGTGGAGTGCTGGACTCAGTGAGGGGTGTCATGGGTCGACGGTAGCGATGGCCGATCAAGATGTGTGGGTGCTCATGATTAGGGGGATAGCCTCCTTCTGGTGCTTCTCGTTCATAGCGAGACCATGCTGTCCAGCCGAAACCGAACCAGTGTTTACATCCCTTGCCGAGACGATAGCAACGAATGCAAATGTTGTACTCGCCCCCATCGCAGCGTCCGCAGTTATAGTGGAGCTCGTATTGGATGTCACTCTTGTTACAGCGCTGGCACGTGATGTTGGGTTCTGTGTAGAGAATAGGCGCAATTGAGGACGCTGCTGAAGTTTGCCTGGACCGAGGAAGTGGGACATTTAAGTCTGTTGCAGAACGAGAGATTGGGGGAGACGCAGTCAATGGTGGAGTCCCGCCGTTGGAAGTCCGCGATACTGTGATACGGGCGGGATCGGTCGTACGACGAGATGTCGGAGGGTGAGAGGGCGCAATTACGGGCATAGAGGAAGATGCAGAAGCGGCTGGAGTTCCCACGATAGCTAAAGAGCTTGTCGGACTACCACGGCCAGGAAAATTGAAGTCTAGCCCTTGTGGCGAACTGGGATTCGAGCTTGTGCTAGATTGTACACTGTCACGGAATTGCTGGCGCGCATCGAGTCGGCTTCGCTGCTGATTGTCTGACTGGCGCCGTTGCGCGGGTGGTGCCGCATCTGAGATCGACACCCGTTCACTGCTGCTGTTATTCTGCGAATTTCCGAGGGCCAAATTTGGAGTTGGACGTTCCAGTCTTCGCGCTGAACGTGAGCTGCCTTGACTCGACGATCGTTGACGTGGTGCTCTTCCACCGCGATTTGCAGCATCGATCAGGCCTGGTCTTGATACCGGTGGTCGCAAACTAGCTTGAGGTATTGCTGATCCGCTTTCCGATCGACCATGATGTCTTCTACGTGGGGCTTCCTCGTCCCGTAGATGGGGACTGCGCGCGGGCTGGGGAAGAAGCGGAGACGACGTGCTTGTGATGCCTTCTCTTGCCAGACGGTCCCTCCTTTCCCTTCTCTCTCGTTGTCGCTCAGCGAGTCTGCTTGCCTGTCGCCGCCGCACCGCTTCAGCAATCCTTTCTGTAATCTCCTCCTCTTGCGCAGTGCCAATCTGGTTCAGATCGAAACCCTCCGATACCAGCTCTTCCAGCACTTGCCGCACAAGGTCCTCGTCCACATCGTCAGCATCCAGATCGGATGAGCTCAGCAAAGAACGCAAACTCGACTGGTGCTCAACAGCCCGAGTCGGCCTTGAAGTCCTAGGTGGAGATGCACCAGATTGATTTCGGCTGGCTGACGGCCTTGTGTCCCGACTTGTTCGCGAGTCTGTGCTAGTAGCGCGACTCCTCTCTCTCCTTCTGCGCTCCCTGGGTGGCCGAAGGTTGATGTTGTTTCCCGATATACCCGCATCTCTCAGGCTGAGCTGTTGGGCCTCCTCCAACATGCGCTGATCAACGTCATCGCGTTCGTCTCGTCGCCTAAGCTTGGGAAGCACATTATCACCGGGCTTGTATTTGTTTCGGTCCGCCTGTTTCTCCTCTTCAGTCTTTCCTCTTTCGGGATTGGATTTTATGAATATGTCGAGCAGCGTAGTGACGGTCGCATTGGGTTGTGTGGTGCGCACCGAGGCGCGACACGACGGGCAAGTGTATGGATGAATGGACGTGGCGGTAGAGGCCTGGAATGCAAACCATTCTTTCAGACAGGCGCCGCAAAAGGTGTGAAGGCAATCAAGGAGCGTCAGCGGCTGATAGAGGAGGTCGGTACAGATCTGAGCGCAGCGCAGTTAGCAGGCGCAGCCCTATGGCTCAAAAGATATGAGAGGCTGTAGAGAACCAGCAATTCCGCTATTAACTTTTTACAAGTCCACCGGCTCATACACTTCCTCCTCAAAGCCTTCTGACAGCCTTAAAACCCAGGCCTAGCACCATGACAGCCGTGCCGCCTTCTCGCGGGACCGCTCCCCCACCTCTGCGCCACCAGCGAAACCTGAACCTCGACTTACCGAGCACGTTAATTCCTTCTCTAGGTCGCCATGGACTCCGCCAGCGCGCTCGCCCTCTGCCATTTTCGGTCGCAGACGGAATGTCGTGAAGGGTCGTCATCAGCTGCGAAAGATGCGGTCTAGCTGGCTAGCTAGCTGAGCTGTGTGCGGTCAGCGACTCGATGCCCACCATGCACTTGGCGAGGCACTGACTTGGGCGAGGGGACGTGTCATAGGCTGCCAGCGCATGTGCGCCCGTTCAAGCAATGCACCGCATCCAAGGAAATCGAACCGCTCCCTCCATTCTGCAGCATCCACTGTGGGCCGACGTCCTGCAGACCCCGACGTCACGCGACTTGATGTCGTGCTTGGTGCCAGAGGCCGATATGCCCGGCCATGACGGAAAGCCTCCCAGTATTTGTCCCCATATACCTCAGGACCTACAGGCCCCTCATACATCTGCCGTCTTGAACTTGGCACTTGGCCGTGCCCTCTAAGCTTTCTGACCCTAGTTGCCTCATGCTCTGTGCACCGTTTCGACTGTGCGACAATGGCCAGGGCACCAGCTCCTGATCAAAGTAAACGCGAAACAGGACCACATTATTGGGTCATGCCGGATATACAGCAGCCGGGAATATCAGGTATCCAGATCTTTGGGCCTGAGGTTTCGAAACCTCAGGCAAACAGCCGCAATGGGGCCGGCACTTGTGTATCAAAAGGCTGTGGAGAACATTGACCGCAACACATGGGATTGATTGATTTCGGAAAGAGCTCTGTTCTCCTCAGTGCTGACTGTCTTGAAAGGGATGATCTTAAGTCCGTAATGTGCAATGTCAGATGCATCTTGAAGAAACCCTTGGAAGAACTTGTTCACGTAAACTTGAAAAGCTGTGGCTGTCGGTGGAAAATCGGGCTTTCACAACTCATCAGACCATCCAGATAGCAGTCTCCTAGAAGCTCCCACGACTCTCCGGCTTGCCTAATGACGAACGGCACCGCGCATCCTGCAAGGAAACAAATCTCATCGCCCGGCTTTGCGACTTGCGGTATCCAGGCCAACCTGCCCGCTTGTGTGACGCAAAACTTCCGGCCTGGTGAAAGCTCACTGAAGCGATTCTTATATTCGCTGCAGCGACGGTTGGAACTTTCAGGCCCCTCAAAGACAGCCCCGTGTCTGTCGACTTCTTGTATCTTGGTTAACATCCCCTTGCGTAATGCTTGGAATCCTCTGATATATTCTGCAATCGTTGCATCATTTTGTTTTGACAAGGCGTCGAATGCCATCGTGCGGCAGAAGGCTCCTAATACCTGACGCCTGCCAGACGCTACATTCTTTGATCGGGCTAATACATAGCACATGCACTGCCAGTCTAATACAGCCTTGGCCCATTTCTTTGAGACCTGTGGAGGGTGCCTGTCTGCTTGATGAAAGCTTGATAGTATGTCTTCCGCATAAGATGGGGAATTGACAATCACCCAAGGCCTGTCCACAAGGAATCCAGAGATTGACATTATCTACATTATTAGATGCTTTCGACCGTAAAAAACTGGGTTATAAACGTACTCTATTTTCGATAGTGGCATCTTGATATGGATGAGCAAAGGAAGATACCCCCCAGAAGTATTCCGTTAAGGGAACAAATCTGATATTGCTTGGTCTCCAATCTGGGACCCAACTCGGCAGCTTTGGTTCGTTTAACGAACAGTCTTTGCAAGCTAAGAACCTGCTCGACCGATATTTCTCGATTTTCAACGAATCCTGACCTAGATGACTGGATGGCCTCCATGGTATAGGTTGAGTAAGTGTTGTTTTTGCGACATCGGTATAGACCTCCACTAGATCCTTGTTGTAATCGATCATATCCATTGGGAGCGTAGTCTGAAGAGACAGAAGCGCGAAAACCCGATCTCTTCCCTTTGTTGCATCCAGCAAACGACTTCGCTTCCATATCCAGTCCACGTCGGCACCCATTTCTTGTACAACGTGTGCATTGATTTGACCACGATATAAAAACAACGGTCTTTCAAGAAATGTTGATGCAGAGAAGATACTTGTAGTTTGCATCACAAAGATCTTCTGGATGTCCACGCAGGCACTTGTGGCAGCAGCGCAATGCATGAGAACTTTGGTCGGTATTTCCACGGCCCCAGACATGAAAACAGACGCTTTTGCGTTGGAGAACTCTTGCACGATCCAGACACGTCCAAACCAGGGGCGGGTGAGTAAGGACGCCCACCCAATCCATCCGGGGTCAGGATAAGACAGGCCTAATTCCTTCAAACTCTTGTCCCGCAACCTTTTTGTGTCTAGGGGGTCAGGATAATTCTGGAAGAAAGTTCTCATTAAACGAGCGCCATCTTCGTCGAATTCCTGCTGCTCACCAAGCCAGAATATCACCTTGGCAGCTCGGCTGAAGATGTCTCGCATCATGGTCACTTGTGCGCTCTTCTCTTCGTTCTCCTTTTGATTGATACAAAGCGCATCCACCCAGAGTAAGCCATCGAATCTCTTTTGTAGTAGTTGAGATAGCGCACCGTGTAGATTAGGTGTAACTTGTACTCGATGTCCATTGCAAGTGACCCATCGTTCTGGTGTCGGGCTGCCCCATACGTAAGATAACGCATTGAATTCGACGGCGGAGCTGAGGCGGAAGGGTTCCAATATCAACTCAATTCCATCCCCATCATTCCCAGTTTTGAAACGAAGTAGGCATATCGTGTCCTGATCCTCAAGCGGAGCGTAAAGTGGCGTAGAATTCATGACTGGCACGTTTTATGCTGGATGTTGTGCCTGATTTTCATCTCATACACAGGCAGTAAGATGGATCTGGGACGTTTGAGATTTGCCAAAGAGCTGGTAAATAGTGAAGGCTGAATTAGCAGATCGAGAGATATTTGAACCCGAAGAGCGGCGGGCGTATGAGGCTCGCTTTAGGCGCGCGCGTGGCTCAGCTCAGCCTTGATGAACAAATAGGGAGGGAGGGTATACGGGATTGATGCCTTCGCTTAAGAATAGCGACATGAGAGTATAAACCACAGCTGGATTCGCTGTTTCTGCCAGCCTGATCTAGATATACAATAAATAAGGAAGAGTTAAGAACATGAGTCGATGGTTGGGTGGTGACCCTAAGTAGTGATCCATATCAAGGCGCTACACCGCGCAGTGTGATTGGCGTGTGTTTTCTGTGTTCAGCCTCGCAGCCTCGTCACATCACTGCACCATCACTTTACACAACAAGAAGTGAGTTGATCATAAGATTGGCAGGCTAATACCTTTTATTGTTTTTGTTATCCAGCATCTCCGCTAACGATACATACATACAGCTAAGAACATAATCTCATCCTTCCGCTTTCTTATCAACCATTACCCTACTAAAATCATTATTTACATGCTAAAAGAGTGACAAAGTTGTGACCAGCACTTTGCAACGAGCCCTTCCAACACTGACTTTGATACCCTACCCTGCCTTGTGACTTGAGCAATTAGTTGAGATTGTCACGATTACTTCCTTGGTCAACATTCTAGGCCTGGGCACCGTTCTGCTGACCGGCCGCAGCACCATTTTGCTTGCCAGCAGCAGCGCCGTTAGCACCTTGGGCTCGCTGACCTTGCTGAGCACCCTGACCTTGCTGGCCTTGCTGGCCTTGCTGACCTCGCTGAGCACCCTGGCCCTGCTGAGCGGCTTGACC
>JAODYC010000023.1:85790-116704 GCA_026262405.1 Curvularia hawaiiensis
GCTGCTGCTGTTGCTGCTTCTCCTACTGGTCCGTGCAATAGTCCTACCGGTTGACAGCAGTGAAGCTCGCATCCGTCATCTCCGTGTCGCCATTCTGGGGCGCAGGGGCCGCTTCAGCTGTCGATGCTGGAGGGTTCTGGGCGGCACCAGAGAGAGCGCGTCCTCGACCGCCTTCTTCGTCGTTGGTCGTTACGGCTGCAGGACGCTGTTCGTCGTAGGCGGGATCGAAATACTGGCGTTGAGGCTGGGACGAAGGCTGCGCTGGTTGCTGGGGTTGCAGCGGGGGAAGAGAGTGTAGTGGAGGGAGCGAGGGTGCAGCTACGCCGTTGACACCACTGGTAGGCGGGCTCGCAGCTGTGGCGGCGGTGCTACCACCAGAGGTGCCGAAGTAGTTGCTCTGTGGTCGTCCAGGATCTGGAGTGCTCTGCGCGCTGCTAACGGGGTTCACGCCCTGTGAGATCTGGCTTATTGCTCCTATTCTTCCTTCCGGTCCTGGTCTCTCGCTCTCACCGCCCGCAGTGCTGCTGGCGCCACCAGCGGCGCCAAGGGGAGGAGTACCCTTTCTGTTGTGGCTCCGCTTGCTGCGAAGTGGCTTGTCTGTTGGAGTGGGTGGTGGGCTGCTACTTCGGTCGCTGTCATCGACGTTGTACTCCATGTGCTTATTCAGTTGTTCGAGGAGAAAGGCGCGCTCAAGGCGCATCTTCTGAATCCCGCGATTCAGACGGGTTATCCGCAGGCGCGTGCCGTCATTGTTGTCTTCGATGTCGGTTATTCGGCGGCGTAGTTCAATACATTTCCGGTAATAGGCGGTTTCGACGGATGGCGGCAGGTCTTTCGAAGCGATTGCGCGGGATGCTAGACGTGGCTGTTTAGTACATGGCATGGTTCATTGGCATGCGACGCGCCTTACGAGGTTGTGGCATCTTTGCGCTCTTTTGCAATTTTTTTGTAGGGCTCCAAAAATCGCAATCTCGTTCCAATGAATGATTTGGGTGTCGTGCTCGGTGGGTGTGATTTGGCGATACGGGGTTGTTGGTTTGGGGTAGTAGTGTAGAAGGCTGGACGCGCTCACGTTGGAGCTCGAACCTCTGTGGGGCCGATGTTGTTCCGAGCAGCCTCACCTCCTTTGGTAGCATGGCCTTGGCATCGATGTAGTTCAGCATTCCTCGAGTGCTTTTGCAAATCTGTATACAGGAGATATAACATCTCTTGACTTTGGTCATCATCTCAATGTACGTCTATTCATCATCTCCAAGGTTACGCAAGGCATATACAAGAGTAGCCACACTCATTGCCACTACATTCGACCATCTCGCGAACCCCAGATTCTCTGCTCAATCAACTTTCTACATTACACTAGTAGCCGTATCAGTCCGGTAAGACTTTGAATAGCAAGATACAACCGGTTTCATGAGTCTACGCAAGATCAGATCTAAATTATCGAGACTGCAACCTGGAGAGTTGATCAGAGCAAACCATTAGATATTTTGTTTGTCGCAGTATAATGAATCATGCTTAGAAAAGCCAGACTGGAACCAGGGGTGACGCTGATCATGAATTTCAATGTACTAAGAATCAAGGTCAGTGTGAACTCTCCTATGTTCGCAGGCCAGCTGAAGGTTGTAAGTGCCGTGGGCCATTCTTTACTGTAAGATCCGGCAGCAGGTCAGAGATAATGAATTCCAGATGCGGGTACTGCGTTGATGCTTCCTGGCTAATTCAACCACGGAAGTAATGCGAAATCCATGCGACATCTGCCCTTTCCTTCTTCATCAACGATTTACGTATATTTTATCTGCGCAAATATAGATTGGCTGTGTGCCGGCGCGTAACGTCACTTCTAACTCGTCAACCAAAGAACTGCAAACCACCCTACAAGACATTGTCCAATTGCACTCATTAAGTCAGGGAAAGAACTGCTACTGCCCAGTTTTTCTTGTGGTACTGCTCACTCTGGACTTTGGCTGATTGCTTCCCACCCAAAAAGAATGGCTTGTTCGAATGTAGCTCTCATGGGGAAAAAGACGCACAACAGCAATCTCCACTGTAAGGAACTTATTAATTTTGGCCCACGTCGCTCTCATCTTTTATAAGACAACGACACTTCGATGAGTGCAAGAGTCTCTAGGGTTCACAAAAAACACTCTTACTGTTTGTGTCTTCACTGAAAATTACAATCCAGGGACTTTACCCTTTGGCCCACTGGAGATTTCTGCACGGCACCCTGAACTGGCAACGTGTCGCCGTGGATATCCTCTCACTCGTAACCAAAACGACTCAAACAGTCTCCTCACCCACTATGGAAGCGCGCCGGACCGCTGCGAATAACATCGTCTTGCACCAGACCAACATCCTACCTCGGAAGCAGCTTCTCATTGTTTTTCCTGTCCTGGCCATTTCGCATATAGTATGCTTTGTAGACCAGACTGGGATTGGCGTTGCTCTTCCGACAATTGGACGAGATCTCAATGCCGAAGACACGATTAGCTGGGCAGGTACAAGTGCTCTGATAGCGAACACCATCTTCCAGGTGCTTTATGGGAGGATGAGCGATCTATTTGGTATGTCGCGCATCCTGCTCAAGGAAGCAACATTGCTGACATAGCTTGCAGGTAGAAAATCCGTCCTCCTAACCGCCCTTGTCCTCTTAACAGCCTCAGACCTTCTCTGCGGCCTCTCCCGTAATTCCACTATGCTCTATATCTTTCGAGGCCTTGCTGGTGTCGCGAACGGAGGCATCGTCTCCCTGTCTGCTATGATCGTATCCGACATTGTTACATTGAAAGAGCGAGGAAAATGGCAAGGGATAATCGGAGCTTGCGTGGGTATCGGCAACATGTCTGGTCCGTTCGTTGCCGCAGCTTTCGCCCAAAAAGACAATTGGCGAGGTTTCTTTTGGGTCCTGAGTCCCGTCGCCGCGGCGTGTGGCATCTTATGTATGATCGTGTTGCCGACACCGAAAGATCAACCAAGAGCGGACATGAAGATGGTGCTGAAAAGAATCGATTACGGTGGCATCTTCTTTGGAAGTGCAGCGTTAATACTTTTGCTCATTCCCATCGCAGGAGGTGGCGACTATTTCGATTGGAATTCTCTGATGGTCATTTCAATGTTGGTTCTCGGAGTGTGTTGTATGCTTGTTTTCGTTTACATCGAGCACAGTGTTGCTGCTCTGCCCATGATGCCTCGTAAGTTCTACCCTTCCCCTAGGTTACAACTGTTGTTAATGCTCCAATCCAGTTTCACTATTTAAGTCCGGTCCCGTATCCGTCATGCTCCTCCAGAACTTCCTCTTTGGCATAGTACTCTACTCACAAGCCTACTACCTCCCTCTCTTCATGCAAAATGTACGGCGTCTATCTCCGCTCACAACTGCATGCCTTATGCTTCCCATTTATGGCTTGCAAGCTTTATCATCCATCGCCTCAGGCCAATATATCTCACGCTGCGAACGCTACGGCGAAGTAATCTGGACCGGTTTCTTTCTGTGGACTCTCGGCGTCGGTTTGACATGTATCTTTTCGCTCGACACGCCGCTCTGGACTATAGCCATGGTTCTCGCTATTCAAGGCATGGGTGCCGGATCCGTATTCCAGCCTGTGCTCGTCGCGCTACAAGCGCACTGTTCAAAAGCACACCGCGCCATTGTCATTTCCAACCGGAATTTCATAAGAAGCTTGGGTGGAGCAGTAGGTCTTGCCGTCTCAGCCGCAGCATTGCAGAATTCACTGCGCAAGGCTATGCCAGCTGAGTTTCGTTCACTGGCGCTCAGCTCATACGACACACCTCCTTTTGAGACGCTAGACCATGGGCAGAGACTGCTCATCCTAAAGGCATACGAAACGGCGAGCCGTACAGTTTTCATCATGAATGTTCCGTTCATGGTACTGTGTTTGGTAGGCTGCTTGCTTATTAAGGACAGAGGGCTAGCAAGACCGGGAGAAGAGAAGGAAAATCTTGAGTTGAGAAACAATACGCAGATCAAATGCGAGGATCAACAAAGTCGAAGTAGTGATGGGAATTAAGAGTTCATGTTTGTTCATTGAAAAGTAGCAGCCAGGTGTGACGAGGCTTGGGCATTTGGTCAGTCTCTTCCATTTCTAACACCACTGTCTGATACCACGATATCAGTGTTCAAAGCTTGTTTAGATCTCGCGTTTCTAGATTAGACCACGTCGTTTTCTCCTAGATATTCAAAAATGTACTCAGTCCATTTGTATTCACATCTCTCTCCAATTCCACGCCCTCTCCCACGCATACGCGGCTTCCAAGACCGGCATCTCCCCCCACCAACTCCCCACAATCTGCATACTAACTGGCAATTTGACTCCGTCACTCGCGCCCGGCCCTTCTTTCACCTCCAGCATACCAATCGGCAGCGCAAGTACAGGGTGCCCGCTCTGATTGAATGGCGCCGTATTTGCCGTCAGCCCAACTTGCTTTGCTATCTGCTCCAACGGCGTTGCATCAGCCGGCGGATGACTCGTCGCTACATACGGCAGTGTAGGTGTAAGCAACAGATCGTAATGCTGCAACACTGCATCGTACGAATCGCGCAGCTGTCTCGACAGATTCGTCGCTTTGGCTAGTAGATTAGGGAACTGTTGTGTAGCATATAGGCCGTTGAGGTAAATGTTCTTTGTAGACGGGTACGCCTCTTCCCAGTTTTCCGGGTTCATGGCGTTATGGAAGAGAGTGTTGAAGGGAAGCATTTGATGGGTGCGACGGCCGAAGGGGCCGCTGGTTTTCGACAAGAATCCGCCGACTTTAGATATACCGGTCCATATTGCGGCGCCTTTGTCGTGAAGAGGGATGGATACTTGGCTCACGGTTGCGCCGAGTGAGGTGTATTTCGATGCAGCTGTGAGAAAAGTTTGGACTACGCGTGGATCCATGGCAGGTGTGGAGAGAGACTCAGTTATGATTGCGAATTTCTTGCCTTGGAGTGGCTTTTCCATAGGGAGATTGGATATCGAGCTGTAGATTGGGATCTTGGACGGGTGTGGGGCTGCAAAGGAGCGATCATCAATGTTATCATTACCTGCAATGGCTTCGAGTAGGACAGCGTTTTCGAGTACGGTACGTGTCATGGGTCCGATATGGTCGTTGGTTGGTTCATTACTGCCACAGCCGGTATATGGTACCAGCCCAAATGTGGGTTTTAAACCCACAATCCCGCAATTGGCAGCTGGGACGCGGATACTTCCTCCTTGATCTGCGCCAATGGCTCCGTCAACTTCTCCTAGCGCGACGAGTACTCCTGATCCGCTCGAGCTTCCACCTGCGCTGTAGCCTCTCGCAAATGGGTTCTCGACTGTACCTGTACCAGAGGAGTGGCTGGTCGCCGAGTGACACAGGTTCTCACAAACTGCTTTTCCCAGAATTCGACCGCCAGATTCTAGGATACGGGTAGTGACTGATGCATCAATATCTGGAATATAGTCTTTGACAAAATTGGTGCCCAGAAGCATAGGCACACCCTTGACAGCTATATTGTCTTTTAAGGCGAAGTTCTTGCCATGCAGCTTGCCCTTACCATCAGCCTGTTTGTCAAATATGTTGCATTTCCAAGCCCATGCTCCATTTTGATTCTCTGATTTATCAGGGAAATGTATGTTTTCTCTCGGAAAGCGGTTTTCATCGACATTTGGTACGTAATCTACAGTCGTTCAGCTAGTATCTGGTAAAACATTCGAGCTATTAGCTACCGTCCATCGCCATTAACTGTCCACTCGCATCATGAAAGACAGCAAGTAAGCGTCGATAATCTTCTTTGTCTTTCTCTCCTATGGTCATGCCAAGCCGTGAGCATAGCTTTTCCAGGATTTCCCTTGTGACAGGGTTGCCATGGCTCGCATCTAACGAGAATACTGACATTATTTCCTTTTACTGGATCAAGTTAAGGATAGCAAATGATTTATAGATAATAGTTGAGCTGTCATAATGGCGTTGTGGGATGCTTGGAAGAGTTTCTGTGTATTTTAATGTGTTGCTAATGCGCAATGATATCGGAAGGGTGATATCCGAGGAAAGTCCAGATAACAGGAGAAATATAGTGATTGCCGCAGCCATCCAGCACATGCAAAAGAGTTCAAGTGATGGTCTTGAAGGAATGATAACAGTAATGTGGGGTTGGTCCCCATCATCGGGACGTTTATTCCCGATCAGCCAACCTGCCAGTAGTAACTCGCGGGATAAGCAGATCTTGGTCCCAGAATATGCTAGCCGATCTTTTAGGCAGCTGGTTGTGTGTAGAGAAAGATAAGGTTGTTACGTTTAGAGATCCCAAATAACATGCGGACGTCTGACAAATGAGACTTTTATAAACCAAGAGGGAGTCATTTCATCACATTTGAGTGCATCAAGCTCCGGTTTGAACACTTTGGAATAATCTGTACGTAAGACTGAATAAGTATTAAAACCTTCCAATCATGGTCCACGTTGAGGAATCTCTGCAACTACCCCGAGATTTTGAGGGTATGGACCAACACACTGAGCGTAGAATGCCTTCATACTCATACGTTGTAGGCTTCGGAGAAGATTGCCATGATGCGCAATGGCCGAACGGAGCGCGAATAGCTGTATCTTTTGTTCTCAACTACGAAGAGGGCGGAGAGAGAAATCCCATGGACGGCGATGGTACCAGCGAGCCTTATCTCTGGGAAAAGGGCCCATCGGGTGGTGGAAGGGAGCAGCGGCATCTCAACGGTGAGCAGGACTACGAATATGGCAGCCGATGTGGTTCCTGGCGCATATTGCGTTTGATGAAAGAGTTTGGCTGGAACATGACATTGTGGGCTGTTGCTGTAGCTATGGAGAGAAATCCTTTGTTTGCTAAAGCTTGCGTCAGAGACGGTCATGAAATTGGTGCTCATGGGTACAGGTGGCTAGACATCTGGGATTATTCACTAGAAGAGGACAAAGCCTACATCAAGAAAACTTGTAAAGCGCTTGAAGCAGCTACTGGTACGAATGCTTTGAACACTTCAGTTTGAGTTGGGTTGACCGAAGATAGGCCAATTTCCGGTGGGAGCGTATTTTGGAAGAGGCACGCCTAACACGGCAAGCTTGTTGCCTATCATGTGGAAAGAGATGGGTCACAAGATGCTTTACACCTCGGAGGTGTACAATGATGACTCACCATACTGGATCGATCTTCCTTGGGAGAGAGAGCTGCCTGACGCAGAGAAGGAAGGCTTGTTAATGCTTCCATACAACTATGACTGTAGGTCAATGTCTGCTACGAAGGCATTATGCTGAACTAATTCTATGATCAGGCAATGATGGCAAGTTTCATATGCTTCCAGGTTTTGTCAGTTCAGCTGGTGCTGTGTATGAGCAATATCTGAAAGACACATTTGACTGCCTTTACAGGGAAGGTGGGAAGATGATGACAATACCTCTGCACTCCAGGATTGCTGGAAAGCCGGGACGTTCAGAGAGTTTGCGAAACTTCATGAAGTACATTTCTAGTGTAGAAGGTGTTTGGGTAGCCACCCGAAAGGAGATTGCCGACCATTACCGCAAGACCTTTCCTTACAAACCGGGATCGAAGACAGGAGGACTGAATTAGAGTGCACGACAGATATTTGCGTCTCGGCAAGGAAACGAGAGTGACCTTTCAAATTGCAGTCATAGTTCTATCCGGTGTATTAGTGAAAGCAGTTTGCAGCCCCGCTAGTGTTGGCACTATCTCGTGTCATTGGGCGCCTGCTTTACGCAGTAAAGATAGCTCGAGCGTACAAGATAGTTGATGTAGCCCTGGATGTGGAATTGCGGTACTCCACTAACTATGCATTTATACTCCACGACTTTAGTTGTAACTTTAAACTTGAGACTTGACCCCAAGTTCATGCTAGTCTATGTCGTCAAGATCTCGGTGATATCTGGCACAATAAGAACACTGGCCCTAGAAGCTGACATGAAAATATTGTGAGAACTCCTATCCTAGACTGTTACTATGTTCTGCCATACTATCGCATTGTCAACATGAGAGGCCAGCGGAGTTCCCCATAGGATATGCAGCTCAGGATATCCACAGTTGATCTTTCATCATATAGCCTTTACCCAGTACACAACAAGTGCCTCACACGTGTACAACGCCGACCAGATACGTGCACACCATTTCTCTTGGATGCCCGCATAATACAAGGGCAATCCCCATCTCTGAAAAACGACCAGACAACGCAACGCCGAAACTACCTTTTTTCCGCGGACCAACCAACATACTGAGCTGACGCGGCTATGGTATCTAACAACAGAGTGAAATAAATACTGGTCCCAGAACGCCGTCGTGCATCGGACTGGAGAAGGGTTGGTTATAACCGAAGACAAGAAAAGACATAAGTAGATCTGGGAATCAAGCACGAGCACGGCCACTGCGTCGGACCATGGTTGTGGTAGTAGTGGTTGGGCTTGACAAAACCGCCGCTGAAGTTCCGTTCGCCTTTGCTCTGGTTGCTCTAGCTTTAGTTGCACTCTTCGCAGACTTGGGCGATGTAGTTTCTTTTACTGGCTCAGTAGCTTTACGCTTTTGAGTCGGGGAGGACTTGGTGCCGTTTGCCTTTTCTACAGCTCTGCCTCTTGCTGACTTCCTGACTGGTGCCGGTTCAGGTTCAGAATCAGCTTCGGAAGAGGGGTCTGCACTTGGGACCTTGGATGCCTCAGCCTCCGTGTCGGCCATCTCCACGTCTTGTTCAGGGGCAGGGCTGGATCTCTCCTCGGCTTCCTCGTCTTCAGAAGCATCGGCATCCTCTTCCTCAACCTCTTCAGCAACAGCCTCAGCGTCTTCGTCGTCACTTGATACTTCAACGTAGCTCTTGTGTACAGTACTCCGCCGGTCACTCTTTCTTCGGGGACCACTTGATGGGGCAACAGCACCGTCGACGTCGCTTACATCGTCGTCATCACCACCTCTCCTCTTCTTCTTGGGTGTCTTCACAGGCCGATCTGCCTTGGCCTTCTTCTCTTTGATGGGTCGGTCGCCCTTAGGTTTCTTGCGCGGCCTCTCCGCCCCTTCAGATGCCTTCCTTTTCTTATTGCGGATGTATTTGCGTACCAGTGGGTCGAGCTCGTCCACCAAATCTTCATTTATCCATGTCTTCATTGCAATTTCTTGCGCCCGCTCATGGCTTTCAAGAGGTCGAAAGATTCCAGATGGGAGCTTCATCTTTCCTGGGTAAAGTTGCATAGTCCAGTTATTCTGCTCCTCCCACGAGCGTATCAGAGCTTGGGCCAAATCAGACAGGATGTAAAGATTCTCATCAGCCTGTTGTGAAGGCGAAATACCGTCGGCAACGCCCTTGACACGTTGAGCAACATGAAAAATGAGCGGCAAGTTTTCCTCGGTTGCCACGCATTTCAGATAGTACAAAATATACTCTGACATGAGCTTCAAGGTGTCGTCTTCAGTGTCGAAATCGGGATGGTGGGCGAGTAAACTCAGTAGTCGTGCAAATACTGATTCTAGCACTGTTTCTTTCCGTGTCGCAAAGGCAGCTCGTCGCGCACGAATCCAGGTCATTGTTCCGTTTTTGATATTCTTGTCCGGGTCGTGAGCGAGGAAGAAAAGGATGGTGTAGAACCGCGGGGGGAGACGACCTTGGCCGAGGTACTTCATCAACTTGTCAGCGAAACCTTTGCGCACCTGCATGCAAGGATCATGCGTTACAAGAGCCAATTGCACAAAGTTTGCAGGTGTCAAGAACGGATCGAGTCGCTTGTGGCAGGAGAGCTTGAGTAAGGAGTTGGCTGCAAGAAGCCGCTGGCGCGACTTGTGTGCAGCTGGAGTGCTGTCAGAAGAGGAACCTTCACCGTTATTCTGCACATATCGATTGAGCAAAGTGTACGTATCCTGCACAGCCTCCTTGGAAGTCGCTTCGGCGGGTAAGGAACGTAGTCGGTTGACTAGAATCTTGATCGCCCAGGATCGACCTTGGATGTCGTTGTCAGGAATTTCCATCCACTCCGCATCTGCTTCAGCGGAAGTGGCATGTGGCTTCTGCAGGACTTCTTGGATCGCAACTTCAATCACCGCATCCATTTCATCTTCGCAGTCCGATTGGGCAAGTAAGACCAATTGGCTGAGCGCAGCCAATTTTGTGAGCCAGTGAGCGCCTCCATACTCGAATCCCTTGATACTCTTCGTTAAAATCTCCTTTGCGTGCATCTCCTTCTTGTCGTCGCTGTTCATGATGATCGTAATTGCGTGCTTTGCGGCTTGTGGAGGTGTTCCGTAAAATGCAAAGTTCAAGAAACTTTGCACTAATTTGCGGCTGTCCTTGCCATTCATCGGAATATCCGTGGGAAATTTTCTCGCGAATGCAGCACAAGCTTTGAGGTCATCCACCGCACCGGGAGGGTTCGGTTTAGTCGCTGTTGGTGCCTCACTCTCGAGTGTTTTGCACAGATCTTTCACATGCGTGGAAAAGACCTTGGGGTGCTTTGTGGAAATCTCCTTTAGAAGTTCATGGGCGGTGGCACCCAAACCCTTGTCGTCGGTGCGGGTAAACTCGATGACAGCGGGGACATGGCTCTTGTTGTAACACAATAGGCTGACACGATAAAGGAGCGGAGTCAAAGTATCGAGCAGAGATGCACCCGGTCCATCCTCAATCCTCTTCCTGAGCTCCTTGATTGATCTGTAAACCTTGCGGTAATCACTTGCCGGGTCCATACAGAAGCGCATCAGAGCGTAGGCACGGCGATCATGAGCTTTGGCAAACTTCCAAAGATCATCCCTCACCCTCGTCGGATCTGGGAGAGTTCTCGCGTAGTAGGTGATAAGGCCTTCGAGGTTGGTTGTGACGTCCTTCCCATCCTTATCAGTGACGCCACCATTGTACTCCTCACATAGCTTCAAAAAGTGCTCCATGTATTTTGCGCCTGGGCCTTGATTTCCTTGCTTGGCAAAGAAGACTTTCTTAGCCTTTTCTTCGAGACCGTTTACGAGAACGAGTTGCCTCTCGGTCCGGATCTTGTCCAAATCTGCCTCCGTATAGTTTTGTTCACTGACTGTTTGACTGTCCTTAACAACCTGTGAATTTCCAGCGGCTACTGTCTTAGCTTTCAGAGGGGGGTATCCAAGAGGTAGCAGTGAGTCGTACAGCGCCAAGTCAACTTGGACATTAATTTCAAGGTCGTTTACGTAGCAAGCCTCGAGGATACGTGACGGGATCGGCCCTAGGAGTGACTTGATGACTTCGTCCCCTTCGGCAATAGCGCCTGCAGCCACTCCCCAGATCCTGCCGAGAAGTCTCATCGACTCAGAATGAATGATGCTCTTCTTATCTTTGACACGATCTGCGAGGTTGGAAAGGATGGAGCCGGGCTCTGCCATGCCACCGTTGCTGCCCAGCTTGCGAACAATGTCGTTGAACTCAAAGTGCGCCACGGCTTTAACTGCTGCTAGGCGCACCTTCTCGTCGCTGTCAATCAAGCACTCGGCGAAATACTTGAGCAGCTTCTGCTCTTCTTCAATGTCTAAGCCGATGCCTCCTGCTGATGTCATTAAGATACGGCCAATGCCAGTAGTCCAAGAAGCGCGGATGACGGCCGATTTGTCATTTTTGCGCTGGAGGAATGAATGGTACGCAACTGGGTACTGTGTAGGAAAAGAGTTGATAGAAACAGGAGTAGTGAGGTAATCAAAGGGCCGCGTAGACTCAGTCCGCGACAGACTTTGTGAAGGATATGCGACAGGGTCCAGATCGGGTAGCGGAGGAGGTCCAGCAGCACCGATGCCCGAGATCATGTCACCAAAAGTCTCAGTTGCGAGCTGACGCAGCTGCACATGCTCTGTAGCCAACTCGTCTTGTAAGTGCGGGATAATCTCCTGCAGGACGCCTGGGCAGCATTTCCACAACTCGCGCAGGAGGCGATGTGCTTTGTGCGCCTCGTTCAGGTCCTCCTCAGAAGGACCTTTGGGAAGGTCGTCGTCGCCATCATCCTTCGAATGGCTTTTGTAAGCAGTACCTGAGTTCGTGAAGTCGACTATGACTGAGCTAAAGTAAGTGCCAATCAGGCGAGCCATCTTCTCTGGGAAAGAGTTGCAAATGTTCTTCGCCATGTTGTATGCAGGCGGAGCCTCTTTACGTCGCAGTGTCGATTGCTTAGCATCCACCTGGATGCTCTTCCTGCCCTTGGAAGTGCCCAAGGTGATAGGATCAGCCCAGAGAAACTGTGCAACTATCACGTCAACAACATCATGTGTTACTGCAGCCTCATCAATTATGGTAGAGAGCACCTCGGTCATATTATGCTCGATATTCTTGCTCAATTCCTCGCCCTTAGATGAGCCAGACAGGACGTCAAAGCAGGTGGTGAAAAGGGCGGAGGTGAGCTGGTCGGATCCTGGAATCTCATTGATGAGCAGGATGCTCTTCCATTCAGCGAGCGATCGTAGTATGTACATATGCTGGCTGTTGTATGGATGTGAAGGGTCGGCAAGGAGGGGAAGAAGCTTATGGATAATAACCGAAAAGATTTCCTGAGGTATCTATGAGTACGTCGGAGCAATGACGCGGATAGTATGCCATACCTTGAGCTTAGATGCAGGATAGGGCGCATCCGGCGCAAACAGCTTGAGCATGTCGACAATGCAGCACACAGTCCACGCGCGTACGCCATTGTCCTTGTGCTGTAGCAGGCTTTGGTGAGCGAGCGATTCTGCAATAGGCATGAGCGAGTCGCGGTGAGCCTCTTCCTGGTCGATGGTGCGCAGTTCGTCGAGCAGCGCCTTAAGTCGCGTCAGCAGGTCGCTGACACCCACTGGCTTGCCCGGACGGCCAACGAGGGGCTGGTTAAACTTGAGCTTCTTGAGGCCATGGCTTTCTTCTTCCTGTTGTAGCTGCTCCTCCTCCTGCTGCTCTTCCTCTTGGACAGCTTCAGTCGCAGCGGCTGCGCTACGCCGACTGCGAGGTGCCATATCGCGTGGCTGCGCGTACAATAAAGTCGGTTTGGACGATGGTATGCAGTCTCAAGTCTTGGGCCTAATTGAGCGCGTGTAGAGAAAAAAAGGCTTGTCGTGGGCGCTCGCCGCGGTGGAGTTGGTTGGCGACGCGGTGTTGAGTGGTGATGTAGCGTGACGTGACAAGGTCGAGGGGAACATGGGCTGCGACTTTCTGAGCAGTGACGCGCTAGCTGGCTGGTGGTACGCGACGAACCAGCCAGCCCTGCCGCTTACGTACTTTGACTTCACCCAACACCCGCCCCGCATCCGCAGGACAGAAGCTAAACAAACCTTGTTCGAGCCGAGATTTGGCGTCCTTAGACACTGGGGGATCTTATTTTCATGAACGTCTAGGCCTGTCTGTGTGCGGTATGCATGATACTTTTAAGGCCTCCGTCTCCCGGTTAGACAAAAACTGGTAGGTGGCCTATCTCGGCGTCTTGCTCACAATTCCACATGTTGAACTTCGTTGATTTTTTCTCTTTCATCCAAGATACCAAAACACAACATGGAGAGACAACAGCTGTTTCAACGGGTAAGTAAAGTCGTTGACATGTCCTATGCTCGCACTAAGCATATGCCAGTTGAAGCAAGCATGCATCCGGCTCCTGCAAGTCACTGCTAGTCTCTCACAAAGCCCGGGGGCTCGCAGAGATTTGATAGAAGCCCTCTCTGACCTCCTTGCAACGCTCCAGGCTCTGATCAGCCAACCTGGTTTGTTGGACGCAAAACTGGCTGAATACGCCTTTGTTCCCATCTCACAAGTGTTGAGAATCTCACATCAAGTTCCTGTCCGCGCCCTCGAGATCTGTCTCGAGTGTATTTCAACTTTGTTATGCGCGGGCTGGGGAGGCGGCCTTGAGCCAGCCTTATCTGGCCAGTTGCTGATCCTCTTTACATTCCTTGCCAAACCCTCCTCCGCCGAAAATGGCATCTCAGCCACATCGGAAGAGCTCCAGTATTTGTCCCTTAAATGCATCTCAGAGTTGCTGACAGAAATGTCACGCACTCCTTATGGTCAGCAGGCTATCACGGCGACCCCAAACATCCCCGCCTTGGGAGAGGCCGTTTTAGTCATACTTCAGAGCCTCATAGACAGCAAGTCTAACACTGTAAAACTCCAGGCCGTCTTTGCAACAAAGTCAACCATCAACGCTATTGGGGACGATGATGCTCTCGCAAGCTTTCTTCCTAAAATCGTCTCGTCATTGACTAAAGTCCTGACTCCCAGCAGCAGTAACCGGCCAGGCTTTCGAGTCATAGAGAAAGGTCTGGAAACACTCGCACTGTTGCTGAGCCGCCTACTGGGTGACTCAAAAGTCAAGAACTTGCCCAATATAACTCCAAATGAAGGGCCGGAAGATAATTTGAAAGTAGTGCGTTCGATTTCCTGGTTGCAAGCAACCTCCTCGCAGATCAAAATCGCGCTCGCCAATGTTTTCAAGTTACGAGATCATGATAAACCAGAGGTTCGAAAAGCCCTTCTGAAGTTGTGTTTGTGCGTCATACAGGACTGCCGCACATCACTCGCTCTTTGTACAAGCATGGCTGTCGAAACTATCATTAGTCTTGCCAGCCACGAAGGTCCAGGAGGCTTGATTGAGAATGAACTCAAAAGTCTATTACTTGTAGATGAAAAGCTCGTGAGCCTCTTACGCGAAAGTTTACATGGTTGGATACTAGCACTGCCCCGATTGATGCAATCCAAGGACGACCAAAATCGGCATCGGCTCATAAATCAGATCTCGGTCTCCTTGCGGCTGTTCGAACAAGATGCAATCGTTCTGGACGAAAGGTTAGCCGACAGTCTGCGCGACGGTGTTTCTGCCGTTTTCTCTGATGCAAAAGGGCTGGGGGAGCTGAAAGAAATCACAAACAATGCAATCACCGATCAAACTTTAGCTATAAGCTCCATAAAGTCGTCATCCTTCCCACCCATCAGCCTGCCGTTCAAGAGCCAGGACAATACCATGGCAGAGTTTAGGCTTCTCATCCAAGAAATAGCGAGATCAAACTCAGCCTTGTCAGTGGTTCAAACACTCACTAGCTCGATCGATACAGGGACAGCTGAAATGCGCTTGGCTAGCTTTTGGTTGTCAGTCAATTTGATAAGGGAAGTGACCTCTAGCAATCCATCAATCGATGATTTCATGGATCTCGGAACGCCAAATCATAGAGAAGAACTGCTGGAGGATTTATACTCGCATTCGCTCTCGTTGCTCAACCAGCGTGAGCCGAATACAGAGACACCGTGGCATTTGGTTGCCCTGGCGCTCGAGACGGTAGCGCTACAAGCGAAGCAATACAGAACCGAGTTCAGGCCTGAGCTAAGTGAAGTACTTTATCCGATACTCCACTACTTGGGTAGTCCCAACCCAGCTCTACGTGAGCATGCTTTGACATGTCTGAACATCGTTGCAGACGTGTCTGGGTACACTGATGCAGGAGAGCTCGTTATCAAAAACGTTGACTATATCGTCAACGCCGTCGGCTTGAAGCTTGCTTACGGAGATGTTTCACCCCAGGCTCCTCAGGTCTTGCTCATGATGATGCGACTATGTGGTCCTTCTCTCTTGCCGTATCTAGATGATCTGGTTGACAGCATATTCGATGCCTTAGAAAGGTATCACGGTTATCCCAAGCTTGCGGAGCTTTTGTTCGCGGTGCTAAAAGGCATGACAGAGGAAGGCGTCAAAACATCTCAGCTTGCAATTGAATTGGATGGCAGAAAAGCATACGCGGGCAGGCAAACAACGAAGCCCACAATGAGCGATGTTATCGCCTCACTCAAGAAATTAGAAGCTGACGCTCGACGCCGCGGCGAGGAGGAGCAAGAAACTGGGAGAGAGTCTTTCCCTCAGAAGCCCTGGAAAGAAGAGAAGGATGCAGAGGACCCCAAGAACGATCCTGACGGGGAAGACGAACAACATGCACCAGCTCAGACTGAGGAGCCCCCGCCGCCAGCTCCACGCACCTTCAATATCCTCCTTAAAATCTCTGAATTAACGCAGCATTACCTAACAACAACGTCACCCACCTTACGCAACTCCTTACTTTCCCTCCTCCAAACCACTATGCCGGCGCTCGCAAAACACGAAGATTCTTTCCTGCCGCTCATCAACACCCTCTGGCCTGTACTGTTGCCTCGATTGCAGGATCCTGAAGCATACATTGTATCAAATGCTCTGGATACCATAACGCTGATGTGCGAGCATGCAGGTGATTTCATGAGGACAAGAATCGAAGATTCATGGCATCTCATACAAAAAGTGCATAAACGCACTTCGGCACACAATAGCACGAACAAAGCCAGCAACAAAAACACATCAAAACTGAACACAAGCAAAATAGAGGCGGATATGAGAGATTTGTCGATAGTCGCGAAACCTACAGCCGACTTGTCGCAACCAGAAGCATACATCGACGCGCCTTCGCGTATGATCTGGAACAGCCTCGTCAAGCTATTGTGTGCTATATCAAAACACGTCACGACCCGGGCTGAGCGTTTTGAAGAGATGCTTGAGATGCTAGATCCGGTTTTGGGAAGAAGCGATGTACGCGAGGCCCTCGAGTACAGCAATGCTGATGCTGTTTGGCTGCGACTGTATAAGAAGAGCAGACGGGAAAACAAACGTGAACAGTCTGGCGATGATACTTTCACAAGCGCTACGGCGCAATCGCAGAGAATACTGGGTAAAGTTCCAATCGGAAAGCCACATTGGCACTTTGTGCGGATCTAGAGAATATATTTTCTAGATCGTTGTTCTATTATGATGCTCTTTGTATATGAAAACAGTATTCAGTCAGAGTTTGCTGAAAGGTACATAGTGGAATTGCATTAGTTCTAGAGCTCCTTTCTATTGTTGTACAAAGTAGAAAGCCTTGCAAATTACAATAGGTCGCTCTATCCATGGGCGCCCAAAATCAACCTCAAATTCATCCTGGTGCTCCTTACTGTTGCGCTGGGTGAATTGAAGAGTCATGCGAAACACGTACAATCGTCTCACTCCGCAAAGAAAACGAGATTCAACTCGGAACCGATAATATTGAGCCACTAGCTTGAGGTTTTCCACTGCTAACGATGATAGTATTCTAACAAATGAACGAATTTATACAGAGTTCCGTCAAGTACCTACGAAAGAGGCAAAGGCATAGTGAAACTAATTTGTTCTGAATGGAAACAGTTAGTGCTAGATAGACATGGCTTAACCCTACTGCATACCCGCCTAGCAGAGATAGGCGGATAGAGCAGCTAGAGACCAATAGATGACGGGACATGTCTAACGAGAAAGCAAGAGAGAATAAACCCTGGGAAAGTTTTGTAAACCGGGCAAGTGGGAAGGACTGATAGACAAGAGGAATATGACATGTAGAGTAATTCAAGAAGTAGAAGCGAAACCTATTACTATGTTAGTTGTAGTTAAATACATTGCTACAAGAGAGTCATTTTTATTTTACAAAAAATGGCGCTCAATAATTCTAGATCTAGTCGATTTTAGGACCGAAGGGCGCTGTATCTACAGCCAAGACGATGATTGCTCCACACACAAACGGCCCGCTGCTCCTCATAGTCTAGCGCTGGCTGTTTACCGAGTCATCCAAATCCGCAAAAGCCGAGCGCCGTATTCATTTTTCTGTTCAGTATGAATCATCTAAGATTTCGTTTCTTTTTATTGGCGAAACCCCTTCTCGTTGCTTTTTGGAGCGGGGATAAGTGGGTTTCACACAGAATAATTGTTAGTGGCGAGCCTTATTGATTGTCTATCATCTGACAGGACTGCTGCTCTCATCGTTTCTTGCTCACGATCATATTTTACTCTTTTCACACTCTCATGGAAGTATCAAGCTGCTGCATGTCGTCAACATATATCCGAGTGCTATATTGTCCAGGCTGCCAGGCTCTTTTACCATTGACCGCGTACGAACCCAGGAAACTGGTTCTGATTGAAAGCCGCACTTAATTCTTGTTCGGAAGAGAGAACACCAACAAACTTCGAAGACAGCCGCCATCATGACCATTCATATGGATCAGACTAAAAGGCCAACATTTTCAACTAAACCAGTGGACGACTCCCAAATCTCAGCTATGGAAGACGGAATTGGGCGACAACTAGGTCGAGAGAAAAGTGCAGCGAGTTGGAAAGACCCTGGTCCTCCCCCAGACGGAGGACTTCGTGCTTGGACCCAGATCCTAGTAGGACATCTAATAATCATGAATACGTGGTTAGTAGCTTTCTATATCTCACTATCGCTGCATAGAAGCAGGCTCTCTCGATCAAAGCTGACATTGTCCCAGGGGCAACATTAACTCTTTCGGCATCTATGAGACTTACTATGTCGACATCCTTCATCGCTCTCACGCAGATATAGCATGGATCGGCAGTATTCAGGTGTTCTTGGTATTCTTTATCGGTACATTTTCAGGCCGTCTTACTGATGCAGGATATTTTCGCCCAACTTTTGGTAAGTGACAGTTTCTTTGAGCCACACGATACCAATACGGAAAGTTTACTCATCCGTTGCAGCATTTGGAACCGCATTGACTCTACTTGGTATATTCATGGCTTCCCTGTCCACACAATACTGGCACTTGTTTCTCGCTCAAGGAATCTGTGTCGGCATCGGTGCTGGGTGTCTATTCTGTCCTGCAGTAACAATCGTATCGACGTATTTCGCCAAAAGGAAAATGCTGGCCATTGGTATTTGCGCATGCGGTAGTGCAACAGGAGGTTTGGTTTACCCGGCCATGTTTCAGCAACTAGTTCCGTTGGTCGGTTACGGATGGACTATGAGGGCCTTAGGTTTTGCAACTATGGCCTGCTTAGTCCTCTCGAATATTCTGGCCAAACCAAGACTGCCGCCTTACAGCACAGGACCAATAGTTGACCTTGCTGCCTTCAAAGAGGCGTCCTACAGCTTGTTTGCGATCGGCATATTTCTAATCTTCTGGGGTGTTTACTTTGCTTTCTACTATGTCAGCTCCTTCGGCGTCGATATCATCGGCATACCTCAGAATGAGTCGTTCAACCTGTTTCTGGTCTTGAACGGGGTTGGAGTCATAGGGCGCACTCTCCCTGCGTACCTAGCCGATCGGTATACTGGACCAATGAACATTCTCCTCATAGTGACCGCATTTTCGATCGTTTGCGCCTGGGCAATGATTGGAGTCACATCCCGAGGAGGGCTCTATGCGTGGACTGTGATTTACGGAATTGTGGGAAATGGTCTTCAAGGAATGTTTCCTGCTACGTTGAGTAGCTTGACAACGGACCTGAAGAAATCTGGAGTGAGAATGGGAATGATTTTTGTAAGTATTCCGAGCGTGTTACACCATGTTGAAGTGAAACAGTCACTAACCTTCTCTCTAGACTATTGTGAGCTTTTCTGTCTTAACAGGTCCACCTATAGCAGGTGTATTGATCACGAAGAATGATGGTCATTACGTATATGCGCAAGCTTTCGCGGCGGCATCCATGGTAGTCGGGTTCTTCCTATTATGCGGCGCTAGGCTCGCAGTGACTGGCAGAGTCTTGTTCTACAAGATCTAGTGACACATGGCTAATGTGAAAGAGGTAACGATCTGAGGGGTTTAGAGTTGTGTTCAGTTCTAAGATGATGTTGTATGCAGTTATGAACATGGAAGAATACCATAGAAATTGTAAGATATGCTACATCGAATTAAAGAGCAGCAACGTGCAGAAGCTTGTAACAAACGATTGTCCGGAAAAGCATCTGCAAGATCTGCAAAGAAGGACCTGATGTGGCTGCAATAGAAAGTCCGGGAGGCTGCGTGGCATGAACGAGCTACTTGGATACGTACCCACTACTCCGTGTGGAGCATCTGCCTATCTTTGACAGATGCAACGTCGCTCATCTCGAAGCGGGAACAAGGAACGCCCTATGGTCTTGGCAAAATCCAGATTGCGGCGAACGGGTGGCGCTGCGCAAACTCGCTAAATATAAAGTCCAGTATTGTCGCAGGCATGTAGCATCTACGTAAACAGCTTGTCCAGCACCCACAGTTTTGCATCTCTTCTCAATCGTCACTCTTGGTTCTAAGTTCTTACTGACAGTACTCCCGCTCACCCCTCTACCTCTTCAATCTGTCGCGGGTTGTATTTCAGCGTATGTTCAGAGTATGTTCAAACTTCTCATAATGTATCTTGTACTGGAGCGCCATCTGACTATCTATCTCTGAGCCACAGACGATGACGGAGGCAACACAGCTCGTCTATCACCGAGACGGACAACGGCTGCTTCACGGCGCCAAAGTCCTTTCTGTCGTCTCGGTGGCTGAACTCCCCACGCCGGATAAGGACCTTGTTAAAGATGCGTCAGAAGTAGAGCACGCCATCATTACTGATTCCACTGTATTCCATGTTCAGGGAGGTGGTCAACCTTCAGATACTGGGACGATGACTTCCTCGGATGACAAGCCAACATTCCAGGTGAAATCCGTACGTCAGCCAGCTCAGGGAAACCAAATCCTTCATTTTGGCCGCTTCGACTCGCCTAGTGGGGCTAATACCCCTTTCAGCGCAGGAGACGAACTTCAACAGCACGTCGACGCAGAGAAGCGTAGCCTCCACTCGCGCCTACATAGTGCAGGGCACATCATGAGTCTGGCCATCCACGCACTATCCCTTGAAGGTGTGCTGCCCCCACTCAAAGAATCAAAAGCTTCCCATTACCCTGATTCGGCTGCGGTCCATTTCATTGGAAGCCTTGAAGCAAAGCACAAAGATATCATCCAGGCCAAGACGGACGAGTTCGTACAATCAGCTCGGCCCATTAAGATCCACTGGTGGCCCATGGAAGAATTAATGGAGAAATGCTATGCCAGTGAGGGGTTTACACTGCCCGAAGGAGAGACTGTGGGTCGAGTGGTTGAGATGGAGGGTCTTGGAAGTTACCCATGTGGCGGAACGCATGTCCAGGATTGCAGCCAAGTGGGCAAGATTGAGGTAAAGAAGATATCACGATCCAAAGGTACTACTAAGGTGTCATACCGGGTCCTGTAGTATCATCCTGGAATGGCTTTTGATGCGTTCACTGTTAATTTCATGGGTTGGAAACGGCTTCCAAGGAAATAACGTTTCTATAACCCGAAACGCTCACACATCAATTGGTTGTTTACCAAGAGCACGTTATAAACTCAAGTCTTGGTCTAGAACGACCTAAGTACAGGCTGAAAGCATGCATTGCACCTTGGTCATTGTTTTAAACGGGGTTGAAGGAAAGAGGGGTATGATGGTAGCATAGATCACTGAGGCTTAATGGGGAATAAGTATTGTAGGGAACGGATTCCCTGCAAACAATTGCAGTGATGATACTGCATAGCGGCTCTGTTCACACTTGCATAGCATCACGACCAAGAGAATGCGAAACTCACTCCCCAACTTTTGACACTACTGAGATTGTCCTCGTAAAGCATTCCTAGTTCATGGTGTTCTACCTGCAAGGTCTTGGCGCCCTTGCTTAGGCCCAAGTGTTTAGCTGCTGCTTGTTGCAGCTCAGCCCACAAACCATATATAGGTCTCCCATTACTTTTCTTGAGTATTTTTGCGTACAACATGCCAGCTAATCATAGCATACCATATCTAGAGGCTATGCTGAAGCTTCTCGCTTCTTTGAGCATGATGCCAAGCTCAATTCCTGCGGTACACCATGATCGCTAAGCCCTCAGCCCCTTCAGCTTCAAGACTTTGTGGCGTCGAGTTAGCGAAAATGTTGTCACCTATTGGAGCACTCTCGCCTCAGCTGGAGCGAGAATCTGCAGCGTGTGAGACATATATAGTGCTGAAAAGGATTTGGGACGGAGATTCGGGAGAAATTCAGTGTCAGTATTCAACACTGTCTACGCGAAAGTTCATCACATTTCATTTTATCTTTGTCGCAACTTCGGCGTGCTTTCTTTGTTTGTCAATTTGGGTCTGCTGTAGTATTCCTCCCTGTTGTCAAATCGACCACCGACGCTTTCTCTGGTTTCCACTAACCATGGTTGATTCATCGTACAATTTCACATTGATTGATAATGACGCTTTCGTCATCCAAGACTGCGATCACTTGGTAAAGATATGGCACTACATTAAATACAATAGAACCGAGGAATCTCGTCACTACCTCGCATATGGAAACAAGAATGATGTTTACAGCTACATCATCGAGGGTTTCAATGATTATTTGACGTCCGACTCGCTCGAGAAGCCGCCTGAAACCCAGGAATTTTGGGACTGGTCTATCGGTCTATATCGTCCTCTTACAGATGAAGGGTTGTCGAAATGTCCGTCCCAAATGTGCAGAGCTATTGGCTGGGAGGGTAGTCCGGATGTTGCGGGAATCGGGGTAAGAACCATGTGAGAAATTCTGACCTTGAGACATTACATTCTAACAGGCATAGATGTTAGCCACATACATCATCCAAGCGATACTGGTCACTTTTTACTTATTCGCTATCCTCGAAATTCGTCTCGAATGGTTGCCACCGCGATTGCGAAAATCGCGCATGATCTCTCGAACTCTGCTCGCCGCCCAACACTCAACTTCCGAATTCTTGTCTGCTTCATCGATATTTTCTCTTTCTCTGCTGGCCGCTTCTATTCTTTCCGTTATACGAAACAATTCCATCAACCAATCGACGTACATTCTTGCATTGGTCATACCTTTGAACTCCATCTTCCCAGCAATCATCCTTAATGTGGTCGCGTCGAGCATGCTTCGAAGGTCCAGGGGCAGAGTACTCTTTTGGCTGCTCATAGAAGTTCTGACAATTGCTCTGGTCACATTAGGCCTCACTATCCCCGCCACTATCGACAGTACCCCAACGAACGAAGACGGTCTCTTCTTGGGCCAGAACCCTTGTGTTGAATCTTTGTTCCACAAAACTACTATCTTCTCATTCTTAGTCACTGCAGCGCTACTACTCGGGATTATAGCATACGTCTTGGACTCTCTTGTTTCCATGATTCGACATCGGCCCGGGCTGGCTGCGCGCCTTCCGAATATGGTGCAGTGGTGGATCATTGGCATCAGTTTATCTATAATGTGGTTTTTTGTCGGTTGGCTTGTCAATCTCGCCAAGAACATAGAATCTCGGACTGGTGGCAATAACAGTGATACTGAATGGACGTTCGGACAGGTATTGGCCCTTGCGACATGGGTGCCCACGATGGTGGAATTTGCTTATATCTGGTGGGAAGAGCCCTTGCGAGCGCTGAACGGTCGACTGATGGCACCATACGAAGTAGTTGCTACGTCAGAGCAGGAGAGTGTATTAGAGATGGAGTCATCGAGGGGAGACAAAGGGCGTGGTCATTTCCAAAGACTTTAGAAAGAGACTACGAGACTTCGCAGCCTTCGGCTTAAAAACCATTCGCTATTTGCTAACATAGTGTTTACTTTATGTGTCTTTGCAAAGCAGCTTGTAGACAGCAGGATAAAGACATGTTCTGGTCAATTTATATCACATGCGGAACTTGTAGGGATAAAACGCAACACTAGAGACTGGTTCGAAATGCCAAGTGATGCATTCAGAATGTCGTGATGTATATCTGTAGCGTGGGAAGAGCAGAGGGGAAGAGGCACATCGCGGAAGGTGGCGGTGCAGCTAAGGGCAAGCTTGGACCAAGCAGACCAACGTCACTGTCGGCCTTGCCTGCCTACCTGCCGTGAGGGCCTGGAGCTCCACTCACCTTCAAGTCCTGGATACCTGATACCTACACTTGTTGTCGCCTTGTTTTGCTCGCGCGCGGGCAGTGAGAACGAACAAATACCCTTCACCTATATCTGGAACTGCTGCTATCGAGACCGGCGACATGTGGGACGACGAGGACAACAACCCGTATGGGTCCTTTGCCCGCCACGATTCCAACGCCTCAGATATCCCCGGTTTGGCTTCACCCACTGCCCGTAAGCCTTCTATATGCTCGATCAGATAACTGCCAGCATAGCCCAGCTGACGCCAGCAAAGTTCCGTACCGTCCCGCGACTCCTCCCTCTGAGGCATCCTCCCCCGCACACGAGTCGCCCGAGTATGTCGGCCAGCGAGACCTGAGCGATGTCGACTACAACGAGGATCGCGCAGAGAATCTCAACGCAAAGGCGCCGAAGAAGGGCGGGTATGATGCGCGCGTCGAGCAATGGCTGTATGAACAACGCGACCAGCTTATCCTGATCACGGGTGCGGGGAAAGATGGTGTAAACTACATACAGTATACTATCAATTGCGGTGTAGGTGGACTCATTGTCACGTACGACACAATACTAAGCAGCACAGGGCCTTGAGGTCAAGCGCAGATACTCTGAGTTCGCTTCATTGCGCGCCGAACTGGTCAGATTACACCCAACACTTGTTGTTCCACCGATACCCGAGAAGCACACCATGGCCGATTATGCCGCGAAACCAACAAAGGCAAAGGAAGATGCCGGCATCATTGAGTTGCGCAAGCGCATGTTGGCCGTGTTCTTGAATAGGTGCCGGAAAATGAAGGACGTTTTGGAAGACGGTGTATTCTGGAGGTTCCTCGATCCCTATACGAGTTGGGTACGCTTTAAATGTGAACACTGGTTGAACGCGCAAAGCTGACGTACACAAGGCCGATGTTTTGAACAGTCCACCCGTATCGAACATTCCCAAACAAATACTCAAAGCGCCTCCGCTGGATCCCGCGAACCCTACCCAAGCGCATAGTTACCTCCCCGTTCCCTCTTCGTCTGCTAAACTCAAGTCTGGCGGCGCGACTTCCAGCTCAGGTACACCAGTGACGCCTGCGAACAATGCCGCATTGCCTTCAGCAGCTGCGCATACCACACCAGGTCCTGCAATCTTCGGGCGATTCCCCCCAGAGACACGAGACATGTCGGAAGAAGAGCTGGATCCATACTTCGTCAGTTTTGAGAACTCGTCAAAGGACTTGGAGAACTTGCTACAAGGCCCAATGGAGAAGGTTAACAGGCGATTGCTTATGCATCTAGGGAACTGGGGCGAAGACATGGCTGATTTGGGTGCTCGCTTCAACGCCTTTTCGCTATCGGAACAGACACAGTCACTTGCTGCAGCTATAGAAAAGGTTGGACAAGCAGTCGACTCGACGTATATTGCGACTACCGAACTTTCTTCTTCTCTCAGTGCGAGCTTCTCCGAGCCTATGCGCGAAAGTGCACAGTTTGCTGGCGTTGTACGCTCCATTCTCCGATACCGAGTACTCAAGAGGATACAAGAAGACATGACAAAGGACGAGCTGGAAAAGAAGCGCAACTTACTCGAATCGCTAGAGCGGAGCGAAGCAGAATCAAAACGCCTGGAACAACATCTGAGCGGTGTCAGTCATGCGCCTTCACGGAGTCGTGCAGCATCCTACAGCTCGCAGCGCAGCGGCAGCGATCCTGAACAAGCCCGATCCGAGGACGACAGGGCATCGATCGACTCGGACTTTCCACCAACACACAGCGATCCACCGTCAAGCGCTCAAGGAGCTCCCGATAGCTACTCACCGCCTAGCCAGCACAAAAAGACAGCTAGTGGGAACTTTGTAACTAACAAGCTGTTTGGCTCCATAACACATGCCTTCCGAGGCATGGCGGATGTTGACCCGGAGAAGACACGGCGGGATCAAATTGGCAAGACTAGAGACAGTTTGGTGCAGGTGAGTTCGCATGGCGAAGCACAGATAGGCTGAACAGAAAGTTGACCAAAACTAGCTCGAACAAGCCCTAGGTGTTGCAGAAAAAGACACCAAAGACGCAAGTGCAGGCGTGATGAAGGATCTGCGCAGATTCCAGAGCGAAAAGGAAGACGATCTGCGACGGTACATGGTAAGTCACACTCCTCGCCTACTATGCCCCAGTCTGCTAATTGGTGTTTCTAGATGGAGTTCGCACAATGCCACATCGACTGGGCAAAACGCAACAAGGCAGCGTGGGAAGAAGCAAGAGCAGAAGTAGACAACATTGTGCCGCAGCCCGCGGAAGAATACCCCAGGAGATCGAGCGACTTTGAGGCTAGAGAGCAGTAGTGGAAAAGGGTTCATAGTAGTCATTGTTCTTGTCATATTTTTAAGTGCTCGTAGAGACATTGTCGAGTGTCGAGAGTCGAATCCAACCTCTCTGTCTCTGTCTTGTGATCAGTACAAGAAAATATGCTTCTTCTAATATTGTGACTCGCTGATGCTAACAAAACTGCCTTTTTACATGCATGTGTATATGTTTTCTCCTTCCAAATCTTACATCCAAAATCACCGTTAATACCATCAAAACATGCATCCAAATGTTTTATATTCCTTTTTTTATGTGTACTCCAAATGAGCTTCTCACGCGGTAAGCGCACTGCTCAAGCCCAAGATACCCATGCCGGCAAAGGCACTAACAAAGCACAAGCGGCGACTGTTTGTTAGGTCCAAGCTCTCGCCGAGCAACTGCAGGCTCACCATGGCCATTATGCCGCTGGTCACAGCAAACATGCATCCATAGATGGTGTCCATACCTGCATCCTCGGCACTTCCGTCTCGCGCTCTTCCTTGCACTTTGAACCACAGTGCGGCCACGCCGGCGCCTAGCGGTTGGCTTACACCGCCAAGGACGGTGGAGATGAGCATTGCCTTCCAGCGGGAATTGATGGCTAGATATAATGGAAGAGCGAGAGCGAAGCCTTCGGTGATGTTGTGGACGAAGAGTGCGAGGAAGATGGAGAAGCCAAGGGTTGGGTTTGCGTGGTTAGTGGCGTAGGTTATGAACCCCTCTGGGATTTTATGGAGTGCGATGGCAGTACTGGTTTGCAGGCCTAGGGAGAGGAAGACGTTGGTAGGGACGTGGTGGTGGTGTTGCGATTGGGAAAGGTCATTAGCATGGCTGTGGTCGTGAGCGTGGGAGTCATGCGACGACCGTGAGGATATCGAGGAACTACGGCTGTGCTTCTGTGTTGAATGAACATGGTTCGTGTTTGTATTGGAGTGGCCATTTGCAGATGGCAGGCTGGCGAAGGAGCTTTCCAAGGTGGTTGGGACAGATTTTGTAGGGATCAGAGGCGTGGTCTCATCTACATGTTCCAACTCCACTCGCCGATCGTGTGGGGCTTGCAGTGTTTGGCTCCTGGTCATACCGGGTGCCCGTGTCGCTGTTAGATTGCCAAGGGATTTCCTTGACTGCAAGCGTGTAGGTCGGATCTCGCAGAAATCACCGTAACATTCCCCGTTGTGATCTGTGTTGCATACTTTCTCGGCTCTGGTTACTAATTGCGATACCTTGGACGATATGGATTGGTGTAACGATGGTCGCCTCGAGACACCACCATGCGGGGCCTCGCTGCTGGCTGCGCCTGTGGGATGCTCGTGGTGTGCTTCTGTTTGCTGCAATCCGGGTTGTTGCTCCTGCATCGGTCCGTGCGAATGTCCATGATGTTCTCCATCCTTTGCGTGCTCTTCGTCGCCATGTTCATCGTTGCAGTCTACGACTGAGTGTGGAATGTACTTATGTAGGATCCCAGAGAGGACAGAGATGCCAAGAGCACCAATCAGGAAGCATCCGATCATTGTTAATATCGCATGCCTTGGTGTCATGCCACCTTCTATTAGGTACTTTTTTGCTGAAGGAAGCATACTGTATAGAGATGAAAATATCTGGATATCAAGTCAACGAATGGGATCCGGAGGCCTCGCTGCTATCGACGCTTACCATAACGCCAAAAGAAAGACTAAGCCCTGTAGATAGGAAAGCATTGCTCTGCTCGATCTTGAAGTTCCTCTTGCCAGGGAACTGGCGAATGATAATGTCGACACATATTATTGAGGCTATTCCATGTCAGTTGTCGTGCCTGAAGCTGTCTGGCCACAACTGTGTGCTGTGGAACAGGGATCTAAACGTACCGCCGAATGTGCATGCTGTTAGCGCGTTAGCTTGGCTTTTCCTGGCAAAGGTAAAGTAGATCTCTGTGCAGCTGTCCAAGTTCTCTAGGGAAAAACTTACCAATACCACTGACCGCAGTCATAATCCAACCGCGAGTATCATTGTCGAGTCTCATGATGTCCCTGCAGGTACTGCTCGGGATGACGTCGATATACTGAGATCTCGGTCGATCTTTTTGCGAGACGATAGATATGGAATAGCCGCGGAACAATCACGGAAACCCACAGCTATCGGGAAGGACACGGGAGATCGATAAGTATATAAGGATGAATGTTCAGGAAAGAGATCCCGGGTCAGATGAGCCGTGATTCTTCGCACCGTGTTGGCCTCCTAGCGCGTATTTCTTGCAGCCGTAGGACTTTGGGTTAGCGGCTTGGCGGGGCTGCTGAATAACGCGTGGCGTCATTGGTCCAAACTTATCTTGTCACAGGGCTCTTGAGTGACAACTGCAAGGGACGGTGTGTGGGCCTACAGCAGCAATAAATAGTCTCGAATCTGGTAAGCTGAAGAGACATGTTCGCGTTGTCTTGAACAAAACAGCCCCATCAGGAACACAACATGTGTCAGAACTAGGCGGGCTTGTAGCGGTGTGTGACATCAACACTCATGACGTGGGGTAGCAGTGACATATCGGAGTGACACAGTCCTGATGTGGTATTGGTATAGCAGCTCATCGAACACTAGTCGCCTGGATGCCGTGAGACACGTGAAGAAAAAATCTAGCACCCTAAGTCTGGACGGGTACAAGTGAAAGGAATCACATGAGACCATGTTTAACGTCCTCGAACAACCTGCTTTGTGCGGTCGGAGGACATGTCTCACTCGAACGATATCTATGATAAAGCCACCAAGGGCTGCAAACGCCGTCATGCCGTTACGCTATGCAGGATAAAGGAAAAAACGCTAAGGGCCAAAATACAGGAGAGAAAGGAAAGTCATGATCTGGGGCTGTCGCTGGAATGGTCAGCTGCCCGGGGGCCTGGGAAGATGGATTTTGCTCCACGAGCCGGGGCCATGTTCGGGTTTCTCGTTGATAACCAGCAGATTAGGCGAGGAACAGTAGCCACCGGGCTCCACTTTGCGCGTGCGTTCAATGTAATGGCCCGCGAGCTGCACTTCGGTCGCATTTGGTGCAAAGGCAGCGGATGGATTGTCGAAAACCCAGACCTTGTCCGTGACGACTTGGCCAGGCTCTTCAGCAAAGCGTGCTTTGATCTCGGGGAAGCCAACAAAGTAGTTGAGAATGTCATGGATCGGGGCGTAAAGGCGTTCGGGTCGACGGATCAACGACAGCCAGCTTAAGGTTGTCTCGTCGTAGGCCACGCGGACAAAGGGATTCATGTAAATTCGCGACTCTGTCGGTTTGCCTTTGCCCGACATTCGGTACTGGAGATCCGCATTTATCAAGCAGCACTCGGACGCCTCCCAGTCCTCCTTGGTGTCGTATCGGAATCGGAGCGGGGAGAGGTCGTGATTAGGCGACTGGTCTTGTGGGTCCGCAGCTCCTGGTGGTGGTGCTTCGGCTCGGGCCTGGAACCACTTGGCTTCAAAAGCCACCATTCCGCCCCAGCAGCTCCGCACACGTACGGCATCCCTACCTTCGAGAACATCGTTCCTGCTGGTTGCTGTGCCTGCGCTGGTAAACCACGGGAAGAAGGGCAAGCCAGTGATCATGCCGTCATAATCGCGCGTTGCGAAACGGTCGTAGAATTTGAAGGGCATGATGTGGTCGACAGCGCATGCTGCAGCATAGTCTGCCCGTCCGGACGAGTCGATGTTGGTTGCGAAAAGCAGCTGAGCAGCCTCGATGGGGTCAAAGTTGACATCGTTGAGATAGAGGAGTTTGTCGAACCGTACACCGAGCTGGTCGATTGGGGCCAATGCACGATTGCGCACCTCGGCAAGGAATGCGATGCGTTTAAGGCGTGCCTCGCCGTTTGGTAGTGTAACGTGGGGAAGAGAAGCGAGATGGAGCTTTTCGGCTACGATAGTAGAATTGCCTAATGGGTTCATGAGTGGGTCGCAGCGCCAAGTCGAAGGATTTACTTACATTTGACCTCGTTGCGAAATGCAATCAGTGACTGGTTGGTAACGGGGTCTGGGTTGTCTTCGTATATGCTCAGGTGAACGTTTTCGTGACCGAGCAGATCTACCAGCTGCAGCACTTGCTTCCCCCAAGCGCCAGAGGTCAAGTCGCCCTTGTGTTCGGCAAGCGATGCGGCGATGAAGACCTTTTCGTTGTAAGGGTTCGCGCGGCCGGTAGTAGTGGCTCGCTTCCGTAGTTCGTCATAGTGGGCAGGTCTGACCGTGTAACTAGGAAAGAAGATACCAGTGATGAGCACGAGGCATATCAATAGATACGGTATGGAGAATGCAGTCCAGTAGACAAGGCGCAGTATGGATCGTTTGCGTCGGCGTGGGGTGACGTAGTGGACGTATACGGCTCGGTCGGAGAGTTTGTCGACATTGTTGAATGGCCAGGTCAGACGTTGAAGCCACGAGGGTCTGGAATGGGCCGCAGTGTTGGCCAGCGGCTCCAAGTCGTGCTGCTCATCGTCGACCGAGTGTCTTGGGACCAGCTCATACTGATGTATGGGCTGGCGGGAGGATTTCAGCATCGGAAGGGTAGGCTTGACGAGTGAAAGGGGCCTAGGAGCGAGTAGAAGCCGCCATCAAGCAAAAAGTGAGATCGGCCTGGGTCGGAGGGGAGCGCGGGTGATATATAGCGTCAGCGGCGGGCGGCAGGCAGTGGGCAGTGAGAGGGTAGTGAGACTGAGCGGGCAAATGAGCACCAGGGAATGAAGCAAGCAGAGGTGATAGTGCAGCCGCCGCGAGGGCCCGAAAGCGACGCGCAACTCACACGTGCTTTAAGTTGGGGTCAGCATCGCGCAGGGTCCAGAGTCGAGGGACGCCAGTGGATGGCTGCCAGGATGCCGCCGCCCACCAAACTTACGGCAGCACGAGCGGGCGAATTGTGTGCCTCGATGCCCAGCACCGCCGTTTCCAGCGTGAGGGGATCTTGGGGCTGCTACGACATGCGGGCCCACTCGACACCACCACCACCACC
>JAODYC010000023.1:116754-129847 GCA_026262405.1 Curvularia hawaiiensis
ACCACCACCACCACCTGCAGTGCGCCCTCACACAGAACCCGGCGGGCTGTGTGCGACAGCTGCAGTCGCCAGCCCCGATCGATGGCTGTTCGCAACATATCCCCCTTTATTTCGACTTTTATGGACCGTCGCGGCTAGCAGTCGCCAGCTGCTGAGTTTGTGCATGGGTGTCTGGCCAGCGTCTCGGCCTTTCTCAAAGGGCCGATGCTGAGGGCTATCACAAAGACGCCCGCTTCCAGACTGCGTGCTCTTGTTCTCCGACGCCATTAGTGCACCACCAAAACGCCTCCCTCGTGAACCACCAACACTGCACCCGTTCACCCAAACAAGCTTCGCCACGCACCCTTTGCCGGCACCTTGTGACACACATTCGCATACTCACCAAGCTGCAGTCGGTGGCCCCAGGCTGTCACGGCGCCAAGATGATGGACACAATACATACTCCACCCTCATTCCACGAACATCTCCTTCAGCCACTAACCCAATGCACAGCCACCCGACACCGCGCGTATAGACGATAGCTGCGACCCGGTTGTGTCGGTCGCAACACTACCCGCAACAGTACATACGCATACGCATGCGCTATTATCAGCTTACACCTACTGCCCATCCCTGCATGTCGTCTGATGCGGACTATGCAGACGACCAGAGATAGTTAGCGTCTCAGCCACAGGTCAGGTCGGCGCGGATAAATCTTTCCACCGCGCGAAGACGGCATCCGTGGTACGTACTACACCTACTGCCCCTGGACGGCCCAAGGCTCGTCCACTACCGGAACCACTGGAATTCGTATCCACCGGACAAACGTTGGTTTCAGATGGCCGCTCGGACACACCACCCTCCGGTCGTGCACTCCGGAAGCCGTTTCCATCCATGCCATTTTCTTTTCCTCATTACCAATGTCCTTTTCTACGCTCCTTTTCCTCTCCTTTGTCCGGCGACCTTTTTCGTCTCATTTCCGTCGTAATCTGCACCTAAGCGCCGTTCCTCCGAGTCGCCGTCTGCGCTGTCAACAGCTGGCACCATCAGCATGTACATAGTTTCTATATGATGAGAATTCTCTCCTCTCCTCCACCTTGCCAAGCGGCAATTCCCCTCAAGGCACAGGCCAACGGGTCAACGGCACGACGGTGGAGATCACTCGGCATAGACACTCCTTTGCTTTTTGAACTACTCAATGCCTTGATAATGTGTACCTGGCTTTGGCATTCAACCCTTCTCGCCTGTCGTTTCCCAATCACTGCCTAGGGTATTACCTCGACAAATCTCGTGCATCTGTTGCAAAATGACAGTATCGTGGGGACTGGACTGGCGACTTCGTGGTGTAGTCTGGCATGCTCCATGCCATATCAGTCCGCGGTATCTCCTGGGTCGTTCCGGATTCATTGCTCGAGCTTGACGATGATGCAGACGAAGAGGCAGTGGGTGATGCAGGAGCCGCCTTCTTGAGCGCTTCCAACACAATAGGCGGATACTCATCACAGATGTGAATGTAATCAACTCTTCTGGCTCGACTCGCGTGCTTCACAGGGGACTGACCTTTCGCTGAGAAATTCTTCTGCTCGTGTGCTCCAAATGCCTTGGAGCCGACTATTCCTTCATGTGGCTGAAGACACGGGAGCAACCCTGGAGGCTGATACTGAGGCAGCCCCTGGAGAGGCTTAAGTATCCTTGGTACCATTTGCCGACTTGGCTGCTGAGGCACCTCTAGGTGCGTCACGAATGGTGATGCAGGGATGGTACCCTGCCCTTGCCAGTGCATTGGCATCTGTTCCTGCATCATCGGTTGCCTATTCTGCACCCGGTCGTTTCGTTTCAGCGAGGGCCGATATGGCTGTCCGCACGGCGCATCATGGGCTTGTATAGGGTGCTGCACCAATGGCCTCGCGTCCCCGTCCCGCATCCGCCCTTGTTCACAATCTTGGTGTTCATACTCCCTTTGCATGTACAAGCGGTCCTGTCTTCTCCCTCTCATACTTTTTCCTTCTCTAGAGCAACACTTTTCAGCGCATACGACCGATGTGGGCTGGACTGGTTGGGGTGGCCAAGTACGGAAATACTGGCCGAGATCGAAACAATGCCGGTACATGTAGCAGCCAACACACCACATGGCAAAACAAATGGTAAAGAACCCAAATAAGCTGGCAAAGACGATTGCGATGATGAGGCTGGTGCTGATCATAGTGTCTGATTCAGTAGCATGTGATAAAGCGCAGGACAAATCTCAAAGTGAAGGGTTGACAAGAGGCAAGAGGTGATGCGCAGAAGTTACATCAACCATAGTTGGTATTTAAGCAATTGGCTATCACACACAACTTACCAACCTCACAGTTATGATAGAGTTGACAGGCGACTACAGTGTACAGCAAACGTTTGAACTACTGTGCGACTTGTTCCAGCCAGCTTCCCGGCAGACCTCAAGTCACCATCCACGTATTCTAGCTTACGAAAATGAACCTGCTTTACATTACCGCTGCTAATTACTCTGTCCTCCCATTCTCTCTTCTAGCAGTGACCTACTACCATCAAGTATCATGTTAAGGTTACACATGCTGTGAGAACAAACATGTGTAACGCTCCGCCGACACACCCGCTCGAATGACATGTTGCACAGCCTCCTGTCCCACCTAACTTCAACGTCACCAACACCAAGGGAAACCCTCTAGTCAGAAACATATCACAAGTTCCTTCTTCCCCTACCAATTCCCTCCGCTACCTGCCACCAAACTACCACCCTTACTCTTCGCCACACTATCGCCTCCCCACTTCTGACCTGCTCCCTTACTACCACTTACTTTACTCTCCTTCGCACTCGCTTTACTCTTCGCCTTGCTTCCCTCCACCTTCGCCGTACCACCCTTACTCTTGGCCGTACTACTACTACCACTGCTGTTGCCGCCCCCACCTATCACCGTCCTCTGCGCCTCGAGTTCCCGCTGCTCTGCCACTTCCTGCATCTCGGCGTCAATGACCCGTCGGCAGCTCTTCATCAGGCACCATCCGAAGAGGCAGCAGAACAAGGTGACGAGTACAATGGTGAGAATGATGACGTGGGCGTAGTGCATTTTGGGTGTGGGCTGGGTGTGGGCTGGGTGTTTGGGCTGTCCCCCTGTGTACGTGCGTGTTGGTATGTATGTGTGAGGCGAGGTGGGCTGGAAGTGTGGTTGCGGTTGCGGGAATGTACGGTATTGGCTGTGTGTAGGTATTGTTTTATTTTGGTGACGCTTTTGGGAGAAAGAAGAGAGATGGCTGTGAGAGTGCAGTGGCTAGGTCGGTTTGTTGTTTACTGTTGACTCTGGCTCCGTTTGTACGCAGAACGATTTCCCTCTTCACCTTCACACTGTGAGTGCCCACTCTACCTTGTATCAGTTCATCGATCGTTGAATGAGATAGTCTGAGACATACTCAACACACAAAGACTCACCACTCAACACCACAAGTCGGTCCTCATATGCAAGAGCGGGTACTGTGGTAGATTTACACTCTGTACTCTAAACATACATTCCAACAATATTCTTACACACCACCCTCAAAACTCCCTCAACGCCTCCAAAACCTCCTTCTGCCGCTGACTCCCCATCTTCTCAAACCCATCTACGCTCATAACGAACGTGCCTCTTCCTCCCGTCAGCGCCCTTAGATGATTCAAATACCCCACCATCTCCTTCAGCGGCACCCTCGCTACAATTTGTCGCTGATTGTCCGTCACACTACTTCCTACATCCCCCGTGCCAGAGCTAAAAGGATCGGGAGGTGTGTAGATGAGCGCGGGGTCGACACGCGGCAAGTCGTTGTCGTCTGCTGATGCCTGTGAAGCTTCGGTGCCGTCTAGCGAAAGGACCTGGCCGCCACGAGAGGAAGAAATATCTTGTACCACTGCGCCAAGCGAGGCCTCGTTAACGAAAATAGTGACGTTCATGACAGGTTCGAGGAGTGCGGCCGGTGCAGTGTTGCATGCGGTCCGTAAGCTGGTGTTTACGGCGGCGCGAACGGCCATGGAGATGGCGGTGGGCGTTGTTTCAGGGAAGAGGTGTGCTTTTGCGTCAAGAGTGATGGCGACGCGGGTGTTGGCGACAGGGAAGCCGTTGAAAGGGCCGCGGGCGAGTGCTGCTGAGGCGCCGGCTTGGATTGAGTGAAGAATACCGGGGAGCGAGAGGTGCGGTGGGATGTGGTTCTTGTGACTGGAAGAATCGTGAGATGATAGGTCGGAATGGGAAATGTACAGGGTGTTGTTGTCGGGGAGCTTGTATGTCGTCTCAAAGGGGCTATCCTGTACTTCTTGGATGGAGTCGGTGCTGGCAGTGCCTTCGTCGATGGATTCTACGGAAGCTGTGGTGATGACTTTGGCTTGTTTGCCTGCGATAGGCTTGTCAAGAGTGTATGTGAATGGTTCTGTGGAAGTCGCGATGGTTTCTCGGTATCCAATCTCAATCTTGCCAATTCTCGCTTTGGCCTTGAAGTCGTTCAGAAGCCGGTCTCGCGCGATTTCGAGATGCAGGTCACCCATACCTGCCAGATGCGTTTGTCCCGACTCTTCATCGACAGAGAGGTGCAAACTTGGGTCTTCGCGCAATAAGATAGCAAGGCTTTCCTGGACATGCTTTTGCTCGCTCAGACTATGTGGCTCGATGCTGGTGAAGAACACAGGCGGTGGAACGACAATGGGCCGGAGTTGCAGGGTATCCAAACCTCCAGATGGCGTGCCTTTCATCTGCAGTCCGCGATATACAATTAGTGTGTCGCCTGTTCTAGCATGCTTCAGTCCAGTAATGACGCCAATCTGGCCAGCACCGATACTGTCCACTTCCACTGCATCGTTTGCATACATCTTCAAAAGACGAGGTGCACGTTCAGCAACGGCCAGATTAGTATTGTATACTGTTGCGCCGCGATCAATTGAACCAGAATAGACACGCACATAGACCAAGACGCCCCGTTTGGCATCATTGACTACCTTGAAAGCCAGTGCGCAGCCTGTCAGGTTCTTGACCTCGGTGATTCCAAGTTCCCCCGTCCGTTTTTCTTGCTTCTTTGCCAGCTTGTTTGGTTTGGTGGCTGCTGTGGCTGCTGAGTTGAGAAGGGCAGCAAGAGTACTACTCTGGCTTGTGATAGCAATCTCAGGGTCTGGACGTTCGAGAGGCGATGGGAGGAGATCGACTACGCTATCAAGCAGCGGCTGGACGCCAATGTTGCGGAACGAGGCACCAGCAAATACCGGTATGACTGCTTGTGGAGCCTGCAACACGACTCGACGAAGCGACTGCATGATTTGGATACCCGAGATGGCGAGATGATCTTCGTCATGTTCTAGAAAGTGCTCAACCATGACATCGTCGTGCTCGCTCAACGTCTCGACGAGAGCTACTCTTGCCTTCTTGATCTCCGCTGCAAAGTCCTTGTCTGTTTTCTGCAGCTCTTCAAGATCAACTGCTTTGACATCTCGTCCGTCTCCGCCAGGCTGCCAAAGCATACCACGAAGGTTAATAACATCTCCCACTCCAACAAAGTCACCATTGCCGCCCTGCCACCAAGGGATTTGGCAAACGGCGGGCCACCCGCGCAATCTGGAGCCGATCTCTTTGACTGTTCTTGAAAAGGCAGCACCTACGCGGTCCAGCTTGTTGACGAAAATGATCCTAGGAATGTGGTAGTGCCCAGCTTGCGTCCACACCTTCTCCGTCTGTGCTTCAACTCCTGCTACCCCGTCAAGGATACACACCGCGCCATCCAAGACGCGCAGCGAACGCAATACCTCAAACGTAAAATCAGCATGACCTGGCGTGTCGATGAGATTGATGTTGTGAGATATTGAAGACCTGAGAACTTTGTCGAATGATGCGGGTAGCTGTGATAGCGAAGGTGATGTCTGACTTGGCGGCAGTGGAGGCCAGTGGAAAGTGATGGCTGCAGATTGGATAGTTATACCTCGTGCTCTCTCAGCAGGAAGGAAGTCGGTTACTGTTGAGCCTTCATCGACGTCTGGAGATTGTTAGTAGTGCCAAAAATATCAGGTCTGAATTCCAGTAAGTGACAACATGTTTTGCAAAATGGCTGCAAAAAGGCTGAATACCAAGTCTCTAAAGCAAGAAATTCAAGTAGACAGCTAAGAAGAGAAACATGAGACATGCTGAGAGCGATCTTGCCCATAGAGAGATATACTACAAACAAATACTATACGCAACGATCCGTTGGTGAAACGTTGTGTGTAGTCTTTGGAAATTAAGCATTTTAGACAAAATCTAGATCAGCACATACTTCCAATTCTACGTGTCACACCACTGTAGTAGAGCATGCGCTCAGTCGTAGTAGTTTTCCCCTAAATACTTTGTCAGAACATTCCCAAGCTACTATGGAGGCATTCGACCTACTGCATCAATATGGGCGATGATGCCAATGTTGCGAGTCGCTTTCGAAAGTAAGTCATGCTGAGACGTCTGGGTCGAGAGTAAGCGCCGAGGAGTCTTCACATTTTGCCGGATGACTCGACGGGCACACCACATCAAGCCAGTTATCATGCCAAAGACTGCGCAATGCGATGCGGAAGCAAAAGACAGTGTCTGAAAAATGCACGTGATGCGGCAGATGTCATGGTTCGCGCCTTTCCCAGCTCGGCTAGGATCAAGACAGGGTGTTGGAGCGACATCATCGCATCACTCCGCAGCTAGTCGCAGCCGTCCATAGCTTCAATTCACTCCCACCAGCCATGGATTACAGCGCTCACGATCCCGACCATCCTGGCGGCGGCGATCCTTGGGCTTCGTCTCCGCGAGCCCATAGGACGTCTTTCGGTCAGCCCCCGACTAACGATGTTCCGTCATCCCCGCTGCCTGCGCAGGCTTCCCCGTATGGCGAGAATAGCGAGCAGTACGGCTATCTGGGCGAGCAGGATGCGCATAGTCGCCCAAGTACGGCGCCTGAAAATGGCGATCAGCCGCAGCAACAACAGGCGCACGGCCAGGACGCGCCTCGATCACCTCAACCACCGCAACAGGGCCAGCACGGGCAACAGCCACAGAGGTACCACGGGAACAGGCCGCAGCGACAGCAGCAACAGTACAAGCTGCAAGCCAAGGTCACAGGGCTCGAGCGGAATGGCAAGAAGGACCCTATACTGCGATTCGATGTCTACGTACGTCTATCCATGTTCAACATGGCAGATCTCGGCTTTCGAAGCGTAGAGGACATTGAGTATTGGATCAACGTAGACTTGGCTCTTTCAGCGCATTACTGTCTGGTTGCAAATCTGTCCCAATATCTGTCCCCACCGCTTACGAATGGCGCTCATGGCAGTACTTCCATGCTAACTTGAGCTTTCAGACGAACCTCCCCAAGTTCCGAACCACTCAGTTCCGCGATGTTCGACGTCTACATTCCGAATTCGTGAAGCTCGGCGAGCATCTTATTTCAGCTTGTCCGGAAGCTATTGTACCAGCAGTACCGCCAGCGACTACCTCGGCGGGTGCTGGAACTGACGAAGACGAGGCGCGGCTGAAGATGTCAATCCAGCGATGGCTCAATATTGTGTGCAGTAACGAGATCCTCATACGTGATGAAGAGATGGTCTTTTTCGTGGAGAGCGACTTTGGCTATAGTCCTGTGGTACGGAGGAAGCAACCTGCAACTGGCGTACGTCGCAAGATGATTAAGCAGTTTGCGCCGCCGCCAGATGACACACCAGAGCTTGCTGCAGCACGACCCGTGGTCAAGGCTTTCTATCTGGGTACAATGGAAACTGAGCAGAAATTGGAGAAGGTCGTGAAGCATCGACGAAGTGGGTGGTCAACACGTATCACCTGAGTACACTGCTAACGCTTGATAGATCTCGGGGTTGCTGAGTCTGACCTTGGTGCCAAGTTTGCAGCACTGCAGGTTCAGGAAACACACGTTGGTTTGGCTCATGCATACAAGAAGCTCGGAAAAATCATACAGGCGACAGGTGACTTCCATGCGGCGCAGGGTACTGCTGAAGCTACAACTCTTGGTGATCCGCTCCAGTATCACAGCAGCGACGCTTTTATTGCGAAAGAGACCCTCACGAACCGGCATATCATCTTACGCGAACTACTTCAAGCACAATCGGCAACCAAGTCCAAGTTATCAGCGGCCGATAGGTTGAAGGCCAGCTCAAGCGTAAAAAGAGACAAGGTTGACGAAGCTATCGCTGCTTTGGAGGAGGCTAGAAGCCATGAGCAATATCTAACCCAGAAAGCCCAACGCGTCACAGCCAATCTTCTTCAAGAGCAGCGGAAATGGTTTGATAGGACTACGCAAGACATGCGTCAAGCAATCCGGGAATATGTAGTCCGTCAGATCGAGGCTGAACGCCGTACTTTGGCTACTCTGGAATCTGTTCGACCTGATATTCGTGCCATCGATGGCAGCGGTGGTCTCTCACGCCTTGGTCGTGAAGCTCATCCACCGCAGCGCCGGGTACCCATGGCAAGCTCACAAGGACCCAAGGGGGACGCATGGTCGGGTGTGCCTCGGCGACCTGGCGACGGCCTCAATCGCAGCATGAGTGGTAGTTTCGTAGCACCCCTCCCTGAAGGCGACGACAAGGATGAAGAGTCGATACACGGCCGAAAGCGAGCAACAAGCAAAGCCGGAAGTCAAGTGGGTGTGGAAGAGGACGACGATCGAATTGATGCGAAGAATGCAGCAAGTCGGCTGGCCACGACGACATTCTAGAGGTTGTCTCGTTTTGTGGCGGGGATTGAGAGAAGGGATTGCCAGCATAGTTAGTTGTGTGCTTGTTCATGGACGCTACTGCACGATACCACACGACATGTACACTGCAGCCTATAGGAAAGTTTTCTGAGCCATGTTTATCCCTATTGCGTAACATTTGCTTTTTACTCCTGGATCGTGCTGGTGTGGTTGACGATCGTTGCGCAACTAGCAACCTAGTGGTCGTGCCAAGACGGGGCTCTGTAGCGGAGCAGCATTCAACATTTGCTCGACGGCGGTCTCTGGAGCTCCTTTTCTGACGCCTCTCCAAGGCTCCAGACAGCCACACGACGGAATTTCCCAGGCGCACATGAGGACGCCATCATCACGCCAGTCCCAGACCGCAAGGCGCTCGTGGTTGAGCCCCCAAACCCAGATCCCACCTGGTTCGGCTTTTGAGATGGCTCACGGCAATCCATCGACCCTGGTGCAAATCGCGAATGCATGGTTACTGTGCATCACTTGATCAGAGAGCGCTTCGCAGCCCCGCGTGCAATCTATCCAGCGTGGCAACGATATTGCAAAGTGTGGGGTCGACGGTATATGTACACCATAGCAGAACGAGCGGCAGCCTTTGGCGCACTACCCCTGCTTGCCGCGCCGCCTGACCGGCCGGCGCCATGCGATCCAGAAAGCCAGCCGTTCGCAGAGTGTGATATGCGCCATCGGGCTTCTACCTACCAACATCACCAACCAGAGTTTGCCCGACTCTGTCAAGGACACTCGGTACTCTGCATACCCTGCTGTATCGTGGTCAAGGTTCTTTGCCGGGACATCTGCAGTAGAATTTGGATATACCGAGAGCCGATCCCCCGCAGAATACTACAGCACCTTACCCGGGAACACGACTTGCTGGGAAGCGAGACAGGGATCCGGTATTGCACTCTACAACTTCGGGTGCCTAGATTCAGCCGCCAAGCTGTCACCAACCAAAAACAGGATGCCGTGCTTGCTGTGCCACTGGGTTACAGCAGCTTAGGACGGCTACTTAGCGTCGGCAACCATGTGCAAGCCATGCCTTAGTTATCCCTCCAAAGAGTTGGCCTTTTCACCGCTGCGGCGTATATGCCCGTGATTCAAACCTAAAAGCTGGCTTTCCATTTTCAAGTCCGGATAATTGCAAGGGAGGGCCCTAGTTAGGAACAACTTGGTCCTGGTCTAAGAACAGCGCCGTTCCGTCAACACCCTGCGGGTCCGACGGAAGCAGGTGAGCGGCCACCCATCTGAGCGTAAGCGAGATATCAATCCGCTGACAGACCCGTGCGGTCCTGCGTCCCGGGTAAAGTGCGTGTGCAATGTGAAGCTGATCATGCATCAGGTGGTTTGGACGGGTCCCTCTCGAATCAGAGCAGTGACAAGCATGAAACAACGGAATGCTTTTCCTCGATTGGCGAGAAGCCAACTACCAACCCTACTGTTCAGGGCAGCCTATGGACGCCACCGACCACCATGTCGGAGGGCCACCGTTTACGTGGTCGAGTCAGGGTGGCAGGATCATCGCCGCAGCCACTCACGACCACGAAGAGCCTGAACAAGGTCACGGTGATGTACATAACATTACGCTGCCCACGTCCCCTTGCAAACATCTTTGATCCCTTCATCGTTCTCCATTCTCCCTCCTAGAACAACGTTGCAAACAGCCTTTTTGCTTCCCCAGTCGACGTTCGGTGCTCTCCCCCCGCATTTGGCACCCCGGATCGGCGTCCAGACAGTCTGATTCCTTGAAGCATATCCCGCGCAACGCCCGCCGACGTGTTGCGGCTCAAACGAGACCATGCCGAGGGTTTTCAAGTTTCTCAAAACAGCACTTTCCCCGAATGTCGGAAACCATGCGCCACAAGAAGCAGTCGACAAAAGTAATGCATCGCGGAAGGCATCGTTCACTTCCTCGGCAGACGACACATGGCTTCCAGATTTTGATCCGCTCACAGTGACAGCGTTTGAGCTGTCCGAACTTCTGAACGCGCAGGCAATCACAAGCGTCCAAATAGTACAGTTGTACTTGAAAGAGATTGGGCTGCACAACAGAAGAGGCAGGCAGTTAAGAGCATTAATCTCGGTGGCTCCAAAGCATGAGCTGTTGAAGATAGCGCGCAAGCTTGATGACGAGCGAGCTCGAGGCAAGATAAGAGGCCCGCTTCATGGCATCCCAATAGTGCTCAAGGACAACATTATGACTGACGAGAAACTGGGAATGGATACAACGGTCGGTATGTGCACATAACCAACCTAGAAGCGGCAATTGAGACTCAGACTTTTGCTAGGCTCTTATGCTTTCGTAGGATGCATACCTAAGAAAAGTGCGACGATTGTTGAACGCCTGATCAAGCGAGGCATGATTATCATTGGCAAATCAAATCTCACCGAATTTTGCGGTCTCAAGAATCCGTCCATGCCTCCGGGTTGGTCAGCAGTGGGTGGGCAGTGCCAGTCGCCGTATGTCTCGCGGCATATTGCAAAGCGGAAACTGCATTGGGAGCTGTCAGCTCCCGGAGGTTCTGCAACAGGGTCTGCTGTAGCTGTGGCGTCAGGATTCAGCACTCTGGCTATTGGTACGGACACGATCGGATCCCTCATCACTCCAGCGAATCGCGCAGCCCTCTACGCATTGAAGCCTACAGTCGGCGAGGTACCCATGGACGGAATTTTCAACCTGAGCAAAACCTTTGACTCGGTTGGAGGCATGGTAAGCGTCAGATCTGTCAGCTGCTATTGGAAGCACTAACCGTTTGTGATAGGCAAAATCCGCAAAGGATCTCGTAGCTCTCATGGACGCCTTAATGGTACCAACTAACAGAGAAGAGAACGTCCCAAGCCCACACAGATCATTCAAGATTAAACCAGACTTTGGTACGCTCCGAATCGGTATTTGCGAGCCGTCAATTTGGAAGACATGGCGGAAGACCGGACGCATCAATGCTGACGCCGAGCGATTCATGGTAAGTTGGTGGATGTCCTGCTTACGTTAGTGTGTGGTAGTTGCGTGCGATATACGCATCCGCGCTGAATGCTATGAGACTTTGTATAACTGCGATGCTTACATGACACAGACACAGAAATATGACATGATTGTTCAGAGCATGATCGAGATGGGTGTCGACATCGTGTACCCGATCGAACTACCAAACCAAGCAAGCTTGACGATTGACGGCAAGAATTGCTTCGAGCCTGTTGTTTGTACGTCATCACCACTGCAACACCACTGCTGATACACTGACGACCTATAGACGCCGAGTTCAAAGATTGCTTAGCAGAGTTCATCCGAGACTTCAAGGTGACTAAGATACATTCATTGGCCGAAATCATAAACTTCAACTTGGAACATCCTGAACTCTGCCTACCACCAAGTATGTCCATTCAAATGCCATGATTTTAGTTCCTCACACTTACTTTTGCTAGCATGTCCAGACCAAAATGACCTGATGGCCGCCTTGCAATCCAGCACGAAACGAGAAGAAGTTAACGCTGCACGACAGCACCTTCAGACCGCGGGCGGACCCGAAGGGTTAGACTTTATATTTACGTCGCGGTCTCTGGATATCATCATGGCTCCCGGTGACGCAGCACTATCTACACTTGCAGCCGCAGCAGGGTACCCAACCGCCGCATGTCCCCTCTCTGCTCTGAAACTCAACGGCCAGCCTTTTGGCCTCACACTCGCCTCGCGCCCGCACACAGAGCACACACTCCTTCACTTCCTCACCGCATACGAGAACATTTTTCCTCCGCGCGCACTCCCCTTGCCCCTCTCCTCAGTACCTCTTCAAGATCCTAACCCAGAACCGCTACCCGACCAGCCCATTGTCGATCTCATTCTTCACGAATGGGACACGCGGAGATTCAGCTGCAGTGCAGATGCGCTGGCCGATTGGCTGAATGCGCGCTGGCGCAAGAGCGGGTACGAACTCAGTCCCGAAACGGTGTGCGAGGTGCTGAGGAGTAATGGGAGGATCGCGTTTAGAGGATTGGGCGATGATGCTGAAGGTGCTTTTTCGCGGTAGTAAGAAACGGTGGAAAGAATCGCAAACATTGTCATATTACGTCAAGTCGGCGAAGGTGTTGTACTTTGCTATCTATTCTTGGTGTACATATTTAGCGCGGTGTCTTGGAGTTATCGACTGGTTTGTTCTTTGGAGAATCGTATTTTTGATTGGGCAACAAGGTCAGTACTTGTTTGGTGTTCGCTACCGCTATGACTCATGTGTCAAAGAAATTTTACACACCACACAACCAATATTACACTTGTATCTCGAGATACCGCACTCTTCTCGACAACGCACCTACATTTTTCGATAATGGCTATATAAACGATGCATCTGTGCAATTCTTCATATCCAATCAGCAATCAAAGCTGCTTGGCGCAGCG
>JAODYC010000023.1:130084-154423 GCA_026262405.1 Curvularia hawaiiensis
TTTTACTTGTTTTTTTTTTGAGTTGAGAACGATATGAGCATACTCTTTGGAAAAGACCCTGCATAGGCAGTTATGCTTTGAACGTACGTGCGGGTGTTGACCCTTTGCTAAATTCTTTTTCTATGCAAGGTAGACATAGCTTCATAGCTTCTGGTTGAACTCTGCTTCTTGGCTGAATTCTTTTGAGTTTATTGGTTTGTTCTCTTCTTCCCACAAAGGAAGTCTTCCAAACTATGTGCGTGCATCCGTGTGCATCGATGCCTTAGCATGCCTCATGCTCAAGTTGACTATCTAATACTGCCTTATACGTAATGTTCTTGTGTTTCTCTCATTGTAACTACACACATCTACAACTTCGACTTCTTCCCTCCTGCGACACCCGTAACGGCCTCGCCCGAGAGCAAAAAGTCCGGGTACTCGAAGCCACCGCTGAAGCCAGCTGTGTGCCATGCGCCACCATCCACAACAAGTGTCTCGCCATTGACAAAGTTGCCGGCGTCGGAAAAGAGATAGACAGTAGCATCCGCGATCTCCTTGACGGATCCCCAGCGGCCAATCGGGACTTTCTTGGTGGCCTTGCTATTGGCGTCTGCCTTGGACAGGCGGGCCATGCCCTCTGTGTCGGCAATGGGGCCCGGGGCAATGATATTGGAAGTTACACCCTTAGGCCCTTGCTCGATGGCGACGGAGACGGCCATGGCGTCCACGCCGGCTTTTGCGACGGAGACGTGCGACTGCAGCGGTGTGCCTGTGTAGTGCAGGGTTGCACTGACGAAAATGATGCGGCCACCGGTTCCGTTGGGTGGTTGTGTCTTCCCATCGGTTCGGTGTTTGGCGGCGGACTCGACGAGGTAAGGGAGCGTTGCCTTGACTGTGTTGTAGCTTCCGAGTACGTCGATATCGATGACGCTCTTCATGGCATTTGCCGAGATCTGGTCCATGGTCGCAAGGAAGTTGCCGGCCGCGCCGGCGATAACGAAGTCGATGCTGCCGAGTTCTTTTGCGCAGCGGTCTGCGGCTTGCTGGAGGAGCTCGGGCTTGCGCACATCAATGGCCCCGATACCAATGACTTTGGCACCTGGTCGTGCCGTCGCAATATCTTTGGCCATGTTCTCAGTCTTCTCGACGTTGCGTCCGACTATACAGGCGTTGGCGCCCAGGGCCACCATAGCGCGCACTTGGGCGCTGCAGATGGAGCCTGCTCCACCAGTGCAGAAGAGAACTTTGTTGTCTGCAGTCAGACAGGGTCAGTTTGATACTTTTCAGAAGAGCTACGGATGGTCGTAGGAACCATACCGAAGATGCCATCTTTCCAAATGTTGCTCATAAACTGGTATCTTTCCATAGGCATGGTTCGTGGTGTTTTCCAAGCCGGGAGCTTGGTGTCGTTATCGTCAGGTCGTAGGCGTCGAGGACTGGGAAGAAGGCGTAAGTAGGCAGAGGAAGGCGATGGAGAAGATAGTTTTGAGATGAACCGGTGTATGTCTTGGAGCAACAAGGTAGTTGTTGAAAAGTATATGAAGTGCTCACGTCGAATGAAAGTTACGGCCGCACCGATCGGCAGCCGGTGAGATGAGCGTTGAAGTCGGACACAGCCGAGGTCCGTTGTATGCTGTAATGCGCGCCAGACGAGACGAAGACCTCAGACAAGAGATTGTGGCCACGCGATGCATGTTGGAGTGTAAGAAATTGGTGAAGCTCGACAGGATGTGTCAACGTCGAGCTCAAGTGTCGCTCATCTATTGATTGCATCTTAGCGAGCTGGCAGCTTTCACATGTACGTAGCTTGTCTCCGCATGCTTTAGAGCGGGATATCAGGCCAAGGGCGCGGAGCTTGGGCCACCGGATCCGTTCCGCCCCAACTCCGCAATCTGCATTCAGCGGCTGAATCATCGTCGTGATCCTCATTCTCGTCATCGTCATCGTCATCGTCATCGTCATCGTCATCGTCGTCACCAGACGGATATACCCAACAGCCTCCTACGATACGATTGCCAACGATTGCCATCATAATGTCGGCGCAAACAGTGTCGATATGTAAATTCGTCGGGACAATCACGCTGGGAATCGCTACGGTACGTTGAACAAGCCCGCCACCTTTGTCTGCTTGATGCTTGCCAAGGCTTGCTCCATACTCGACCCATGGGGAACTGTCCCATCAAGGACGATAAGGGAAAACATAGCAACGAAGGAATGTCCAACATGCTAACAATCATCCAGGGCGTGTCTGCTACCCTCTCCACAACCGCATTCCCCGCACTCCTCGCCCTGCCCACTGCCACAAACGCCCGTACTTCTCTCGCATACCTATCCAGGCAGTCCTCTTGGCTATCCTCATACCTCCGCCATGTCACTACATTCACCCTGTTCTCCGCTTACCTGCTGTCGCCGCGCCGCTTCCGCCACCCCTACTTGCTCTATACCTCCATCTTTGCCTTCATCTCCGGTCCGGGTGTCGACTATGCTGTGAGCGCCATGGAGGGAGCAGACGAGAAGAGGCAGGTCATGGAGCTGGAGGCCCAGGGCGACGAGGTCAATGGCGAATTGGTCAGGGAGTTTGTTGAGAAGAGACAGAGGACAGAGCTGATCAAGACGGGGCTAGCGGGCGTGGCGTTTGCGATGCAGGTAGTCGGCCTGTGGGGAGACGGTGCTTAAACGGACGACCCAAAGTGGGCATGTTGCAAAGCGGAGTGAGCAAAAGGAGACACGGGCGTTTATGCGGCTGAGATATCGGACAAGACATGTGTGTGCTGCGTGCGGGTTGCGCCAAGTTGGAGTATCGAAACGGCGACTGGTGTTATTTTTGGTTCTAGACTCTCCTATCTATCACTGTATTGGGGCATGTTCGTCCTGTATACGGATATTAGCGAGTCAATTTACATCCTCTGGAAGCCCCACATATTCGTACATGCTACCATGTCTTGAGCATATGTTAGGTATCCATGACCTTACTTGAGCAAAGCCTGGTTGTCAGAGAGAAGAATACGCATTGATGCTCCTGCTGTAAACGGCTTCGATCATGTGTCAGGGAACTCGCGTAGCTCACGACCTTGTGAGCGCTCACTCGACAGCCACTCGACAAATGTCTGAGTGGCGAAGTTACCATAGGCAACCACCAAGATGGGAATCTGCCACTAAATGGCATGAGCGCAGGTTGCCGTTCTAGATTTTTCTTCCGGTCGTGTTTCATGTGAAGTAAAACTGGGATTTTCATGAGCAGTTCACCCGAACCTCCGCAAACCCAAGAAACGCATAAAGTGGTTTCGTTTGCGCTTCTGTTCAAGTCATAAAAATGTTGCTATTGTACTTCGTATTTGCAACGGAGCACTGATTAGGCGCGCCATAGCCCTGGTTGCCTGATGTAGCCGAGCATGCTCGACTGAGGTGACTGTTCAACAGCCATACCATGGCTGAGATGGTTGAAACGCACAGAAGAGTCAAATACCGCCGGTTTTCGGACGAGAAGCCAACGTACACACTCAACAATTAAAGCCGAGCACTGAATTTCGTATCGCGCTGACGATGTAGAATTTCTCCAGTTTCAAAGTCGGCAGGGTGGTCCACCGTGCTCGGCCAAGCATGCAGGTACCACATGTCTGGGCACCAAAAACAATGACACGTTCTCCGACCCCTTTTGCTGCCAGCACATGGCATCCACTTTGCTGTAAACGTGACCGAGGCAACTGTAACGCAGTTGTCTCACCAGCAAGTCAATGACGGCAGTGGCTTTCAGACTCTGCTTCAACATATTCCGGATGTGCCAATCTTTATCACTTTCCACGCTCCATGCCTCTCCTGATCCATATTTAATTCGGGCGGTTTGCGCTTGCAAGGTCCCCTGTCGATCGCGCTATCGATATGGACTGTTCTGAGTGAGGATTAGCGCGCCCATAAAGGTCGCTTAGCGAACAAGCAGTGGCAAATCATCGGCCGAGGAAGAAAAAGAATTGCGTCATAATCTGCCGGGATGATGATCGCCGCAAGCGTCTGCGAAAGAGAATTGGGCGCGAGCAAGACAATGAGACCCAGGCCGCGTGTACGTGCGGTGGCTGGCTTGCGGTGGCTTGGCAAGAGAGCCCTTTAACAGCCAATGCTGTCGGGGACCCAAGTTGGTTAGGGCCGGTCGCGCATTCGCCATGTTGGTTGCTAGGCGATCAGGCTAATTGGAAGGAAAATGAGGCAGAGGGTTCAAGCCGATAAGCAAGACCGTCGGATGGTGAAGTCACCGAGGATTGGCATGGCGTCGACGGCCTCGATAGGCGTACTCGTGCGGGCGTGTCGCCCTGTCTAGTAGTCATGTTAGACAGGAGCGGAGCGCCTGAGTGGTGACAAGGTGACGAGGCTTGACGCCGTTGCTTGAGAGTGTCAACGGTCCGGCGCTTCGTCACCAACCCAGAGCCTCAATACCGTATGGCAGGGCTCTTGGGTTCTTGGAAAAAGGATGCGTTGTGCAAAAAGGCCCGGATGCGCGACGATACACAGCTGCATAAGGCAGCGATCGCGACTCGTGGTGGAGAGCTTGCGATGGCTGCATACATCGTGCAGGCTGCATGCAACAGGGCGGCTCATGCAAGGAGGGTGAGGAGTGGTGCGGAGACCTGCTTTTCACGTTTGCTGCGAGGACTGGGACAGCAATTCGGCCGGTTGGGTGGCAGGCATGAGGAGAGGATTCCCAACGCCACCACACCGTGCTAATCCTGCGCCGTGCCAGGTGATCAGCACGCATTGTAGCAAAGACAAAACACGCTGCGAGTCCTGCGCTGTGCAGCAGCACCCAACCATTCCAGCGTAGCCATCATCTCTTCACACGTTCGTTGTCGTGACCGACCCTTACTCTCGTTTGTCTAGCGGGCGTACTCGTGGAGCAGAAGCCGAACGGTATGTATAGATATTAGTTTGCTGCTGCTTCCGCCACGGGCACTTGGATCGATCGGTTTGACATATGCTGATTTCATTTCCGGAAGCCAGGCCGCGGCAGTGTCACCAAGCACAGCAGCAGCATTGCGACAAAAGCAAAAAGGGTCCTGCGAATCCCGAGCTTGGCTCCGGTCTGTGTATCCCGTTCGAGGACATCCGGAGGTGGTGACCTCAGGCGGTTGAGGCTATACTAGCAGACGATTGACGACGATATCAATACCATTGCCTGGGACGGCGCCGGGCTGCCAGTCGGACGAATAGGGCCATCATTGGCGGAAAACAAGGAAGAGGGCGGGTCGAGTCAGGAGCTTGTGCCCAGTGCGGAAGAGGCGGAGGAACTAAGGGCCAAAGCGGGAGGGATCAGGACGTGGATAGTGCTCGAAGCATCAGCACAGACCGTGTGGTTGAATTAGCGCTCGTAAGTCTGCCGCTCCACCAGCCTTCATCCTCAACAGAGCCTTTTCCCTTGCCTGCTTCCCGCTGTCCTACCCGTCCGACAACTCTCCACGGGCAGCGATGCTGACCACAGCCTGAGGCGACACAACCACAACCACCTCCACTCTCACCACCCTCGCTGCCACCTGCCCTGCTTCCGAGTGCATTGCATCCGTCGCCTCGAGAGCGCCCGACGAGTCCCATCGACCAGGCCGCCTGTACCACCTCACACCACAGCGACCCTTTGACCCCGCTCGCTTCACAAGCCGTCGGTCCTCTCTTCCTCTCGCTCTTCACCTTACGCCCGCCTCCAACCGGGGGCGTTCAATCGCCTTCTTTCCCCCGACTGTCTTTGTCGCGCTCCAGCTTGCCACAGCATCTGCCCCATTCACGCCGCGGAGCAACGAATCGAGACCCATACAGCCCTAGAGGCTCGTCGACAAGGCCTCCGCCTACTCTACCAGCCTCCAGTAGTCGACCAGCACCTCCTCTCTTCAAAATGGACCGTAACTTCGCTTCTTCGCTGCTCGGCTTGGCCGCATTCTCCACGCTCCTGCTTTCCATACAGCCCGCAGGTGCTGCGGATTGGCAATACCCATACTGTTCTTCCCTCAACACTGGCGAAAAAGATACTAGCTGTAAGTTCCTCGTTTATCTTGCGCGCCATTCCGTGTTTAACATGCCTAGACACTTGGCCATGGCAGTCCAATGGCAACTGCACCAACCACTGCAAAGAGGAGGGCGGTTCATGGGCATTTGCCGTCATCCAATTTAACGACTGTTGGTGTTCCAACTACGTACCCGGAGATACATCAGACACAAGCGACTGCATGGTAGATTGCCCTGGCTTCCCTGACGAAAAATGTGGAAACAAGGACAAAGACCTTTACATCTACGTGGAGATGGATGGTAAGCCATCTGGCACCAAGGGAGCGTCGCAGCCCTCCTCTGCCCCAGCTACCTCTAAACAACAAGCACCAACTGTAAGTACCCTTTTTTTCTTTATCTCATCAGCACAGTTCCCTTGCTTGCCATTCGTCAATCTCCCTAAGGCTCTTCTTTGGCTGTACATGCACAATCACATGCTATCGGTATTTGACGTCCCGGTAGTCTGCTCCACCTCCTGCACAAGTGGTAACGAGCATTGTGACACAGAAACCAGAGACTGTTTTCTCGACGGTCACTGCAGAGCCGGCCTCTTCTTCATCTTCGTCCTCATCCTCGTCCTCTACTGTACTTCACTTCCAACCCAGTTCAATGCCACTGACTAACACGTGTCGCAGAGTAAGAAACCGTCGCCTACCGACAATCCCAGCCAGACGCAGGAGCCCGTCACGGTGCCGACCCTGGTGACTGAAAGCGGCAATGTCGTCACTCGCACCGTTGTCATAACACCCACAGCTGCTGCTCCTGCTGTCAGTGAACCAAAAGATTCACCCAATATAGGTGCAATTGCTGGTGGTGTAGCCGGTGGTGTCATTGGTCTACTAGCTATCATTGGCGCCATTTTGTTTTTCTTGTGGAGGAAGAGGAGACAGCAACAGCTCGAGCAAGAAGGTGGATCTGGCATCACACGCAATGTCAGCACGATGAGCAGAGCTGGTCTGTTGGGAGGACGCACGGAGAAGTCACCCACGCCTCTTACTACCACTTTTGGTTCGCAGCGCAGCCGACCTGACGACGACTCATCAACACCCATCACTCCGTCGACTCGCCGGCTAAGTCAGCCGATCTTAGTCGATTCTCGCCTCAACCCAACCGCCGTCCTCACCTTCCACGGCGCCAACCTCAGCCGAGAAAGCTTGGGTAGTATCGACGACAGCCGGGACTACGGTCGTCAACTGAACGTGCGAAACCCTGATCCGTAGAGAAATACGGGAAACTTAACCCATAATCGCACGTTAGGTCTGGGGCAAACTATAACCAAAACACAGAGCGGCCCAGAACAGCACCAAAAAAAATCAAAGCTAGCCTCAGTGACCACCATGCACCAGTTGGGGCACGACTCATGAACATACAAGGATGCTCTATCCATATTAGCCCAGCGTAATGCTTTAGCAGCGATACATTGACGTCAACTCCATTTTACTATCATCTTCAGGTTTTCGACATTTCCCTGCCAAGAAACCGTCAGTCTGGTCTTTTCTTACATCGTTAAAGGGCATCAGAGCCCCTGTACTATATCCTTTTTTTTGGCTGGAATTTCGTTGGACAACAATGTACATACTTATAAGCAAGCAGGAGGGATGATATGAGTGTGCCCTGCAGCAAGGACACAGGACAAAGCCACTACCTAATGGTGAGACGGAGAAACAGAAATTGTTCTTAATTAGGTGCGAGAGATGGGACTGTTGCGTGAGTGCGCATACCACGCAGCTGCATCACCAATCTCTAATTGAATGTACACACCATTGTTCAAATCATTCTTGTGATCCCACATGTTTCGTTGGTACTATTCTTAGTTTGCATTCTACAGAGCAGTGAGAACGTCTTTTCTTTTTTTTTGGGAAGATCGCCAAGACGTTACTGGCTCTTTGAGTGAGGGAATATGACCTGACTTTGGGCTTCCTTTGCGGAGCGTTCAATCACTACCTACTATAGATGCCTTGGCAAACGAATTGTTATTAGAAATCATCGGCCATCTGTCGCTCGAAGGAGTCCATGGTACTGTCAATAACAGCCTCGTGAACAGACGCCTACACCGTCTCGCCAACCAGGTCACATCCAACGCCTTTGTCCTAGCCCATGAAAACCCAGCACTATTCATCCGCACACTTGCGTCCAGTCAAATCCGAGCACGATATATTGAAGATGTAGATTGTAGTCCTACAGGGTACAGCAAGAATCTAACTAACGATGCCTTCCTGTTCTCCAGTGATTTGACACTAATGGAATCCTTTCTATGGGACTTTCACGCGCCAAACCAAACTCATGGCTATCCTGCGAGCGTTTGCCGAAACTAGAGTCAGATTGCAGTCGCGGCCATACGGTCCTACCGGTAGGTCCACATGGGATCTAGTTGTTCGGGAGATGGAAGGAGAGGACTGGTTATGGGTTACATTGTATCCCGAGATATTGCACTTACAGAAATACTAGGCATGTTTGCAGGGGAAAATTCTGTAAAAACCTTGGTTATGAATTCTTCTATTGAAAAACCCATAGTCTCCTATGTATGAGAACTGCGTAACTCTTCAAAGACTCGAGCTTGTTGAATTCTCTTCGGTCTGCGATTCCTGTTGGCTCGAACTGAGGCTCAACTGCACACGCGCCACGCGTTCCCACTCGGGCCCACTCGAGCCCTGAATCTCGACCGCAGCGCGACCCACGACTCCAACCACGCTTCCACCCAACACCACGACATATTTCCCTCGATATAGTTTTTCTGTACGGTCGCATTGATTCTTCGTCGCCCATCATGAGCAAAATGTGGGAGGTGGATCCGGAGACACGGAGCAAGGTACGCACTCTGGCAGTCTGTGGAGGTGGGGGGTGCTAGGGGTTAATTGCGGAGATGGAAGCACAGCGCAGCCAAACGATGACGCTGGGAATGACCAAAAGCTAATCCGCTCTCTCTGCAGCTGCTGGAAATCCAGAAGACAAACGACAACAACAAATGCGTCGACTGCAATGCGCCCAGTCCACAATGGGTACGCAGCCACCCGTCCGCCCTCGAGCCAGGCACGCGAGCAGGGACAAGACTTACTGATACCTCTTGTTGTAGGCCTCGCCCAAACTCGGTATCTTCATGTGTCTCTCCTGCTCTGGTGTCCATCGCGGTCTAGGTGTCCACATCTCCTTCATCCGCAGCATAACCATGGACGCTTTCAAGGGCTCAGAGCTCTTGCGCATGGCTGCCGGCGGGAACAAGCCCTTCCAAGACTTCTTCAACGCTCACGAATCGAACACCAAGGAAGGGCGCACATTCGAGTCCTCGACCATACAAGAGCGATACGATTCGGAGGCGGGCGATGAGTGGAAAGAGAGACTTAGCTGCAAGGTCGAGAACAGGGAGTTTGACAAGAGCAACCTGCCTAAGCGGTTACCCAAAAAGGATAATACTTCTGCAGCGGGCTCGGGGGCACCGTTGAGTGGACGGGCCAGTGCAGCGGGAAGCAGAAGCCAGACGCCGTTGGGCAAGACACGGAGTGGTGATACAGGCTTTCAGCGCTCTGGATCACCTGCCCTCGGCACCAACGCCATGTCACAGAAGTCAAAGAACGAGGCATACTTTGCGAAGATGGGCCAGGAAAATGCCAGCCGGCCAGAAGGTGTTGCCCCAAACCAGGGAGGAAAATATGCTGGTTTCGGCAGTGAACCAGACTCCTGGAAGAAGGACGATGAGCCCGGTGCGCCGCCTGCGCTTGACGATTTCCAGAAAGACCCTGTTGGTGCGCTCACCAAAGGCTTTGGGTGGCTGGGCGCCAGCGTGAGCAAGGTCGGCAAGACAGGTTACGAAGGTTGGGTGAAGCCTGGTATGGCAAAGGTACAGTTTACCCCGTTGTGTCTAATGAATTGTTCTAACTGACTATCTTGCAGCTTGCTGAAGCAGATCTCGCTGCTCAAGCCCGTAACACTGCCGGCACCTTAGGCCAGACCCTCCAATCCGGCGTTGCATCCGCCAACACGCAATTCACCCGCTTTGTTGAAGGGGACGACTCTTCAACTGGTGCGCGCCGCGGTGCTCCTGAACCCGAACGCAAAGACTTCTGGGAGAGCTTCGGTGCGGCACCCAAGGGACCGGCAAAGGACAAGCAAGACTTTTGGGACGAGTTTGCTAGCGCAGGCGAGGCGAAAACCAACGCTACCATGGAAAAGAAGAAGCCCAGTGGCATTGGAACAAGTGCCATGAAGAAGAGTAGCGGAAGTGGTAGCATGGGAGGAGCTGCTAAGAAGGACGATGAGTGGGGTGAGTGGTAGAAGCGCGTACCTCACAGGCTAAGTTCATGGCGGTAGATGGTTGGGGTTGCATGAGGCGTTTAGGCGTCATACTATACATAGTATGGGAGACTTGGGGAGGGCGGCCTGCTGGGTAACTCATCGCACTGTGCTTGAGCACATGCACATGGCAAGTATCATCATTACGTTCCGTCCTGCGTCTTTTTGCCTTGTCTTTAGTTCTCGTCTGCTTTGCTGAGCATGTGGCAGCTTAGAAATTTTGATATGTCTTGATGATGTACTGATATAGCCCCCTTTCATGTGTTGAGTGTGGGCTGACTACGTTTATTGGTACCATGTACCAAGCGTTTGTCTTATACTCGGTGCTTTGAACGTTGCTTTAGCACCCCATCTTTTTATGTTGACATCAGACCAAAGAGAGTTTCAATGCGGTAGCGATGGTGACATAATGTCTTCTACTCTGGTTTATTCTTGGCCCAGTTCTAGTTGGTGAGCTATCACCATCGAAGGACCCTTTGTAGCCAAACTTGATACCAACGATTTTGTATTACCAACATTCTGATAGGGTGAAGGGCACGATCGAAAAGTCAACGAGTAATCCTTAGAGAGAAACCCGTACGCATCTAGACACTGTGCTGTTCATATAAATCTTCCTACGTAATAATTCCTCTTCAGCTTCTCTCTTTTGCTAAACTGCGGTGAGTACATAGCAAGAGAGTGCTTCGACAGTTGGACTCCCCTGAGGCATCACAACACTTCGTAAGTCACGTCTCATTTCACATCGGGCTATTTCAACTTGGCTTGAATAACCCCTCCATTCCCACCTCTATACATAATCAGTCCATCTGCTAACCAGAATCAGAGCCTTGCAATTATGTGCAGCATATTCAGCATCTTGGGTGCGATTTTCGCACTCTTCCTCAGCTTCGCCGAAGCGAAGCATATGTGGATCCGCATTTATGCCTTCACATCTGGCGATTGCAATGGACCACCCATCTGGGGCAATGTAGACGTTCCGAAAGACGCCTGCAGGCTCATACCCTTTGGCGGGTCATCCATCAAGCTCACGGAGCCCACGCTGGGAGACTGGACCCGAGAAATCAACAAGGGCGCTACTGGCTGCTACTTTTATGCGTACACCCAGTATGGCTGCTTGGAGAGGTACCTCGACATCATTGTCGATCCAGGCGATGTTATGAACCTATGTATACCATCGAGGGATGCAAACGATCCTATTCTTGCGGTGTCGTACACGTGCATCTATGGCGAGCCGCCACGCCGCCGTTGGGCACTGCCAGCAGCAAACAGGACAGCTAAGCCGTTGAACATGACCAACCCTGATGTCGCAAGTGCTTATCTCCGTGGAAGAGCTGTTGTTGACGAACTTCGCAAGTCCAACGCCACAACGAGGCTCAACAATAGTATTGCTTCTGGCGCTGCTCAGAATGGCTATAATGCCACCTTAATCACAATCGACTCCAGTAACAACAGTACCAACGGACCTGCTCTGAACATCAGTGCCAGATCAGTTCACAATCATGGGCCAGCTTTTATTAACGGAGAACGCAACCTCAACTTGACATATAAGGCCAACAATAGCAGTCCCGTCATTGCCAGGTCTGCCAATTTCCATGGGCCAGTTTCCATCAACGGGAAGCCCAACTACAACTCAAGTCACAAGTTGACCAAGAGAGATTCTGATGACGAGCCGACCATTGTTAGTGGAATACTCGATCCCAACTCTACGCACGAGTTCAACCATAGCAGGTCGGAAAGCCCTGTCCAACCGATCAGCGCCCGATCTGTCAACCGTCATGGACCACGTTTTATCGAGCTAGAGCCCAAATTTAACTCCAGCCGCGAGTACAAGGAAGCGGGCAGCGAGCCTAATGTCCGCATTGGTTTCAGTAACAATACCACTGGACACCACAGGCTAGCCGACGTGAACAAGGTCCCTATCACCAACACAACACAAGGCCGGGTCTATTCCGTAGGCACTCCAACTACTGCTGATTCAAACAAGGACTCTGAGGGCCCTGAGAAAGACTCCGATGACTCTGACTCCGACTCTGACTGGTCTGACGATGACTCCGACGACGACGGGCATGAATATGAATCGTACGGAAATTCCACTTCGTTTGGAAATTCCACCGCACTCGACAAGCGCAACACGTGGTGGGCGGGTCCTCGTATCGGTGTTTGGATGTTGCACCCCTGGACTGGCGGTCTCCTGTGCTACACCTGCTACTCCAAGTCCCCCAAGGAACTCAGCCGCTTCGAGTGCCGCTGGGGCTACAAACACCATGCCGACTGCGGCGAGAAGCCACTGGCTCCCATGTACACCAAGACAGTTACCATCCAGCCTGTTGTCACCGTCACCCCGCTACCAATACGCCCCTCGATCCAGAAGCGCTCGTGGCACATGCCTGTCTTGCTGCAAAATCCCTGGTACCCTGGCATCACCGTGTGTTCAAATGCCGAATGGGAGGGCAAGGGCAAACGTTGGAACCAGGAGATTCGCATTGAGCAAATGCACAAGAAGTTGTACAAATGCAACAAGTCACCAGTTGCTCAGAACATTGCTGTCTGGATTCGCACAGCGACTAGCATCGCGCCAGTCAAGACAGTCAGCATAATGGAGCAGCAGTTCAATAGTGTATTCCCGCCGGCGGTGACCGTATATTCGACCGTCACAAAGGGTGAGTACCAGTATGTTGAAGGATCGGCTACCTCGTTCGAGCCGATTGCTGTGCCGACTTCATCGGCGGTCCCCTCTAAGTCCACTGCATCGCCGGCCCCTTTCGTGACAGCTCCAACGGCCATCGTATCTATTCTGAAGGCATCATTCCCCTTATCTGTGCCGACCACCTCTGCTGGCATTGTTTACCCGACAATCGACCCTACAACTACCACCCGTCTGCCCCAAGCTTCGTACATTGAGCCTCCGGATGTTCACCCCTTCGGCATTGTTGTTTCTCGTCCCAGTGATTCCGCTGAGCCTGAACCAAAGCCTACAGCTCAGCCTTAGCTGCAGAATGTGGGCGTTGACTCAGGGGTTGGAGGCCTAAGTACAGTCATTGTTGTCTGCATCGATGATACCCCTTGACTATGAGATGCGGGACATGATTCGGATGAGTCGGTAGCGCGGACTGAGCCTGTAATTGGGTCACTGATATGTAACTATTCTCCTTTGTCTCTTGTAGAGTAGTACGGGTAGCGATCATCATGAATGTTGTGGTCCATAGCTTAGTGAATGCATTTCTCATTTTTCTCCTCGTGCTTTGTTCCTCTCTCGTCGCCTCTCCCTTTCTGCCTTTCGTGCTTGATTGAAGCTAGGCGTAGCACCTTCTTCGACCATCTTTGCTTTCTCTAAACTCGTCTCGTCGATGTCGTCGAGTAGGAAACGACCCATGTTGCCACTTCTCCATTTTTGTATCGTCCACAGCGACGTCGCTTCTGTATCTATAGATCCGCCTTTTCCTAATCTTCCCGTCTTTTTGGCAATTTCGGAAAGAAGCTCAATGATGTCGTTGGTGGGTGGCGCATACTCAGAGTAGAGCGTAGGTGATTGGAGATTGAGATGGTAGAGGAGATAGTCTGCGAGCATGACAGGCGGGATGATGGTGTCCTTTACAGAGCCGCACAGTGCTAATTTCATCATTGCTTCTGCGTCTGGCACGTAAGGAATAAACACTCCCGGTGTGTCAAGGAGGTAAACACCTCCGCCCACACCTTGGAGTTTCTTTCTGGAGCCAACATCCGCCGACTCCATGTCGTCCTCGCTGGGTATGATCTTAACACCGCTGCTACTGACTTTCCGTGTGACACCGGGCTGAGCACCAGTAGCAGCGACCTTGCCTTTACCGATGCCTTGGGCACGCAATGCATTAAGTAACGTGGATTTACCCACGTTAGGCATGCCCACAACCATGACGCGATGACCGACTAGCTTCCATCTCTTTTGCGCATGCTCTCTCAGAAGATCCAAAAGTCTCGTCACACTCTTGCGGCCACTGGCTTCCCCCTCTGCATCTTTACCGTTCCTCACGAACATGGTCGTAGTTGGATGGTGCCATTTGGCAATGACTTGCTCATTTCGGTTGTCGCGCGAGCCACCGCCCAAGTCCCTTTTCGTGTAAACAATAATCCTCTCTTTGCCCTCTAAAGCGCTCTCAAAGAGTGGGTTGCGCGAGGTCAGTGGTACACGGTAGTCGCGGCATTCAATAACTAGATCGATCGAGGCAAGCAAAGATTTCATCTTTTGCAGCCCGGACTTGTGGTGACCCAGAAAGTAGGATCTGGGCAGCGATGAGATTGGCGGAAATGCATGGCGAGGGATGAAGGACATTGGTCACATTTGTGGGATGATAGAGATATTCAGCTGTTGGGTGAGGATGGAATTCTTTCTGCTGCGAGTCAAGTTCGCCAAGCAAAGGAAAGCACCTGACTCAACCGGTTTCAACACTATCAAAGTTGAGCCAGACTGCTACCTTGGGTACATGCATGTGCGATCAAAGAAAGATATTGGTGGAATTGAGTTGTTCAAGATGAGGTGTTCTTGGGTTACTTGTACAGTATAAAAGGGGTATCGCGCCCCGATGTGGGCAGAGAATTGTCACCGCTGACTGGAAAGGAAAATCTAGTTCGAGATCTTCATAAACTTACCGTCGTCACCAGTTTAAACTGTCAATTCCTCATAAAAAATGGAGTTCATTTTTATGTCAAAGCTGCGGACTGAGGAGTTGGGTCAACAGCAAAGATTAATTCCTTGCATTCCGGGATCTTTAGGATTTCTATCGGGCGAGCTGTGGCTAGTCTAAGCCGGAGCCGTGCGTTTATAAGCCAGTTCTTTCCTTCACCAGAGCCTCTAATTGCTTCTCTGTCAAAAATGAGGTCAATCCCCGAATATTGACAGCGATGCCCCGAAGACCCTAATGCAAGCCTTCTCCGCATATGCAGGCCACGCACGAGCCACATCTGTATGCCAAGACACTAGCGTGACGCGCCCGAATCTCACTGAACCGTGACGTTTGAGCCAGCCTAGTCGCGATTCCACTCTTCCTTCCCCCACGTATCTTTTTTACGAAGTCAGATTTCCATCTACTTTCGATTCCTTATGCGACCACTATTCCGCTAACTTGTTCGCCATTGAGTGGAGTGATTTGATCGATAATGGCGGACTACAACAAACAGACTGTCGCGCAGCTGCGACAGATATTGAAAGATCGGGGTATACCGAGTACAGGCCTGACAAGAAAGGCACAAATAATCGAAAAACTTGAGGAGGCAGACGGCGCTCTTGAACCATCTAATGCGTCGCCCAATGCAGCCTCAACGGCTGAAGAGAAAGTAGAGGAGAACCAAACTGCCTCCGAAGCCGGAGTCCCTGGAGTTGTGCTGGCAGAAGCTGGAGGTATTTACACGCCCAAAAACGGCGCACATTTCATAACTTACGCGACTGCAGAACCTCAAGCGCAACCCGAACCTCAAGCTCAGGCCGAGTCCGTACCTACTGCAACGACAGATTCCTTGCCAGAGACCATATCACACATAGATAGCAATGTTCCGCCACCAGATCGGACTCAGGCAATCGAGCAGCCAGCAGAACCAGTCACTAAAGACGATGAGCCGGGCTCAATACAACCGGCAGGAATCTTCAATCCACCACCTGCGAATCCTGATGAGATGGTGGGCCCAAAGGTCACTGAGCCAGCGGATGCAGAGGTGGAGGGCGAGAAGAGCGAAGAAACCACCCAAGGTGAACTTCCGGAAGCACCTGGACCGGCTGCTGAAGCCTTACGATTGGCACACCATGGCTCCGAGGCACCCAGAGATTCAGAAGACGTCGCAATGGACGAGAAACCACCTTCGGTCGCGTCTAATGAACAAGAATCAGTAGAGAGGCCAGATCTTGCTACTGGCCCTGAGAATTCGCTAGACGAGACATCCCGGCTCAATACTGAAGAACTCGAAGCCGACTCTAAGAAACGAAAAAGGCGCAGCGACACACCGGAAATGGATCTTGAGGAGATCAAGGCAAAAAAGCATAGACAAAACCAAGATCCCGCACCTGAGGTACACCTGAAAGAAGATGGGGATGTGGTTATGGAGCAAAGATCGGAAGAGGAGGATGTGGAACATATGGCAGATGTCCAGGACGGCCAAACAAACGACAAATACGATCCTCCAGCGGCTGAAGCTGAAGCTAAACCCGAAAGAAAAGAAAAGGCAGCTCGATACAAAGACTTGGTGAAGTCTAGCGATAACGAAACGCCACAGGATGCCTTGACCGATGACAGACCAACAGTACCCGCACTTCACCCAGTGACGTCTGCTCTGTACATTCGCAACTTTATGCGCCCATTGCGTCCAGAACCATTGCGTGCACACTTGGTGTCTATCGCCTCTCCGCCCTCCAGCTCACCCGACCCTACGATCGTCAGAAATCTCTTCTTAGACGCAATGAAGACACATGCCCTTGTCCTGTTCAGTACGAAAACGGCCGCTTCGCGAGTACGAGCATCTCTACATGGCTCGATATGGCCACCTGAGGGGATGAGAAAAGAACTGTGGGTGGATTTTATTCCGGAAGAAAGCGTTGAAAGCTGGATCAAGGAAGAGGAAGATGCAGTGGCTGCGGAGAAAGAAGCCCGTGTCAATGGAAGACCTACTAACCCGAAACGCTTCGAGGTCATATATCCTGAGTCCAGTGATGGCACAGTGACGGCAGTGTTCCAGGAAGTCGGTTCAAGCGCTCCCACAAACGCCCCAAGAGGTCCAAGCGGAAGCGAGAAGACGCGGCGTCCATCTGTCCAGCAGCAACACTCAGCACCAACGGACAATTCTCGTCAGAATACTGAGGCCTCTTTCAAAACGCTTCATGAACTCTTCGAATCGACACAAGCAAAACCACAGTTGTTTTACCTCCCCGTCTCGGATGAAATTTCAGAAACAAGGTTGAAAGAACTGGATGCCGAGACAAGCCGAGACTGGACACCAGGTGAGATCAGGAAGGGAAGGGGCATCAAGACTGAGATGAAATATAAGTACAGCTTCGATGAGGATGACCGCATCGTAGAGGTTGGTGAAGATCGCGGCCCATGGAGTGAAGGGTACAGAGGCGGCAGAGGAGGGTTCCGAGGACGAAGAGGAGGCGGATTTCGCGGCAGAGGCGATATGTGGAGAGGATGAAAAGCCTTGGATGATGTTGTCTATCCTCGTTGTATATTACTCTATATCCCCTTGGGTATGACTGTTTCTATCAGTGAATCCAGATACGGATGACAAAAAGTTTATAAAGCTATAATATTATACGTCCGGCTTCTCATGTAGATGTTCGTGACTTTTAAAGGTTAGAAACATAGCCCGATGGGGTTTGATTTATCACGTGGAGGGCCCTTATGCGTCCTATAAGCACTACTTTCACGCCAATAACCCTGGCGTCTTCTGCATGAAACTTGAAGCTGACGGCAACCCATCGCATCCTCGAGAGGTCACACGCTCTCAACGCCTTCGTCTTGCTTCCCCACACTTCGAGTCATGCTGCACCGAGCCGGGCGAGGGGTGTCTCCGCAGATTCGCTCACGCGATTGCGGTTAGCTTCCGTGCGTTTTCCTAAGTCGTATTTGAACAAGGTGCCCGCATCGAGCCCGCCTATCCCCAGCTCGACACGATCTTCCCACGCATTAGCCCCCGTTCACGACGACACAACCTTGGAAATATGCCTTCTAAATCGCGAGGGTTAAGGACCTCTACAGGCTGGTATGTTTTGTGAATGCGTCTGTGCCCAGGAAACAGCCCAATGTTCTCTTAGGATATAACTAGCATGAGCCAATAATATTTTGTACTATTGCAATACCATGGGATTCGTCGCATTTACTGACCCCTGGCAGTCTGACATGCCGCAAACGCCGGGTAAAGTGCGATGAAGGTCGACCTAACTGTCAGAATTGCGCGAGAGTCAGTCGCGAGTGTGTTTATGCTGAAAAACACTCCGCACCTCGGCGACCAAGGGCGTTGAGTGCTCACAAACCAGGAGAAGGTCGAGCTGACACTACCGGAATGCCGCCAAACAGTGAGCCCGAGACGAGCGCTTCAATACCACAGAATACACTAAGTTCAGAACCTGTGGGCCCCGTCCAAGCATGGATACCATTCCCCACCGAACAATCAGTGCTCCCGGATAACATCATCCCTGACGACAGTTTCGTGCTTGACGACAGTCTCTTTACTTTTGGAGATAGCTTGACACCCACTTTCGGGCCCGTTGAATGGTACCGCTAATTAACTCACAAGACTGATAGAAGACTAATGCTCAATAGGTATGACCTTCTTGCGGAAGACGCTATTAGCAGCATGCAGGAGCAACCCCAAAGTAGTCGTTGGGATTTTGATATCGCCAGTCTATCGAGAAGGCAATCTCCTCGGCAATCCGTTGCTCTAGAAACCGGGGACAACCTTTTCAACAACGTCAATATCTCGTCAATGACAATTCCGATACAACCATGGAATACAGAAACAAGAATCGAGCTCAAAAAAGAAGAGGTGATATATTTTGAACACTTTGTGACTGTGGTAGCGCCCATACTGGATTTGTTTGATCCCGAAAAACACTTTGCCAACTTGGTACCACACCTGGCCCTGCGTAATGTGGGGTTGCTCAAGTCGATTCTAGCAGTGGGAGCATGTCACATGGCTCTTTGTCAGGATCAGAAAGTTGTTAGCGATGCTGAATCCGATGTACAATCAGGTTTTAACCAGTCAGCAACTACACGAAGGGTCGCCGAGCAGTTTTACTATGAAACTTTACATTACATCTCACAAAACCTACTGTATCAGTCGTATACCAGCTCGCATGAAATTCTGACAACTGGTATCATGATCTCGACCTATGAAATGTTCGGAACAGTTGGCAATCCTGATCACAGCAATTGGGATCGTCACTTACGAGGAGCCTTTTGGATCCAGCGTAACTCAGGTACCAGCGGCGAATCTAGCAACGGGCTGCAACGAGCTGTTTGGTGGGCATGGCTACGACAGGACATCTGGGCAGCATTCTGGACCGGACGACCGGCACTGACTATTCACCAGCCCAAGACTCCAATGGCAGCACTTTCGTCGGAAGGGCTGGCGACACGCATCATATATATCGCTGCTAAATGCGTGCAGTTTGCAGCAACACCAAAACGAGACGACATTGCTGGATATATCGAAGCCGGGGAAACTCTATTAAGAATGCTGGATGCATGGAAGCAGCTCCTCCCACCGTCGTTCGAGCCCATTCCTCTTGCATCTGCACCTGAAGCCAAATCACCACCTTCTCTACTGCCCACGAATCAAATCCAGCCTATTTGGATTCACCCTCCTGCACATGCAGCAGCTATCCAAACCTACCACTTTGCACGGATCATTGTCTTGCTGAACCAGCCTTCTACCGGCGGTCTCAACACATACCAAACCCGTTTCAAGCTGCTTCACGAAAGCACCTCGATCGTATGCGGTATTGCTATAGCCGAGCAGTCGCAGAATATGCCGTCGGCGTTTGTCAGCTTCCAGGCTATATACGCGGGTGAGTACACCATAAGTCATTGACATTGCGTGTGTACTGATGTGGAATTAGCTGCACTGTGCGCTGAGACGAAAGAGAGACAAGAGGAAACACTCAAGATTCTGAGAACAGTCTTGGGCATTAGCAAATTTCCGTCGCTCTCAATCTTAGATGATTTGGTCAACGTTTGGAATGGGGGTGCGAGTAGATGATCTCGCTCAAGGTCCTAACAGGTTGTGAGAGGCAAGAGATTTTGCAGTTCTTATTCCTTGATACCACATGTCAACCTGGGATGGCTTCTTCGCTACTGAGGCTCATGCCCATGAAGTTCTGCATCTCAAAGAAGATGAGAGGTCTCTGTTGGCTTGGTTACCTCGCATCGAGCACGTATCAGACTTCGCATAAGACATTTTAGCCTCCCTTGGCGCATCGCAACGAGTGAGACAATCCATCTTACCGTTATATAGGGAAAGGATTAGATTGTTGATAGATAATCTACACGTACGTCAACAGACTGCTAGCAAAGGGACTGACTTAGTCTACTCTTGCTATTCGGCAAGTTTCACACTGATAACAGACGCGGCCGCAGAGTCTTACTGCACAACTCACTGTCCAATATTCCTGAATACTATACGTAATGGTACAAAACTTGGTACATGTTGCATATCATCTACATTCATCATGCCATGCGCGATGCAGGGCAGAGCAATCTCATCGCTCGGCAAGCATGTTCTTAATGGATTTCCAATAGCTACCATCGACCTCCTTCTTCAGCTCGTCTTTGGCAAGCCACTTGAAGTCCTGGAGGCCGAACTTATTTTCTTTCAAGTTGACTTGGCCGGCCATGATGCGCGCCTTCATGAAAAAGGTCTTTGCGCCATACTCCTTGAGGCCTCCAACGGGTCGCGGCTCGGGATAATCCAATTGGTGGTGACCGATTGGTGTATGGCCGACGAGCCAGGTGTTCATGTTTACACCGCCAGTGCCTGTGATGATACGGTTGGCAGCCTAAAGCCTTGTTAGTATGCTTTTTTTTTCTTGGTTGTAGTTGAGGTGGGGTCATACCCCATGCAGGTGCTCGTCCTTCAATTGATCCTGTGGGAACTGCCATTGGCCCTCCTTGTTCTTCACGAGAAGATACAGCGTCCTTTGTAGCGCACGGTTCAGGCTCTTGGTGTCATTCTTCTTGTCTGCTTCTGTCACTCGGGGCATTGGCCTTTCCACAGGCTCGCGCTCCACCTTCTTTGCGCCTGTAGTGTCTGGCGCATCTTCCAGACCAGATTGCTCAGCATCCTCTATCAACTTTGAGACCTGATGTTCGAAATCGCTCTCTGGCGCCCCGACAAGTAATTCATCGTTCCAAGCCTCTTCTCCGTAACCCTTGTACCGTCCAATATCGCGGGCGGGGGTCAGACGTTGCTTCATTTTCCTCTTCCATTCGAGATCGGCCGGTGTCCGCTTCTTGACATAAAAGTATCGTGTAAAGGGGAGTGCGAGTCGTTCATTGAGACGTCTTTGGTAGAGGAAAAAGGCGGCTTCGAATGGGTGCAGGTCGCGCGTTATTTGTGGAGGGCGGGAAAGGACAACCCCAGCGTTCACGGCGTATGAGGTGGGAGGAGAGATTTGAGCCACTGGCGGGATATGTTGAGCGACTTGGTCCTCAGTCTGTACGGCTGCAGCGGCGGCGGATGCATAGGTGCGGGTGATTGTGTCTCTACAAGAGCGACATATCGAAGGACCTTGGTTCGTCAGCATTCCGGGTGCGTCCAATGCCAATGCCAATTGCCTTGCATACCCGCTCTCGAGGCCAGGCGCCTCGTCGTCTGCTGTCCGGCGTTCATGTCTCCCGAAGCGCTTGGCCGAATTACGATGCTGCGGCGGCCATCTCAGACGTTGGAAAAGTTCGGGGAGCGGAAGTGCTTTCGGCCTAGCTCCGCATTACCTAAGCGGACCGACGAGCGAATAACTTTTCTTCGAGCGCCGTCTTGTTCGTTTCTTCTCCACGGCACTTTTCCTTATCTCCAGCATCCTCGCACTCTCATGAGATGTTGGCCATTATTATGGTGCCCAGAAGAAGTCGAGCAGTCTAAATTCGCTAGCGGTACCCTCACAAGTTCTCCAGAGTACAGTTAGATAGTCACTGCTCACATTCTTGCACGCGCTCAAAGACGTGGTGTTTGCGCGACTCTATGTCGCATGTCTTGGCCTTGGATAGAGGACGTGAGGTGCATCTCTGCAGTTATGCGCTCTGTCTTCGTGTGAGCACTGCTCTTCGTCTGAAGTCCTGCTGGCCGCGCCTCGAGATGTTGAAGTCGTGGCAGCATCTGGCCGTGACTGTGAAGCGCAAGTTCCCCAGACGACCAGAGGCGGCTAGGTCTTTTGTCTTGTGCTTGTGACATGAACAGCCTGTAATAAAGCATATGCCAGTTTGCAACCATGCGAGTTGGATGTCGTGAACTGTCGGTCTTTTCTTGCCCCGATCCCCAAGTCTTGGCACCGAAATTTGGGACTTGACGCGTTCTCGCCGCGCAGAGCTTTGGGCCCAGGTAACCACCACAATCAAGATACCCCTCGCATACGGCCGAAATGTCTCTCTCTATACCTAACGCCCCCAATTCTGGCCTCTTTAAGCAAGGCTACCAAAAGTAAGCCCTGACACAACCCCGCAATCACCATAAACACCCAACTCACCACCCCGCAACAGCTACGATGCCGAAGATGGCGCCGTCATCCGCAACATCGATGCCTGCCGGACGATTTCCCAGACGGTCCAGACGTCTCTCGGTCCCTATGGCCGCAACAAGATTGTCATAAACCACCTCCAGAAGATGATCCTCACCTCGGATGCGGCAACAATACTGCGCGAACTTGAGGTTGTACACCCAGCAGCCAAGCTTCTGGTCATGGCCAGCCAGCAGCAAGAGGCAGAGATGGGCGATGCGACAAACTTTGTCATCATTCTGGCTGGCGAGCTGCTCAAGAAGGCAGAGGAGTTGATAAGAATGGGCTTGAAGACAAGTGACATTGTCCTGGGCTACGAGAAGGCACAACTTGCCGCCCTGCAGACGCTCGAGGGTAGGTGTTACCTAAAAATACTGCTATGGGCTACGATGCTGATTCAATGCAGAACTCGTGTGCGACAAGGTCGAAGACATCTGGTCACAAGAGCAACTCAGCAAGGCCATCCGCACCGTTGTTGCCGCCAAACAGTCCGGTAGCGAAGACTTCCTCGCCGACCTCGTTGCCGAAGCCGTCCTTGCCGTCCTCCCCAAGAACCCTGTCAACTTCAACGTCGACAACGTCCGCGTCGTCAAGATCATGGGTGGAGCTCTGGAGCAGAGCAAGGTCGTCAAGGGCATGGTTTTCGCGAGACAGCCAGATGGTACCGTCCAAAAGGCAACCAAGGCCAAGGTTGGAGTCTTCTCGTGCCCAATCGACATTTCGCAGACAGAAACCAAGGGCACTGTGCTACTACATAACGCCAAGGAAATGATGGAGTTCACAAAGGGTGAAGAGCACCAAGTCGAGCAGGCTATCAAGGAGCTCCACGACTCTGGCATGAGGGTGGTTGTCGCTGGATCGACAATCGGCGAGCTGGCCATGCACTACCTGAACCGCTACAACATCCTCGTGATCAAGGTTCTCTCCAAGTTTGAGCTACGACGGCTGTGCAGAGTGGTCGGTGCTACACCGCTCGCTCGTCTTGGTGCACCTATGCCTGATGAGATGGGAACCATTGACGTGGTCGAGACACTTGAGATTGGTGGTGACCGCGTCACCGTCTTCCGACAAGAGAACGAACAGACACGAACAGCCACCCTGGTGCTGCGTGGCGCTACCCAGAACCACCTCGACGATGTGGAGCGAGCCATTGACGACGGTGTCAACGTAGTCAAGGCCATTACCCGGGACGCACGATTAGTGCCTGGCGCGGGAGCCACTGAGATGCAGTTGGTGGAAAGGGTCAAGGCCATTGCAGACAAGACGCCCGGTCTGGCACAGTACTCGATCCGCAAATACGCCGAGGCTTTTGAAGTAGTTCCACGCACGCTCGCAGAGTCGGCCGGTCTCGACGCAACCGAAGTCCTCGCCAAGCTGTACGTAGCACACGCCGCACAGAAGAACCGAAAGGACGATGAGTGGACAGTGGGCGTCGACATTGAGAACAACGACGACACGGGCACGCTTGATGCCAAGGCAGAGGGCATTCTCGACCTGTGGGTCAGCAAAATGTGGGCTATCAAGCTGGCTACTGAGGCGGCAAGGACGGTCTTGAGCGTGGACCAGATCATTGTGGCCAAGCAGGCTGGTGGTCCCAAGATGCCTGGAAAAGCACAGGCGGGTAATTGGGATCAGGATGATTAAAACCACCGCGGGCGTGGGTGATGAGAAAACGTGTATAATGAAACGGACTATCATAGCATTGAAAATAGATGTGTTCCAGTCCCTAATTCCTTCTCGTTGCTTTTGGTGTCATGCAATCGTATCTGGACAAAGACAGGTCTGCCGGCCATTGTTTGAGATGATTTATTTATTTATTTTTT
>JAODYC010000023.1:158013-173318 GCA_026262405.1 Curvularia hawaiiensis
GAGAGAGAGAGAGGGAGAAAGATAATAATGGTTTGGTTGGTTTAGCATACAGGCATACTATACAAAGCCATTAACAAAAATGACATGCACCTAGTTATCCAGAAAATAATACCCCCGAATAGAGTTTATCCTTGCCAACAGCTAAAAAATGATAATCAAAAGTCCGCCCATATGTACAGATCCCATGATTGACCCAGTATAAGCAAGAAAAAGGTTCTGGTAAAGGGGCGCAGCTTTGATTGCTGAATACGCCCCAGGGGGTGTGGGAGAGGGAGTGTGTGGTCTAGCATGTGCCAGTGAGACGGACACATGTTCGAAAAAGAAGGCGGTTGTGGAATGATGGCCGAGGTACGGTGCTCGCGTGCTTGTGACGGCGTCCAGGCACAAGACAAAAAAAAAGCCCCCGAAAAAGCCACAGAATAGAGTAGTAGTGACTGTCAGATATTCACGTGTCAAAAGTCATCCATGTCGCCCATGAAACTGTCTTCGCCCGGATCTACTCGTCCCTTGTGCTTCGCGTGATGCAAGTCATTCTCAAAGACGTCATCATCATCAAAGTCGTCGTTGTCGTCAACATGAGCATCTTCCTCCTCTTCTACTCTTTCTTCTAGTAATTTCCTCTTCTCTACTTCGCTTAGACCAGCTTTACTCGCTGCTTCCATGCGCACGCGCAACGGGCGGTTTTGCATATAGCTCTCCATGTAACTGGCGCCGAGGCTGCTAGGGTATCCATAGCTACCTGCTTGGTCCACGTCAGCGACGCCAGAGCCATGCAGGCCGCCGACGTAGGTGTCGAAGTTTTGGTCTTGGTCTGCAAGGCTGTCGCTTTCGAGCTCCGTAGCGGACACGAGCGAACTGGGGAAAATGGGGTCTGGGCCGGCGGTTTCGGGGATCGAGTGGGACGGTTGGATGGGCGAGGGATCAAGGAAGGTTCGTGATGTGGTTTGTGCGGGTCCAAAGGGCACGCTGGGAGAACGAGGCGAGTGGAGCGGTGGGGAGTGCTCGGATGCAATAGACACAGATGCGGGCGTTTTGGGTTCGGTCAAGGCCTTATTCGCGGACCGGATGGCGTTGGCCATTGGTAGAGGAAGACTGTGATGTACGGCGTCACGGTGCTCAATGTACACTGGAGGCTCGGATGTCAGGCGCGGGTCAATCATATCGTCGAGTGAGGCTACGGAATTCGAGGCTGATGTTGTTTCGCTGCTGGGCGAAGTGAGCAGTGGCTCGTCCACCGTGTCCGACGGATGGACGGTCTGGCCATCAATGACCAGACTGACTCTCTTCCGCGGTGTCTTGGGCTTGTCCTTGTGTCGCAGCGCCGACTTCTTCATTGTGGAGCGCTTTGATTTCTTCGTTGCTTCAGCTGGCTGCTTTTCTTTAGTATTCACTCCGGAAGCTGTGTTCTCCAGGTCCTGGTTGTCCTTCCTCTGCTTCTGGGCGTCTTTGCTCTGCTCAGCATCTCTCGATGCGCCCGCCGCTGGCCTGTCGGCTGCGTCGTTTTTGCCGTACGCAACTTCTGGTCTTGTTGTCTTCTTCTTTTTCTTCTCGGGCGAACTGTCGCGTGCGTCGAGTAGTGGCAGGAAAACGGGCGTGACTAGACCGTAAAGCTCCTGCTCTCTCTTGTGCACCTTTGTGTGCTTCTTCTGCTTGATCTTGTCCTCAGGCTCAGGCGCCTGCGATACGGACGAGGGAGCGGTGTCTTGAGCATTACTAGCAGAAGACTTGGGGGCAGAGTCTAGTTGCTGAGGGCATTGCATTGAGCGGTACTGGTCTACAAGCTAGGCTAAAATCAGTTCTCGACATGATTGCGGCAAGCGTGAACAATGGCGCCAGCAGGAGCGAACCGGGGGGGGAGGGGAATGGAATGGAATGGGGAGGAAGGCGTATTTACCTGTTGGCCATAGTTGCGCAACTCGTCCTGCTTGGAGGCGATGTAGGCGTCAATGTCGCGCTGGAGCTGCTGTCTTCTGAGCTCGACGCTGTGGGCCAGAGTGTCCAATTGCTCCTTGGTAAAGCCTGGAACCTCGGCCAGGCTCGGATCGGGTTGAAGAAGCATGGACTGGGCTTTGAACAAGAGAGTCTTCAGATCGGCCGGGAACTTCCGCCGTGGGCGTGCGCTGGGCAGGATTTGCAGGCGTCGAGGGCGTGCTGCAGTCGAGGGCGACGACTTGGTTGCACCTGGGCAGCGTCAGTCAGAGTCATTGCGGACAGGCAGACGCAGCGCAGGCGGTCCATTGTCGCATTTGCCAGGCGGAATGGCATACCTGGTGTCGGGCGAGTGACGCATCCGCCTAGCGGCGATTGGCTGGGTCCAACGGGTCACAGGACTCAACGGTGCGATACGGTACCTTGGGCCAATCTCACCTCAGGGCAACGGCAACTGACCAGCAGAAGGGGACACACGGACGGCAATTGGGGAGGAAGAGGGCAAAATCTCTGGCGTCGGCGGGCGTGAGGGGCTCAAGTCGCAATCCAAACGCTTTCTACTATCGACCCAGACGCTTTCCCTCGGACGCGGCATAGCGCGGTGGGGCACACAAACCCCCGGCGCGCCGAGATCAACGCTTCTAGAAGAACGGTGCTCTTTTGCGCTGACCGGCGGCCGCCTGTCAAGATGGGTATGCTCAGTACAACACCATTGCACTGTCGCCGTCAGGCGCCTTTTGTACAGACATGCTAGATATGCGTGCCCCTGTGCGCTAACGTGCCAAGCCGACATGGCTTTCCCCATGCGGCCATCCGCACAGCCCAGGTGCTCCCAGCTTACACCGATCAATCCGTCTGTTGCCTACCCGCACCTCCACGTCTAGATTCATGACGCACTTCGAGTACCATGGTCATGCAGCCGCCATGCTGTGTGACACAAGCCTGTATACCTCCAACATGGGCTATCTTGAACCACTCGTCCAGGTCTGTTCCATCCGACCGCCCTGGTGATAGCGCCTCGTTCGTCACATCCTTTGTAGATTAGCCTAGGACCGCGCCGCTATCAAGACTAGACAGACGCTAGGAAAGTTCCATTTTGACAGTTGAATCCGTCGTCGTTACTTGCCAACGCTCGTTTTGCTTGGGTCGAATCACGAAATTGGAAATGCACCAGTGCTGACGAGAACGAAGAAGCCAATCAACAGCAGGGAACGGCCAAGGGCCCAGACCCACTTCACTTCACTTCACATGTTCGCAGTGACTTGAGCATGAAATGGCTGCGATAAGTGCGGAGAACTGGTCGAGTGTGATTGGATGCTACCGCACTTGTTGGGAACCACCACTGACCTCGGGCAGTCGAACAGCTACTCATGTCGGAGCTGTTGAGCACGCGCTACATACACCCTTTGTTCTGGACCTAGTTGGATACCAGCAACCTTTCCTATTGTCCATTTCCATATTCATGTCCTCTTGCCAATCTCACATATATTCGAGGCATGCTGATCATGCACGGTCCTCATGGTCGAAGTTGTTCAGCATTTCTGCTTGAAAGCTTGCCACGGCGTCATATGGCCGCCCGCCATGTAAGACCTGAGCCAAGGTTGGCCACGCGTGGTAGACAAGTTGCCGTGTACCGAAAGTGACTCCATCTCTTGTCGTGGCGTGCACCAGCGACTTTGCGCCAGTAGAGCACCGAGCACCAATGTTGTACTAGTTGAGCGGGTCAGGCAGCTTGTTCTTTGGTATTTGCGTTCTCCTCGACGATATTCGCCTACCACGCGCTCAGTCACCACCTTCCTCCTCTTTTGCTTTCTCTTCCGCCTCGGCCTTCTTCTTGTCCTCCCATTTCTGCTTCTTCTCCAGCAGCTTTTGTAGGTTCTTGGCACCGTTGAAGACGCCATACGTCTTGGCACTACACGCCGCACACGTAGGGTCTTTTCGGTAACGCTTCAAGGCGCACGCCTCGCAGAAGTAATGTCCGCATTTGGTTACAATAGGCATCTTGTATGGCTTCTTGCAGATGATGCAGGCAAACGGTATCTTTTCCAGGAGCGCCAGGTCTATGCCGTCTTCGTCCTTTTCTTTGGCGTCCCTGTTTGCAGACGCGACCACGGTGCCTCCAGGCTTTTTACCCTTGGTGGACATTTCCCACTCGCGGTCCAGCTTCCAGCCTGCTGCGTAGTCTTCACGAGCGTGCAGAAACTTGCAGTTGTCGCCAAAACCGCAGAAGCCCGTCTGCTTGTAGTCCTTGCAGACATCGGGTGTGTAGTCTGTGACTGTGATGGTTCGAATGTTGGTAGAAGCCTTCATAGGCCCTACTTGGCGGGTTGGTGCGTCGGGGTTCTTCTCGATGAGGGAGGTGGGCTTTGCCCGCGTGCTGCCTAACAGGTTCTTGGAGCTGAGGGCATCGTCGGCTTTTTCGTCGTACCAGTTGGACTGCTTTGTCGCATCGTTGCTTGCTTCTATGACTGCGTCGGTGTTGGCAGCATACTGTGTTGTACCCTCTACGGTCGTGTTCGTTTTCTGGTCCGCGGTCGAGGCCTTGAGTGCGTTGTCGTTCACCTTTCGCCGCTTGACTACGCGCCCGTCTTCGCCTTCTGCGTCGGAGCCAGAGGAGAAGTCTGAATCAGACTGGGGTGGCGGAGGCGCAACTTTTCGAGGGGCAGCCTTTGCTCCTCGCTTCTTGAACTTGACGACGGGTGCGTCCATGGCGATTGTCCAGGTCACTGAAGAGAGCGCGGGTGGACGGGTGTTGAAATGTGAACTGGGGCGCGCGAGCACAGAAAGTTCGAGCCACGCTGTGGCTGAGAAATCAAGAGCACGTGACTTGAATCCGGTACTAGTGGCGCAGGCGACAGCAAGCCAGCTATAGTACGACGCTGAGGAAACCGCGCGGGCCTAGCATGGAATAAGCCGTCAAGATGGGCGCCAAAACGCATTCGCCGTCATGCTGCTCAAAGGGATACACGTTCCATGTGCGGACGGCAGGGCGATCAGTATGACGCTCGGGACGGCTGGCGTGCTGTACACAGAGGGTGACTACTTTTAAGGTGGCCTCGGGACGCTGCATGGACCGCGGGCCGGGACAATCGGCGTGTTGTGCAAAGAGGCTCGCTAAATGGATGGATGCATCTACCGCCAGTCGAGCTGTACATGGCCTCATGCTACACATACAGGCCATGCTTGCATGATACCGCCCCCTATCTGGAGTGTGCCATGATACCCCTACCCAGCGCGCGACAGTGGTCGTGGGGTAACGGGGTGCGCGTCGACGGTGCAGCTGGTCCAATCGCGTACACAAACAGCCCTCCTCGGCCTAGCAGGCAGTGAGGGGTCCCGCAAACTACTGTACGACTGCAGCAGCGCCGCCTACTGGCCGGACAGGCTGCAGCAGCGCCGTGGGTGGGGTCTGCCGTACATCTGCGTGCTGGATTAGCGTATGTAGTATGTTGATGTTGTGGATGCCATCGCCTTGACGTGCACGGCCGCTTCATTTCGCTCGCCCGCACCACATCGTCCATCACTGCTGAACTTCACTCCTCTGTCGCCCCAGTCGCCTCCATCGCCCCCCTCCAGCCCGTTCGGCATTCCCTTGTTTTCTTTTTCATTGCCCTCCGCGCCCGCTGCTCCCAGCGATGCGCATTTGCTTCTTTTCTATAGTGTGACCGAAACGCGATCCAGTGCCAGCTGCCGCGGCCGTGTCTCGAGTCGGCTTTGTGCGCGTCGCCTTCGCCCAAGCCCTTTGAACCTCGCCTTGACGTAGCGACGCTCTCTGCCGCTCCTGTCTCTAATACGACAACACCACTCCCGCTGCCGCCGCTGTTGCCACCACTACCCGTCGCCGGATCCACGTACCTTGCCTGCTCCCTAATTACACCTTTCTCGCAAACATAACCGATTCTCTACTACAATACAAAAAAAAATACATCATATTACGCGCGCGCCTTCCTCCCGAAACCTTCCCCCGGGCGATGGGACAATAGGAGACGGGGCTTCCTAACTACTAACTAATGACCGCAGCAAACCCTCCACCGGGCACCTTGCCGGTGGAGCACCTCAATGGATCCGATCCCTTTCTCGCTCCCCCGCAAGATAGCCAGAGGCGCTACTCTGCCTTCGACAATTCCGACTTCTCCCTCTACGTCAACGGATCCCCTGCCCAAGCTAAGCGCGCCCTCGAAGCACACTTGGCCGAGACAACCCGCCGCCTACAGGAGACATCGCAACTAGGCAGCGCACTCGTCCAGCAGCGAAAGGAGCTCGAGGACAGGTTGCAGGAAGTAGAGCAGCAACAGGAGGGAAATGATATCGGACAGGACCTGCGCCAGAAGCTGACTGAGCTGGAGAGGGAGTTCAATGAGGTTGGAAGGGAGACGGCTCGTGTCTTCCTCCCCAAGTCTCGTGTTCCTAGCGGAGAGACGGACCCTACCGGCGGCTCGGTTTACTCGAGCGAGGCCTTCCAGTCGCCTACAAAAGTGAGCGTGCCGTCTCGGAAACAGAAGAATCAAGCCCCCAGCCGTATCAACGACATTGCGCTAGCAACTGAGATCTCCACGTCTTTGCTTTCCCAGCTCAAGGAGCTCCAGGCTGTCCTCTTGGAGAAGGACGAGGCCCTCAAGGCAGCCGATCTTGACAGGTCCCAACTCGAAATCGAGGTCGAGGGCTTGTCCCACCGCTTGCGAACCTTGGATGAGAGTGAATCGCGGCTGAAAGATGTCAACTGGAGCCTGGAAACTCAAATCCGTGAATCTGAATTGCAATCCAAGTCGGCAGCAGACAAGGAACATCGCCTCAACCATGCCCTCAACCTCGCACGCACAGAAAGATCCACCTTGGAACGCGAGTTGGAGGAGTTGAAGCAGATGTACACCAAGCTCAACGATGACCACATCAACAAGACAAAGCAGCATGAAACCGAGCTCGCTAGTCTTCGTCGCAATGTAGCCATGACCGAAACCGAAAAGAGCGCTATGCAGCGCAAGGTGGAGGAGCTCACAGCCAAGAACCAGCAGTTGGCGCAGGCTATCGCTTGGCGTGCAAGGTCTGAGGAGCGTGGCCGCTCTGAAGATTCCTCTCCAGATGACAGCTTTGTGGAAAGACACTCGGGAACGCCAGAGCACTCGCCTGCACCCTCACCAAGCAAGGCTACTCCTCGCCATGGCATGCTCGAGACTGAGACACTGAAGCACTCCCTTCAGCATGCCCACCGTATGATCCAGCAACTCAAGAATAACATCCATCGCGAAAAGACTGAGAAAATCGAGCTGAAGCGAGTCCTGCAAGACACCCGTGATGAGTTGGACACAGCCCGGGCTCAGGTTGCACCTGGCAGCGCCAGCAAGCGAAGACGGAGCGAAAAGGATTTGTTCAAGAAGCCGCCTCGACCAGATCGTCTTGGTGCCCTGCGTAGTGGTACACAGGAGATTATCGAAGATGATGAGTGGGAAGAGGAGGAGGGCACGCCAAGTACACCCAGTCGACCACCACAACTCTCATCCTCTGCTTCCCGAGTCTTCGCCAGTGGAAACACTTCTGCTGCCGAGACAAGTGGATTTGAAGGATTTGAGACTGCCAACGAAACCTCCGATGCCGCCTTTGAGACCGCCAACGAACGTGATGGCATGGCAACTGAGTCGGACGCTTTCCAAACGGGAGCAGAGACGCTCGACGGAGACAGCAGCGACCAGCTGACAGAGACCGAAACTCGCCCTATTCAACTCAATACGCGTCGCAGCCGACACTCATTCACAAGCCGGGGTCGTGCCGCCTCCTATCAGAGCACGGCGTCTGCCTCTGGCGACGATTACAGCGAGCCAGATCTGATGACGCCTCTACAACACCAAAATTCTCGTCTTCGGTTGAGGCCAAGCAGCTCTCGCAGATCGACGCCCAAGATTGGCGCAGGCTTGTTCGCTAGTACGCCGCCAGCGTCTAGGGATTCTCCTGCTAGCTACATGAGCAGCAGCAATGAGAACACACCTGCTCAGGGCAAGAGTCTCTTTGCAGAGTTGAACGATTTGAGTGACGGCGATAGCTCTGTCGAGGGTACTGTCGAGGGCACGCCAAGCCGATCCAGTATCATACACTCGCGTCAGTCGTCGACAGATGCCTTCCGAAGGACCATCACTGCTTTGCCCAAGCCGCTCATGGTAGATTCAGGCATGATGACCGAGCCGGACATTCCTGAGCCCATCACAATGTCCTCCATTTCTACTCAGGATACTCAACCGCAGGCCATTCCCACGCCTGTCTTGCAGTTGTCTTCCCTGAGGTCCCACAACACGAGCCCACAGGTCCCTCTCCGACAAGACCTCCAAGTGTCTTCGATTTCTGCGCACGACACAGAGCCTAAGCAAGTATTCTCGCCAAGACTTGACCTCTCGAGTGTCTCTAGAAGCGAAACCAGTCCTCGTGCACCGCAGATGCCTCAGTTGGCTGTGTCCACCTTGTCAGCCCACGGAACTGAGCCACAAGCTCCCTCCGTACCATTGTCAACTCTCTCTTCTTTGCATTCCCTAGACACCTCGCCGCGTGCTGTCCCTATCGCCCCGTTGAATATGTCATCGGTGGTCGCCCACACAACAGAGCCTCGACGTGCTCCGCCACAATCTCTTAGTTTGTCAGGCTTCTCATCTCAGATCACGGAGCCCCGAAGGTCTACCCCACCGCCCCTTGCAATGTCGGACTTCTCATCCCAGGGCACGGAGCCTCGGAGATCGACTCCGCCACCTCTTGGGCTTTCGGGCTTCGCATCTCAGGGCACGGAACCTGTCGTGCCAAATGTTCAAGAGCCAACTATCCCTTCATTGGATGTCTCCTCCATTTCCCACCAGGCTACCGAGCCAAGGGAGGTTGAGACACCAAAGATGCTCGCTCCAACACAGCTGTTGAGGTCTACCATCTCAACTGAATCAATAAGGCCGGTAGAAAAGACTGACTCTAGCACCGATGTCTCCAAGTCTGCGTCAACTCCTGAAGAGGCCGTTTCGACCCGGTCGTTTCAGATGCATCAACCACAAGTACTGCAGATTTCACAGGTTGCTGCTCATGCAACTGAGCCGAGGGATGAGGTGCGCAAACAGGCACCACTACACATGTCGGCCCTGGCTTCTCACGAAATCGCGCCCAAGGATGCACTCCCAGCACCGCTTCCCACATTCTCAACAACGTTGACACAGGCTATTGAACCGCGACTGCCGAGCCGTGAGAGACCGCAGCTTTCTCAACTTTCTTCGCACGTTGCAACTGTGCCTGTTGCACCACGACTACCCCGTATGCAACTGTCAAGCTTTTCAATTGAGTCCACCAATCCAGTTGAGATGCCAAAGTTAGCTCCGCAGCAACTGTCTTCGCTATCCTTCCAAGTGTCACAACCCAAAGAGCCTTTGCGACCAGCACCATCATCTTTCTCCACTCTGTCGTCAAAAGCAACAGAACCGATGGCGCCAAAGACCCCAGCCTCCATGGATCTTTCACGTGTAGAGTCACAGGCAACGGATCCTGTCCAACCAGCACAGCAGGTGCCATCGCAATTTTCATCCATCAACGCAGTTCAGACAGAACCCTCTCTGCCAAGCGTTCCACTGGGATCTGTGCTTGACGTCTCTGGCGTACAAACCGTCCACGATGCCCAGCCTGAGTCGCCAACGCTTCCGGCGTTCCTTCCAGCTCCTACAAGCCGGCCATCTACAGCAAATAGGGAAGAAAATTCTGTCATGAGCTTGTCATCTGTTGCGACTCAAAATATCGAGCCATTGGCACCGTCAAGACCCGTGACCGCGCATAGAGATATCACTCCTCTCTCAATGTCAACTATCACTCAAACAGAGACGGTGGAGAGCAAGCGACCACTGGTACCTAAGATCAGCTACTCTGACGCCAGCCCAACCACAAGCAGGGATGCCTCGACCATTACGGCTCCTTCGTCAGATGAGAAACGAGACACACGCGTGCCTCTTATGCCTATCAGCGCCAATACCCCTGTGAAGAGAAGCGAGACACGAATGGCTGATGGGGGCACTCAAACTATGGTATCTGCCGAGCAAATCGACAAGTTGCTCCTTGCTCGAAGCCAGTTATGGAGTAGCACAGCAACTATTGCTGGATCAGACAAAGCTCTTCCGTCGCCTGGATCACCTAGAAAGCAAATACCTGATCCACTTCGGACTCCAAGACGCCCTGGCAGCTCTTCAAGCATGCGTTCACGTATAGAGACACCTCCTCCGCTACCACGGGACCACAAGGAAGTCATTGCTGCAGCATCCCTCAGACCCATGTCTCCAGGATCAATGGGACCACCCTCGCTTCCTGCCTCAGCCTACAAGAAACGACCACAAACGCCAACCATCAAGACAAGCAACAACAATCTCACGCCTTTGACAGGTGGCACCACCCCACGTATGCGTCGTCCATCGCAGCGAAGCGGAGCGTCTTCGCCCATCAGCCGTAGGTCATCGCTGTCTTCATTCACATCGGAGATCGATCAGCGCTTCAACATCCCTGGAGGTCCATCCTTTACTCCAGGTGGACTGGCTGCTGGTGCCACAGATCCACGCATGATCCAGGCCATTACTCAAACCATGATTGGTGAGTACTTATGGAAGTACACTCGCAAGACTGGGCGTGAAGACATGTCTGAAAAACGTCACCGACGCTTCTTCTGGATCCATCCCTACACAAGGACTCTGTATTGGAGTGATCGCGACCCTCAGAGTGCCGACAAGTCAACATTGAAAGCCAAGAGTGTGGCCATCGAATCTGTCCAAGAAGTCGATGATCCCAACCCTCTCCCTCCTGGACTGCATCAGAAGAGCTTACTTGTCATTACTCCCGGCCGTTCAATGAAGTTTACTGCCACCACGGGCCAGAGACACGAGACCTGGTTCAACGCTCTGAACTATTTGTGCCAGCGTGTCGAAGAAGGAGAGGAAAAGACTTCGCCAGTGTCGGAGCAGCGGCCTGGAACCGATGAAATTCAAGATGAGTTCAACGGCGGATACCGAAGCTCCTCTCGCATGACGGGTCGGTCCAGAGCCTCAGTGGCGTCATATGCTACTAGGCGCCCATCGTCTCGCGATACTACTCAGGTGCCCACGCTTCGACAATCAACCTACACCCAGCAGCGTGCACTCTCGACCGAGCCACCAGCTCATGGTTCCGTCACGAACAGGTTCTCCAGCATGCTTCGACCAAGTGTCACTGGCATGCGAGGATCCTTCTCGAGCCGCAGAAGCAGCAAGACTAGCGCGCCAGAGACCCCAATGTATGAAGAACCTAGCGCCGCTCATATGGAGCTCAGCCGTGACATCCATGAGCACCTGGAGCACGATGAGGACTTCATGCCCAATGTCCGAGCGTGTTGCGATGGTGAGTTACTTTTCTTTAGTATTACATAAGATATTCGAACTAACATCTATAAAGGCAAGCACGATGTTGGACATCTCCATTCACATTCTGTTAGAGGTCGACACGTCAAGGCCTCTACCTCGCGTCCTTCGCTCTTTGGTTCGATGAGCTCACGTGCTCAGTCACGAGCTGAGTCGCGTGCAGAATCTCGCACTGAATCTCGTACTGAGTCGCGCACTGAGATGCGCAACGAACAACTCCGCCACCAAACTGAGATGGAGGCAGCCAACTACTCAGCTGGTGCATAATCTCCACTCACTACCCATAATCATTACCTCAAAAAAAAAAGCCACCTAGGTTTGCTTCGGCGACCTTGGACTAGTCCGATGATTTGACTGACATTCTTTATTTTCCTAGTATTTTGTATTACTCGTGGGAATCGGTCCCTTTTTCCTATGTCTATCTCTGTCCGTTTTGCGGCTTTCGGATATCACACTTCGATTTGGTTTCGCATCAAACAACAAATAAACTTCGTGAGCTCGCTGCAGGAGCCTGGAGCATGGCGTTCAGCGGCAAGGCATTGCCTCTCTGACGTGCATAGCGCGCTCGACTGTGGATGGAGCTGTACACTGAGACGACCTTACGCTTCTCGTTCGGACTAAGCTGCGATTCTGTCCTGTTTGTTGAGGGTTGCTTCAGTATCATTTGTAACTAGATCCTTCGTTCTCTCTCTCCTGACTCCGGAGTTGTCAACTTTTACATGTTTGATTCAGCAGCATATCGGAGTTGGATAGTGTTTGTAGGCGGTGATAGAAGCACATTAACGGTGAATGGCTAGAGTGATAGCAGCCAATGAAGAAAGACGTAAATTGGACATGTCTGTGCTGTTGCTTGTGACTGTGCGGAAGCCTCGAGAAACTTGGCAACGTGACGCGCAGACGGGTTAACGGGACCAAAGTGGGCAGTTCATGCATGCAGGTCGAGAGACGGTCTTGTCCGGGGGCAAAATGCCAAGAATCTGCGTCACCGCTAAACCGTAGTGCTAGACCGAACTTTCGCTCCTGGCCAGACGCGAGGCCCATTTGTCTGTTCCCTCCTTTAACCACAACAAAACTAATCGCACACGCCGTTTCCTTATCCCACCTTCGTTTCAGAAACTGCCGGCAGCTACCTGTATACCTATAATAGACTTTCGAGCCACTGCAACGAACGCCTAATAACGCACACCTGCGCGAACACGCCAAAGCGCGACCACGGACACGACACGACTAGACCTCCACAGCATTCCCGCGCACCGACGTCGACGACAAACTCACCCTTGAACACCTGCGACTTCAATACACACCCGCAACCATGGCGCGTAACTCAGAAAAGGCGCATTCGATGCTGTTCCGCTTCCGCGCTGCGCAGGCCGCCGAAGCAGGAATCATCGATATTTCTCGCACGCGCCGCCCCAAGCTAATCACATCGGTCAACTCTATTCCCGTGTGCGAAAAATGGCGTGGTCAAGTGCTCAAGGAGATCTCGCGCAAAGTCACAAAGATCCAGGATGAGGCGCTTTCAGACTACCAGATTCGCGATCTCAACGATGAGATCAACAAGCTCATGAGGGAGAAGCACATGTGGGAGAGCCAAATCAGGACACTGGGGGGACCTAATTACATGCGAGGCGGGCGAGTGCTGGATGAAGATGGGCGCGAAGTGCCAGGCGGCGGCAAAGGATACAGGTATTTTGGGCGAGCAAAAGAGTTGCCAGGTGTCAAAGAGCTTTTTGAGAGGCAAAGCCGCCCAGAAGACGACATGGATAAGGGACGCGAGAAGAGGAGTGAGCTTAGACAAAAGGTGGATGCGGGTTACTATGGCTACAACCTGGACGAAGAAGACGGTACGCTCTTAGCATACGAGAAAGCCAAGGAACGAGAGGCCTGGGATAATTTCATGTTACTGGGCGACGACCTGAACGAGAAATCGAGCAAAGTACAAAAAGAATGGGTTGAGCTACCCGGTGACGCGGGTGACGGTGTACGATGGCGGGTCCCCACCCTCGAGGAGGTGAACAACGAGCTCGTCGAACGCAGGAGGAGGAAGCTACTCGAGAAGTTGGGATGATTAAACGACAGCGGTATCCAACGCTCTTTTTTTCAGCTGAGTCGTGCGAGGGGGAGGTTCCACACTTGTACAACAGCAGATTGCAGCATTCGTCTTTTTGTTTTGTTTCGTTTTTGGTGGAACCAATTTTGTTCACTCTTCTTCTCCAAGGCCAAAAGAAGGAGAGGAAAAGGTATCAAAGACCGCTATACCCCCTTTTGGTCGAACAAACTCGGCTATTACACACAAAAAGCTCATAGTATGTATATCAGTATGTATCATTGATGGACGAGCAAGAGCAAGTCCAGAGCTAGAGCGTATGAATCAAGACGTTTTATAGAAGCAGGTGAGGAGTGGCTTGTATGGTATAAAAATGGGTATGCGAAAAGAGATGGTCTCTTGTCTCCATGTTGGCTACGTGAGGGCGTGGCAGGACTTGGGTATCTCATTTCTGTGGAGTTCTTCTTTACAGCAAAGCCGTTCTGTTACACGCGCATTGTCTCCCGCAACTGTCTCATAGCAAACAGTGTGTTCCTTCAGCATATTCCATCAATTCATGCGCACATTCTTCTCCTTCTCGGGCTTTTGCTTACACCACGTCGAGTATACCGTCCTAGAGTAATGATGACCGCTGGCTCTTTGCTACCCCCATGAATCAAGTCGTAAACAACGTATCTTCCTCTCTCAGATACTCGCCGATATCCGCTTGTCTGAAAGTGACGATGCCCGTAGGATCAAGTTTTCTCGCATCAGCTGTTGACCTTGCACTTACGCCAAAGCCCTACACCTCGTTAGCACCAAGCACATTTCTAGAACATAATCCTCTCAGAATTGAGAGACTAGAGGTGTTTTTCAACTCACCAACGGCGTATCGTTCATACTCAGCACCACAACACCCTGATGCTCGGGACAATCCTCACTCCACCTGCCCACATGCGCCTTGAGCACGTTTCCGCCGTACAGAAACGGCATCTCGCCATTCTGCTTCACCCACACCTTGTACCTTGCGTGCGGCGCAATGACGCTCAAGGCAGTAATGTGAAGCCGGAACTTGCCCGTCTTTGTGAATTTTCCAAGGCAGATGCCGAGGGAGAGGAGGTTGTCGCGCGCAACGCTGGTGGCGAGGTTGGCGATGGATTCGCGAACGTAGTAGACGCGTGAGCCCTGGATTGTGAATGTGAGTATGGGGAACCATGCGATTGCTTCAGTCTGGAGGGAGTGTGAAGTTACCTGCACGCGGAAGACGTTGCGGTCGGAGCCGCCAGCTGGGTCGGCAATCAGGTTCGTTATGCCTTTTCCACAGTAGGAAGCAAGTTTTTCGAAGAGCGTTTTAGTCTCGGGCTCGGTGAGTGGCCTCATTTTTTTGAATTGTTTCCACTCGAGTCTTTGGTGTTTTGGGGATCTGGGGGAGGGGAGCTGGGCTTCTGGGCGCAAGTTCGCAAAGCCGAGAGAGAGGATCTGCTTTGCCCAAAAAAATGTGGAGCGCAAAGCGGGCTAGTCTCCGCCGCGGCCAAAATTTCCTGAGCGCGCCTTCTGCGTGCACTCTACGATACCACCAACGCAGTGGGACACTCCTAGGTGGTCGGCGCTTTCTGTTCTGTACTCCGCCTACAATCGCATCATGTCTCGTGTTCCGGCTGCGAAGCGAAGAAGGCTGTCGCCGCCAGAAGATGGAGCGCCCGATGACGCAGCGACGACGGTCGATCACAAGGCAACGTTCTTGAAGAATGCCGCAAAATGGGATCTCGAGCAGGACTACGAAACTCGGCCACGCAAACTGAAGAAGCAAAAGGAAAATAAGAAATTGCCTGTCAGGACAACAGAGGGCTGGGTGGCACCTCAGCCTACTGCGGAGGATGTTAAAGAGGAGGACGATTCGGACAGCTTTCTGGGCACCGGAAGCGAGGATGAGGGAGATGGGGATGAAGAGGAAGAGGAAGAAG
>JAODYC010000023.1:173326-191926 GCA_026262405.1 Curvularia hawaiiensis
GAAGAGGAAGAGGAAGAAGTGGAGGAAAAGAAGCCAAAAATTCCTGCGCGACAGCAAATACTGGAGGCTAAGGAAGAGCTCGCACGGATAGCGAGTTTAATCAATGAGGATCCAGAAGAACACATTGGGGCATTGAAGACGTTACAAGCGCTTGCGGAATCGGACAACTATACAGTTAAGAAATTGGCATTGGCGACGCAGGCCTCCATCTTCAAAGACATCATTCCCGGTTACAGGATACGGCCACTGTCGGAGGAAAAGATGCAGGAGAAGATTTCAAAGGAAGTCAAGAAGCTGCGACAGTTTGAGCAAAAGCTGGTGTCGGGTTACGAGACATATGTCAAGCACCTGGGGAAACTGGCAAAGTCGAGCGGTTCGGATAAAGAGCAGGTTGCGAGCCTGGCTACGGTTGCTGTGAGCTGCGCATGCAACTTGCTGAATTCAGTACCGCATTTCAACTTTCGCAGCGAGCTTCTCAAGATTCTGGTTGGCAAGCTGAGTACGCGGAAAGTCGATGCCGATTTTGTGCGGTGTAGGGAAGCCATGGAGACGCTGTTTGAGAATGACGAGGACGGCAATGCTTCATTGGAAGCTGTTACCATGTTGACCAAGATGATGAAGAGTCGAAACTATCACTTTGATGAGAGTGTGCTGAACACCTTTTTGCATCTTCGTTTGCTGTCCGAGTTTTCACAGAAGGCTTCGTATCATTCTGTTGATAAAGCGGAAGATCAGACAGTCAATGGCAAAAAGCAGAAGCAGAAGCGCGAGTTCAGGACGAAGAGGCTGCGAAAGGAGCTGAAAGAGAAGAAGGCAATTGAGAAAGAGTTCAAGGAGGCTGATGCGGCGGTTAGTCACGAGGAGCGCGACCGGATGCAGGCAGAGACGCTCAAAATGGTGTTCGTGGCATACTTCAGGATTCTAAAGGCACGTTCAGCGAAGCTCATGGGCGCTGTGTTGGAAGGTCTGGCGCGATATGCACACTTGATCAACCAGGACTTCTTCGGTGATATCCTTGAAGCACTACGGGATATTATCGCGACCGCCGAACTCACAGCCGCTGCGGCCGCCATGGACGACGACGCTTCCGATGAAGATGACGACGATGAAGCGCCTGAGCGCAACCTTACGCGCGAGTCCCTCCTCTGCGTCATCACAGCCTTCGCGCTTCTCGAAGGCCAAGAAGGCGCAAAAACCGCATCAGCGCTCAAACTCGACCTTAGCTACTTCATCACCCATCTCTACCGCACATTACACCCTGTTGCGCTGAACCCAGACATTGAGCTCAGCTCCAAGTCCCTCCACCTGGCCGACCCCAACGGCGGAACATCACACGCCGACACAGCCAAAATCAACGTTCAAACCACCATTGTCCTCTTAATCCGCTCGCTTTCCTCCGTTCTTCTACCTGCCACTTCAATCCGCGCCGTCCCTCCTCTTCGCGTCGCTGCTTTCGCAAAGCAACTTATGACTATTTCCATGCATCTGCCTGAAAAGTCATGCACGGCTATGCTCGGCCTGCTGAACCGCATCACCAAGACGCACGGTAAGAAAGTGGCTCCGTTATGGAATACCGAGGAGAGGCGAGGGGATGGCGTGTTTGATCCGCTGAAACCGGAGATCGAAGGTAGCAATCCTTTTGCGGGGACGGTCTGGGAAGGAGAAATCTTGAGGAGGCATTTTGCGCCTAGTGTGAGGGAGGCGGTGAAGGGGGTCGAGAGGAATGTGCTTGAGGCGAGTAAGTAGGGGGATATTTGGTGTTGGTACGTGGGTTGGAGCTAAGAGAGAGTGTGGGAATGGGAGTTGGGCCTTGGCAGGATGGGAAGGCGAAGTCGCATCTGTAGAAGTTATACGCGAATGTGGGATGGAAACGTGTTATGAACAGAGAAAGGAGATGATCGCATTTATGTAGTCTACAAAGTCAAGCCCCCGTCTTCCTTCCCCTGTATCATTATTCTACAAAACTACCCATAATGCCAGAAGCGTGTATACAGTGTCTTCTTCCAAGCGCGCACTCTGTGCTATGTTGATGAAGCCAAACGAACAGCCAAAAAGACACCTTCACCACACCAGATCCCTAGACTCGACACAGATCCGCCACGATATTTACATCGAGGTCTTGAGTCCTGCCCCCTTATTCCCGTTTCCCCGTCGACAATTTACAGTACATGTTCAATACGGAGTACAATTAACTTTATTACCCCCGCGTTCCCGTTCTTCCCGGACCCTTCATTTCCACTCTCCGGACTAATCCGTCCGCACCGGGAAGACGCAAATGCGGGGGTCAGAAGTGCCGATTAGGTTTTCTGGGCTGGGGTGGAGTATATCGGTAGACGGTTTAGGACATGGAAGTTTTTGCGACAATGTGATGAGGAGTGAGATTGTCTTGGAGGTAAGGATGTGATGTTCGTTGAGACTAAAATAATTGTGAATGTTTATAGGCTGAGTGGCCAAGAAGAAATGGGTGGGAAAGACTCAGGGCGCAAGTGGCAGGAGGCCGAAGGTTTCCGTGTGCCTGCTTCATTGCGGTAGGTTTTGGACGAGTGATCAACATCTTCTTTTCCTTCCTTTGCAGATTCGTGATTCTGGCTTAGTGTGAAGTTTGCTTTTTTTTTTTGATTGGAAACACCGCGAGACAACTGAGGTTATTCCGCTTGAGTGGCCGTCCAGGTTATGTGGTTGGTGGGTAGTCAACTGTAGAATCTTGAGAGGCTACGGTTAGAAATGCGGTTCCGACTGGTAAGGTCTAAATGCCCTCATTCTTGTTCTGCCGACGATGTTCGCCATTCCAGTTTGGTTTAGGCTAGCATACACTGTGTTCTGCCACTCGGAGCACATTTCTTTAGATGCATCTTCAAGGCGCCGAGCTGAATTCGTCCTGCTTTGTTGCCAACAAAATCACATGCTCTTGCTTGATAAGAACATGATAAGACCCGCTTTTGGTGGAAGAGTTTTATGGTATATCTGGGGCGGAGTTTTTCTTCTTCTCGTGAGTTATATTGTCTTTCGACACCGTTATGGCAGGGAGTGACGTGTTCACGGATTTAATATAGCAGATGGAGCTTTGTTCAACTAGTAATGACAGGCACGGCAGTTGCGACGAACCCTCTGTCTTGGCGGGAAGTATAGATTGCAGCATCTAATCTGGTATTTGTAGGTCAAGGGACGTGGCTTGTTGCTGTTACTTGACGAGCACGATGTCCTGGATTTGTTAGTAACGAAGAGGTCTTTAAAGGTAGTTATTCAGTATATGTGAAATGTCATTTACATAGAGAAAGGAGGTTTTGGCAATGAATCACGCTGTTAGAAAGAGTCATTGGCGTACATCAGACAATTCTTTAGTCCTTAAATGCAGAGCAACGTTCATTTCCAGTGGATGATCAAACAACCAACCCACATCAAGCTTTTCCACTAGTTTAGTGCCAACGGCGTGATATGTATGAAAGACGATAAACCTCCGACCCTAAGACCAAAAAATACCGTTCATCCTTCTGGGAGTCAAGCACGCTTGTAGGTCTTGTTTGAGGCGATCACATAATAGCGATCTGCGAATTCGGGCAAATAAAAGGGCCGAGACAAGGAAAGGCATGCAGTAGCGGCTATGACTGCCAGAGCTTTGTTTCGATATTACTCGCATACGTAGTACGGAATAGAATGTGTCGAGTTCCACTGACGGCAATGATTCCCGGGGCGAACCCTGGAATGTTGTCAGCGGGAATGGTATAGCTGAAACACATCTTCCCGCATTGTGCTCTGGTACTTCGTAACCAAACACGGCTGACAAGTACGTACTTCGTATGTACAGCCACTTTAAAAACCTAATTATATTGTGTTCGACATTCTTGCAGCTCATAGGTTCCCTCTGACTCTCATGTCTACTAGCGTTTTTTTTTTTCACACGCTTAATTGCATGAGTCTTGGATAGAATCGCTACGGCGCATGAAACAGGCTAAGGACCTGTCCTTATCAGTTTACACAGTGCTGATACTTGACACCGCAATGTCCCGTGCTAGAGGGTCTTGTACTACATGGCATCGTGGTTCGGAAAGAGGAATATAGGGTATGCGTCTAGAAACATTCATCCATGTGTTTGTAGTTGTTTCAACGTGCTCGAACTTGGCTACAGCATTGACGGCTTTTCTGCATAGTTTTGCAATACCAGTTATTTTCCATGGGGTTCAAGTCACTACACTCCGATGATTGATCTTGCCGGAAAATTTCCGACTCCACATATGTTAGCCCACATCAGTCAAGTTACCTGTTGCTCTATCTCAGGCTCTGGTAAGATTGGGGATTTTCCGGCCATGCGCACAGAAGATTTTTGCGGCCCCTGTATCCTCGAGTCGTTCTTGCCATGTTCTACGTACGTATAAACGTGCTGTGTTATTTGATTCGATCTGAGCGCTCAACGCTTGGCGTTCGGCGCTTATTTCCTGAGTCTGCTTTTCAGATTATAGCTGCTTGGCTGCTAAAAGATAGATGCTTGAGGGTTGTATATAAAGATAGCTTTGCGGCACCAAGAACGAGATATGCCGAGCCGCATCGATTTCCCCCCGCGCTGATTTCTCCTTTGTACTACCTGGCAAAGATGGTAATATTGGATTTTAGGGCATTATGTGCTCTCTTTCCTTTGCTTTCGTTTCTTCAGGTCTTGGTCTCTGCAGATGCAATCAACGACCTGGAGGCCCAAGGCCGACCAGCCATGTATGCTGCGCTAGCAAATTCTACGACTTGCACGAAGGAGAAGTTGCAAATACGCCGGGAATGGTACGTTCTTTGACTCGTCTTCTCACCTCATGGTCCTTTCTTCTTTCACGAGACTAACATAATACAAAGGGGTGACCTTTCTGTTGGGGACAGACTCGCATACATTGCTGCAGTGAAATGTCTTATTAATAGACCTTCCCAATATGACCGCAACCAGTACCCAGGTGCCAGATCTCGTTTTGACGATTTCATTGTCGTTCACATGAAGCAAACGCCGCATATTCACGGCACTGGAAACTTTCTCACTTGGCACCGCTACTTCACTGCTGCATATGAACATGCGCTGAGAAAAGAATGCCACTACAATGGGACGCAACCGTACTGGCATTGGGGACGCTGGGCCGAGAGCCCACAGACAAGCCCACTTTTCGACGGCAGCCCTACGAGTATTGGTGGCCAGGGAGAGCGTGTACCACATAATAGTAGTTTCAGCACACCGGGTGAAGGTGGCGGTTGTATTGCCAGTGGACCATTCAAGGGCTTGAAGATCAATCTCGGGTGAGCGCTTCCTCGTTGTGCCTTGCTGGCTTACGATACCCAGAGACACACTTCCCAATGACAAACGAGCTGACTATTTCACTTAGACCTCTCTCAATCACACAGACTCCGGGCCCACCGCCAAATCCTCGCCCAGACGGTTTTGGCTACAATCCTCGATGCGTCAAGCGTGATATCACCAATATTCTTACTGTGCGCGACGCAACGACTGACAAGATTGTCTCTCTCATGACAAATCATACGACTATCGGGTCTTTCCAAGACAAGATGCAGGGAAGAGGAGGCGTACATAGCGCGGGCCATTTTACCATTGCTGGAGATCCAGGAGGCGACTTTTACACCTCGCCCGGCGGTATGTTAAGTCGCTTGATTATTATCGTTCAGTATTAGCTGACAGATTGTGACGCAGATGTGGGTTTCTGGTTTCACCATGCCATGATAGACCGTGTATATTCGGGTTGGCAGGGCCTTGACTATGCGCATAGGCAGCAAGTCATTGCAGGTGGTACGGAAATGTTCTATCCAAACAGCACCCTCGCGACGCTGGATGATATCGTTGATCTGGAAGTGGTTAATATAGAGGGCAAGGCGTACAAGATCAGAGAGCTGGTCAGTACTGTCAAAGGGCCGTTCTGCTACATGTACGAGTAGGAACATGTGCGTAATTGATATCGGTTATCAGGCCAATGATGCAGAAACATGCAAAAAACGGTCAACTTCACCAGGTCATAGAAGTCAGCACAACGTCGCAAATAGTTCAAGAAAAGTGATTGATTGATTGATTATCGGTCCTCAGATTAGCTCTCCTGCTGTCCTCAGAAGGAACCTCGATGCCCCTTATTGATCAGTCTTTCGACCTCTCAACAGGCAGCAATCGGGTTCCTCAACTCGACTTTGGCTTTAATGCCCCAACAGGGACATCATCACTGGACCTTTGTTACAAAAATAAAAGCCCACCTACATGAGCACCGACTCGCGACCAGCTCGTACAGATACTACACCTACTGCACGGTCCTCCACACTTACCATGCCTAAAAGGCAAAGGCGCTCAGATTGAAAACTACAATTAGTGTGTCATGAGCGAACATCGTCCTCCAAGCCTCACGGCAAGGTAGCACGGCGCTTCACCTCGAATACTTGTCCTCACCGCGGTGGAAGTTGACCAGAGCGGTTGCGCGAAGGTGAACCCGGTGGCTTGCGAAACCACCCGTGACCCGTCGCAGTGCAATGACAGGTAGGGTGATATGGCTGCATCTAGTATAATGGCGCACTCCCTCCGCTTTCCGTTCTAGTGTCATGCAGTGAGACGCCGAGAGTGATTAGCCCTCAGCATCCCCTTGTGACGAAGGTTTGTCGTTCATAGGGATCTGGCATGTCAGCTAAAGGACTGCTGCGGCCCTTTCGTCAAAGGCACTGGATAATAATAGAGAAGGAAAAGCAAAATGGAGAGGGGCAAGGTAGAAAGCAACGCCAGGGGTGGGGCAACTTACTCGCAGCTCGGGTAATGTGTAGGCGGGTGGATGGTAGGAGGAAGGATGTGTATCCAACGCGCCAAAACTTAAGGGAAGCGCGCGATCACGAGACTGCGCTAGCGGCCTGCTGCCACGTGACCTACACAAAGTAGTCACTACCGTGATATCGCTGCGCTAGTGACGTAAGCTGCATGTCAAACGGCCTGTTATCCACGGCGAAGGCCAAATTACCCGAACTGGAAGCGAGATCTTGGCGAGCCCGCGACCTCATAAAAGCAGTATGGCCCTCCATTCTACCCAAGCGCCCTTCTCCTATACTGAGTGCTCCCCTCCACAACCATCGTCGCTTGAAAGCACGCAGCTGCTTGATTTTGTCGATTACTGCTAAGTTTGCAGTAGAAATTACACGACAAACCCGGGATTGAAGCTCCTGTAGGCTCGATAAAATTTGCTGTCGTTTGTTCAGTGAAACGGACAGAACCAGAGCACGTGCATCCGACATCATGGCCGCCTCTACACCTCCATGTCGCCAGGCCACCTAAATTGGATGCCAGAACAATACTCAACCCACTCCCCTGCTTTCATCGACAGCCTCTGAGTACCACTGTGCAGAGACCTGTTAATTATGAGCGGAGACATTACGTGCACTTTGATCAATCATTTTTTGTATACTTTTGACTTGATATGTACTGCGTACAGAGTAATACAGGAATGCGCTAGGGAAAGGTAAACAAGGCGCACGACCTTTTCCAGGCCATGTCCACACGGCCAACTCCATCATCCAACACTGTACAACTCCGTCCCATCATTCTCATCCCCGAACTCGGAGCACCCATCAACCTGAAATATGGAGCATTTCCAGATGCGTTGTCTTCCCCGGCTACTGAATTTCAGATATGAGGCATTCCTCTAGAAACGGTCTCTCTGCCTGGCCCTGTAGACGGTGAAGCCCACGTATGCACCAGATAGTGCAAGACCGAACAGCACAAATTTTACAAAGGTCCATGTCCAGCTTCCACTGCTAGGCTTCTCACGGCTCATGGACGACGCGGTCTTCTTGGAGCCAGTCTCTTTTGACGACCCACCCACTACAGGGTTCTTCTTGTAAAGATTGGTGGACTTCACCCAAAGGATGTCGTGGTTGTCAGATAGTTCGCCGGTCTCGGCAGAGAAGCCCAGGTAGGCGACCGGCGGGACTTTGAAGTTGGGGATTTCAAAGCACATGGTCCATTCGTCTTCGGCCTTGTATTGGATTTCAAGGCGGAGGTACTGCTCCTGGAAGTAAGTGAGACGGGCTTTGGTAGCGACTTGGGAGTTGCGAATGCCACGGGCCTAGTTCACTCGTTAGAATGCGCAGATTTATAAGATTGGAAGATTCGCACCGAGCAGCCAGCAAGTTCGTTGGCCTTGCCGTCGTTGTCTTTGTCATATGCCGTATTTCCATCACCGTTCATAGCCATGATATAGGGGAACACCGTTCCTGGGCGGTTGTTCTTGTAAGTATCGAAGAAGAGACCGAGACCCTCGAACTTGTCGGTGTGGCCAAATACGTTTCCTGGCTGCGCACGCTGCTTGGTGAGCCACATGGCGAAACCGTCGCCGTATAGGTTTCCTTGTCCATGAATCTTGAACTCGAACAAGACCTGTTTGCGTTAGTGCCTACTTTGATAGTACCATGCTCGTGTACAAACCTCCCAGTTCGTGGCTGTCAGAGGGACTCTCGAGAACAGCCAGCCATCGCGCGAGGGCTTGTCCGAAGCAAGTCGAATGTACTTATCAGTCCGAATAATGGTGTCTCCGCCAAAGTCCCACCAGCGGCTCTGCATGTCCGAGTCGAGATATGGCTATAGCTGGCGTCAGAGCAAGATCCAGTATTATCCGTATTCTAATCCAGTATTAGATGCGGGAAGAGGCGACAACTTACAGGCTCGAGGCTGTGTGTCCGCAGCTATGTATCTATTAGCGACAGAGACCCCTCAACTTTCGTGTGGTCACAACCCACCGAGATGGCTTTGATATCAGGGTCCTCGACCAATCCTCCAGACCGCGCCAAAGCGCCTGTCCAACTCCCCGCCAGCAAGCAAAGGCTCGTCCATGGCCTCGCAAACAACATGGTCGCACGACGTCCTCTTGCTACCAAGCGGCAATTGGCGCGTAGAAAGAACGGAAGAAGCCTCTGCTCCTGGAATTGACAAACAATAAAACTTCGAAAAACTGAAGCTGTAAACGCAAGATGGCGGCACGGGTGGGCGACTCGAACGTGCTGGAGTTCTCAAGCTGAGGCTTGGGGATCGGAAAGGCCACTCTATCACCTCCGCGTGCAATGCAGGGGTCTTACGTTGCGGATCCACGCTAGCGAGGAACGCCGCTCTTGACGTCGACAACTTTTCCACGACCCACGTACTGTGGTGCTGTACATACACACAATCCCTACCACATTTCCACCTTATCGCTACCAACAAACCCGCCTTTCACTATGAATTCATTAGGCCCCAGCGACCCAAAGACGGCGGTTATGCGCCAGGTGCAGCAAGAGGCTGCCATGCAGAATGCGCGCATGCTTGTAGAGGTATGTGTTTCTCAGCAAAGAGTTTATGTTATGCTCTTGTGTTGCATGGCCCTTGAAAGAAAACTGATATGCTAATACATTTCAGAAACTCAATGAGCACTGCTTCGAGCGCTGCGTCCCCAAGCCCGGCACATCCCTCTCCAAAGGCGAAGAAAACTGCTTCACGGCATGCATGGAAAAGTACATGAGCGCATGGAACACCGTCAGCAAGCAGTACGTTGCGAGGATACAGCGGGAAAGCGCCCAGGGAGGTGCGGCTATTCAGAACTTGTAGATCTTGCAGAAGGCGAAAGACAGGCCGGCTCAGCAAAATTATAGAGCAGACAGGCTAGACAGTGTCGCTTTTTGGGGTACATGGATAACACGGGAAAATGGCGTCTGTACGAGTATGACGACGTATCAAGACGAAAATGTACTATACAATGTACAACTAGCAGCACAAGCTGTATATGAAGACAGGATATTCGCAAAATAGCAAGCTACGACCTCGATCTATTTCTTTCCAAACGACTTCTGTCTCTGCGCATACTCCCTGACAATGACGCTGCAATTGACTTCTTGGCACAATCTCTTCCGCCTGTCGGGACTTAGCTTAGTTGCAAATTCCAATCCACTTGCCCTCTCTACGACCTCGACTGGCACTTCAAAGTCCGTCAACGGCTTGTGGTTTGGAATGACTGCATTTGGCAATACAAAAGCTCCCAACGCAACTTTGCCGCCCTGCTTGCCGTCCTCGGCAAAGATGACTTTGTAAAAGTGGGTGGGTACAGCGACGTTGGGTGGTGAACCGATGACTTCGTAGGAGACGCGCCATTTGCCATCAGCATCGCGCTTGGGGAGATACAGCGGACCTGTTACAATGCGCACGGAGGGGTAGTTGTGTGTAAGGCGACGGCAGAAGTCTTCAAAATGGGCCCAATAATCGCGGTTGAAGCCATCGCCTACCTGTGGGCACATGTTGCTCAACGCAAAGGTGTCGTCCATGGCTTCTTGGCTCCACTTTGCGTCTGCTGCGGGCACTTGGTGGCCTCTGTCATAGCCACTGCGGAAATAGTCCTTGAGCTTTGCGCGGAACATCTCAGGTATACTGAGATCCTCGACGAAGACGCTGTGTTTCCGATCCGCATTGTTGTTCGCCAGCGATTCTGGGGTTATGTGTTCGGCAACCCATGCTGGGTTTCGCGTCCGTCGGTCGTAGGACGATGTGAGAGAAGCAGCAGGGCGAAGATCATTGACAGGGCCGGGAAAGCCATACTGGAAGACGCCGCTGGGGTCTACAAGCGCTCTTTGAGCGATAGCGGTAGGTGAGAATGCGGGGACCGCGGGCACTGGGGGAGCTGGGGGCACTGGGACGGTTGCTGTTCGGCCGGGTCCAGTCACGGTTGTGGTCGTTCTCGTTGTAACAGCTGGCGGAGGTTGGAATGTATCCTTCTTGGTCGAGTACAATGCTGCGGTTACTGCAGCTCCGGCTGCTGCGCCACCTGCACCGATCAAGGCGAATGTGAGTTTCGACATGACTGCGTTCGATCCTCCCAGGTACGGGTCGCACTGAGTTGAAGTGGGCGCAAAGGCCTCTTATGAGCAGAAAGGCGCCCCCACTGTCCGGCGTCCTGTCCGGCGCGTGAGAAGTGTCTCAGACGCGTCTGCCCGTGTCCGTATGGTTTGCTGGCGGCTGCTGCTTGCCCGGTGGTCATCTGCGTTTTCTCAAGGGAGGGTTCAGCCGATACCATATCCGCACTAGCGCCGACAACTCGATGCCGCTGCCAACACTTTCAGCATGACGAAAAATCATCCACCGCAGCGCTCCCTTGTTTCATAGAATTTCGGCCGGTTTTTCTTTCTGTTCTTCGGTTTCTGTTTCTTGCATGGCCATAACATTGTAGACCTGGTGTAGGTTCTCACGCTGTACGACTCAATATCACCATCATGCCTTCGTGGATATCGCGGGCCACCGAGTCCCACAATGCACAGCTTATGGCGACTGCTGCTGTCTCAGGCTTTGTGGTTGGCAGTGCTATTCTCGGGTATCAAAAGGCTCGACGTATGACAAGAGTAGCAGACTTGAAAGCGTCTATTCCCGATCTCAGCGACGACCATCGTCCGTCAAGAGTAAGTACAGAACTGACGCTGGTTGACTTTCTCATGGGATCCTCTTGCTTCCAGATCCAGAAACCTTCTAACATATTACAGTTAACGGAGTATGGCGCCGCTTCGAACGTATTTGCTCCAAGTAAAGAAGACGAACGCAGCATCGCACTAGCTGCTCGAGCGAGGAAAGGTGATTATGACGACGGTACGACGTCATTATCTTGAAAAAGAACCCTCCATTGCATTGAGTTCTTACAAGTCTACTAGATCTTATCCTCGAGCAATTGGCGAGAAATCGGGTTTTCCTTACAGATGAGGGACTCACCAAGTTGCGCGGCGCTTTTGTAATTGTAGTCGGTTGTGGTGGAGTTGGATCACACGCAACAGCAGCCCTTGCGAGGTCAGGATGCTCTAAACTTCGTCTCATAGATTTTGACCAAGTTACTTTGTCGTCGCTCAATCGACACGCAGTAGCAACTCTCGCTGATGTCGGAACACCGAAGGTACACTGCCTCCGCAAGCGACTCGAACAAATTACACCATGGACCCACTTCGAATGCCGGAATGAGCTATTCAGTGAGCAAACTGCGGCTGCTCAACTATCGCCCTTGAACGGCCAGCAACCGGATTTTGTGATAGATGCCATTGACAACATCGACAGCAAAGTTGCCCTCTTGGCCTACTGCTACATGAACAACATCAAGGTCATCTCTTCCATGGGTGCAGGTTGCAAATCGGATCCTACCAGAATCTTCATTGGCGATATTTCAGCAAGCACAGATGACCCTCTATCAAAGTCTACGAGGCGAAAGCTGCGATTGAAAGGTGTCAAGGATGGAATACCTGTCGTTTACTCGACTGAGAGGCCAGGTCCCGGAAAGGCTGAGCTCCAGCCTCTTTCAGAAGAAGAATTTGCAAAAGGCAACGTCGGAGAACTAGGGGTTCTCGCAGACTTCCGGGTAAGAATCCTACCCGTTCTGGGTACTATGCCAGCAATCTTTGGTTTAGCTGTTGCGAACCACGTCATCCTCTCCATCTCTGGGTATCCGCAAGAATATCTGCCATCCAAATCTCGGGATAAAATGTACGATGGTATTCTAGGTGCTCTCCAAGGCGCCGAAGAACGTTTGGCTCGTGCGCTGTTCAGTGAAGATCCCCTTGGCCTCAAGATTCCCATTACACAGGACGACGTAGGCTATTTGGTAGAAGAGGTGTACAATGGAAGAAGCATAATCAGCGGATTGTCCACACGTCTGATATTGACAAGGTGGAAGAAGCCAACCAAAAACTTCGTCGATGAAAGCACACCAGGACAGAAGAACAGTCATTTGAAGATGAGGGATCTAGTTCTCATGACGAAGGAAGAGGCGAACAAGCACGAGAAGGAGATATTGAAGGGCGAAAAGAGCCTTGAAGACCTCTACGATGCTGAGACAATCGAGCGTGTGAACAAGCGCATGGCCGAGGAAGAGCGTTTTGAACGCTTCCGATAAATTTACAGTCATGATCGAGAAGAATGTTCTACTCCATAGAATGATTTTCCAATGAACTCAAATCAATACAGTATACAGATGCGACTCGCAACGATAAGATCAGATAAGGGGGCGTAGATATGCTTCCATGTCAGGCCACTGCCAAAAGCTTGCGGTTTACGTATGTACCCACTTCCGCCTTATTCCGAACTACTCAGATCATACTGCCTTGAATCTAGACGCGTCACTTAAACCCGACATCATTAGTGAACATTCTCTGGTAATCCGCTTTTTGCATGTTCGGCCCTTCCGACGAATCCGGCCATACCCCGACGCCTGTCGGTCATTTTATTAGCGCAAGGCACGTAGCCAATGAAACCACAGTGCAATTGTGCACCATGGTAGCGTGGTGGATACGGTCCCTTCTCGATGACAACAGACCGCCTGTCACGGGTCGATGACGGGCTGTCGCGACTAATCGCCGGTCGAGTTAACTAAAAAAGATCTGTATCTTGCGGCCCAGCCCCGGATTTAACTGGTTGAATCCGGGGGTAACATTTCTAGGCGGACGAAATGGATGTAAACGTCATACTGTACTTTTTTTTTGGTGGAGTCGGTGGACTATGGTAGTAGTATATATGAGAGAGCTCCGATCTTCCAGCAAAAGGCATAATCGAATTCACATCAACTCCTGCAATACAGACTAAACGCTACATTCACATCAACGACATAATGGCGACAGACACCAAATTTGAAGGATGGCTTGGCAAGGACCAGGAGAGCGTGAAGGGGAAAATGGAGTGGGGTCAATTCGAGCCTAAGAAATGGACTGAGGACGACGTCGACATTGAGATTTCACACTGCGGTATCTGTGGCTCAGACTTGCATATGCTGAGTTCTGGATGGGCACCAACTCCATACCGTACGAATATCCAACCATTCCTAAATCACTTAGCATACTAACATACCGCAGCATGTGTAGTTGGTCATGAGATCATTGGCAAGGCCGTCAAGGTCGGCAAGAACGTCAAGCACGTCAAGGAGGGCGATCGTGTCGGCGTTGGAGCGCAGGCACGCTCTTGCTTGCAACCTGACTGCCCTGAGTGCTCAAGAGGCATAGAGAACCACTGCAAGCGTGGTAACGTCACTACCTATGGTTCCATTTACCCCGGTGACGAGGGCAAGTCTTACGGAGGATACGCCAAGCACAACCGTACCAACGGACACTTCGTGATCAAAATCCCGGATGGTCTGGATAGCGCTGATGCAGCTCCTATGCTGTGTGGAGGAATAGTAAGTCGCTTCTCAATTACAGTAATACTGAACCTACACTAACCCAGCCGCGACTAGACTGTCTATTCACCACTGAAAAGATTCGGCTGTGGTCCCGGCAAAACTGTTGGAATCGTCGGAGTTGGCGGCCTGGGCCATTTCGCCGTCCTCTTCGCCAAAGCTCTCGGCGCAGACAAAGTCGTAGGAATCAGTCGCAAGGCTGAAAAGCGCGACGACGTACTCAAGCTCGGTGCCGACGCTTACATCGCTACCGATGAAGACGAGGACTGGGCTAAGCACAACGCCGGCACGTTGGACCTCATCATCTGCACTGTCTCGAGCGCTAAGATGCCTCTCAACGGCTACCTTGGAATGCTCAAGACATTTGGCGACTTCGTCCAGGTCGGTGCGCCAGACAAGGGCGAGCTGCCTAACATCAACGCTTTTACGCTGCTCATGAGTGGAATCAAGGTCGCCGGTAGTGGCATTGGTGCGCCTGGAGAGATCAAGGAGATGTTGGAGTTTGCTGCTGAGAAGAAGGTCAAGCCGTGGATCCAGAAGAGGCCGATGAAGGATGCTAACAATGCCATTGTTGACATGAACGATGGCAAAGCTAGGTATAGGTACGTTCTTGAGAACTAAGGATTAGTTGGTAAAGACATTGGCTGTTCTGATGAGCTATGAAACGCCTCTGGGTACTTTTCTGAATACGAATAATGATATATTCCAAACGACATGGCTTTCACTATAACAGTTTGAGTTATGCTATCTCCAATCCCCGGATGAATTTGATGTGACAATAGCAAACCACCCGACAAACAAGGATGCGTGTTGTAAGAACAGGACTACCTTATATACTAACCACGAGATACGCGGCTAACATACAGCTATAAAAGTTGTACCAGCGATTCTAGGCTCGACAGGGTAGAAGACAAGAAGTTCTACAGTTGATAGCACGCTAAAGCATATGTATGTGTATGCTAAAAATAAAGCAAACAAGCGAGCATAGTGTAGTGCAGCGGTAAGCAGTAGCTGTTTTTGGTATGAAGATCAGCACCAATGATCGGACTTTGAGTCGTCAAGCTCATCTCTACAACCCGATAGCTCTTGTCTCCAGGGTTAAGTAGAAGCTCTTCCAATCCACATTCACTTAATCGAAAAGTGGCTTTTGTTTATGAAGTAAGTCAAAGCGGGATCTGTGGAGATGCCTCAATTTAGTGACGTTATTAGTGTCAGTGAAAGCTGATGTTTCAAGAGTATACGCAGCCTTACACATTGTTGATTTACTGCTAGCTCTGATTCCCTTCTATAAAAGTTTGCTTTCTCTGACATCTTCATTGCAATGGTGATGTAAGTGTTCTAAAGAATCTCGAAATTTCCTCCTACACAGCGCCTCTTGTGTTATCTAGCCACCGCTCTAGCTGGTATGCAATTTACACATAGCTAGCAACTCAAGATTTAACGTCAACAACCTTCAACACATGAATATAGTAAATGGAAGGTTTACTTCCCACCTCGGTAGTGGAAAAATACCCTCGGCTGGTGCTCCCCACACCATGTTCAGCATGATGTCCCGCAGGTCATCCGAAAGTCCCGAACCAATCACGCATGATAGATCATCAAGCAAGGCAGTCCCTGTAGTAGAAAGTTTCCATATTCACGATAGAGAGCTGCAATATAGGTAGAGTTTTTTGTAGCAATTTCTTGACCGGACGACAGGAAGCTGGTATTCGCTGTCAGCCCCACCTGAACATTTAGAGCTCGTGCGGTTCCTCGGAGCCATTGGTCGTCCTAGTCATTGGCAGCACCTGTGTTGTCAAAACCCGCAATAAGCCACAAATAGCTCCACATGGTAAATAATTGGTTGTTAAGATCTTTTGCAGACTATTGAAACAAGATTCATAAGAGCGGTCAGCACTTACCTTGGTCACCGTTCCAGAGCACCGCCCTTAAGAGGGCTTATTACATGAGGCCCCCCAAACAAGACATAACCGAGCACTCGCTCGATAACTACTGACTTTTTCTTCTCCCCCGCCGACACGCATCCATCGTATTCATCCAAACGCAACCCACAATGCCAGGCACGCAAACAATCACTGTCCCCCATCTCGGCGGCATAACCGCCTCGTACCGTCTCTCGACTCCCTTTGACTCGAGCAAACCCACTCTCGTGCTTGTGAATTCTTTTCTCACTTCGGCAGCGCTGTACGATTCTTTCTTCAGTGAGAATGCCCTGACCAGCAAGATGAATCTGCTGGCGATTGAGCTGCTGGGCCATGGCCAGACGCGTGCCCATAAGGTGGAGCACTGGACGTACTGGGATACAGCAATGATGAATCTGCAGGTTATGGAGGGTTTGGGTATCGAGAAGGCGTTTGTGCTGGGGACGAGCCAGGGTGGTTGGGTCACGGTGAGGATGGCGCTGTTGAGTCCGAGCAAGGTATGTTGAGTGTGAGTTCTTTTTTAGATCTTGTTACATTGTTCTTGGATGGGGAAACGAGCTGGAATCTGGATATAAGGCGTGCAAGCGTTTTATGGAGATGGGAATGAAAAGAGCGAGAAGAAGTTCATGTAGATGACGACGACGACAATGAAGAAGAACCAAGAGGAAAAGGAGAAAAAAGTCTATTATGAAGGCCAAAAGAATCAACATCAGCTAACCCTCTCAAAGATCCTGGGCATCATCCCACTCGGCACATCCCTGGACTACGAGTCCGAACGCAGCCGTCAACTAGGATGCTGGCACGCCAGAGACGCCCTTGCCAACCTCATCACCGGCGAATTCAGCGCAAAGAACAACCAGCCCACACCTGACTTTGCACCCAGCAAGGAGTTCGCTGGTTTCCTGATGGAGCAAGGCTTTGGACCAGATCTTGCTGCCCGCCTCCATGACTTTTGGTATGGAGAGCTGGTGAAGAATTATGCGGGTGATGAAGGTAGGAAGAGGATGCGCATGGCGGCTATTAACCTGCGAGATAGAGATGGTTTGCACATGAGGGCTGCAGATGTTGTGTGTCCTGTTTTATGGTTGCATGTGAGTTCACCCTACTCTCTGTATCTCTCATATTTCAGGTATCCTTGTTATCTGGAGAGTCATGTTGTACTTGAGAGGACGGCAGACATACTCTCTGAGATCACGTGCACTGACAATGTGATTCAGGGAACCAAAGACGTAGTATATTCTATTCCAAACGCGCAAGAAGAAATCAAGCTCTTCACCAGCTCGCCAGACGCGCGGCTAGAAATCGTTGAAGGCGGACAGCACTTCCTGAGCGCCTCGAATCCGAAAGAGGTCACGGAACATGTGGTTGCTTTTGTTGGAAAATACGCCAAACATACAGTTGGCCCTTTGCTGTAAGAAAAAGTAAGAAGGATGCGTAGATGCGTGATACGTAGCCCACAATTCATATCACATGCTTATGCTTGCATCATCCTTTGCTCTTTTTCTTTTTTTTATCTTCTCCATCGCACTATCCACATCTAGACTACAAACAACATGCGCGCAGGAACCAGACCAGCAAAAAAAAAGACACCTACCGCCGCCTACGTATGTTTAAAAGAAGAAAAAGGATGTTTCTCCGTTACCGGAGATCTATACGTCACCGACCCAGATCCTCGGAGCCCCTTCTCTACGGCAAAAGCAAAAAAGAGAAAACGAACTGAGATGGCCCCAAAAAGCAAAAGTGACACAGATCCCAGCCTAACGTTATCTGGGCAACGTTACTCCACACCACCCACCCAGCGTCAATGTTTCAAAGATTTTACTCAGCTCCGTAAATCTTCGGCGCACTGCATCGGGAAATAGCTGTAGACATTGGAAAAGAAGTCCACACAACCCAAGCAATCCTCATGCTAGTAGCATCGATTAGCCCTTTCCCCTCCCCACAGCACGCTCTCTCTTCTCTTCCTCATATACCCTTTACCATAATCCCAGGGTTGTTGGGGACATCCAGAAAAAAAATAGCGCTTCAAACGGTGCTTACTCCTTAGACACGTAGAAAAAAAGCAAATAAATGCTTATACTACACACGTATACGGTCTTACATACATCCCGGGGGAGGGAAAGCGGCGGCCAGATGTTAGCAAAGTGGGGTTATCCGCCGGGCGCGCGCGCACACACACACGCGCGCGCACACACACACACGCATGCACGCCCCGATACGTACATGTACATATGCGACGGGAAGCTAGATCAGATGGCGCACAGGCGCGCCTCTACCCATCAAAAGCAAAAGATAGATTAAGTAAATTTAGGTGTGTGTGGAGGGGTAGGCAGAGCGGGGTTTCTAATTGGCGGGACGATGGAGTGAGAGAAAGGTAAGCAAAAAGCAAGCAAAATAGGTAGGGAGAGGAAAGAAGGAAGAAGGGCTGAGGTGGGTGTGGTACCCGGAAGTGGTAAAATACGGTGTTAATACCAATACTCCTACTGGGTGCGAGGGCTGGATATGTGTGTGTGTGCGTG
>JAODYC010000023.1:200928-221778 GCA_026262405.1 Curvularia hawaiiensis
TCTCTCTCTCTCTCTCTGCCAATAAAAGATTCTTCCTCTTACTCGTTTTTTCCCGCGGGACTGGTGCCGATTCGTCCACTGGCCTAGTTGGCGGGGGCGCCATTCACTTAGCGCAACAAAATCGCCTGCAGCTTCAGCGCAAACGTGGACGAGCAAACACACTTCCATCTTCCCGAAAGAGACTCACTGGTGGCTGCTTTATCCACTTGTGCCCAAAATGGATCATGGCGCATCGCATTCTACACTACTATACGAGTGCAGTACGTCGCCGTGTATGGCATTCTCGTCACACTCACCTTCATGACAGGGAAACCCATGATTCAGTCGTCTTTCTGAATCGCGCTTGCTCCCGCTTGGTGTCAATCATCTTTTCTACTCGTTCTACCGTCTCTCCCTGGATTTCTGGACTCATTTAAAGATGCTGGCCAGCTCCGGGAGGCATGTTTCCCGGAGTGATGGAGGACCAATGGCTGCAATCTGTCATTCTCAGTGCCTGGCCATATGTGTGGATTCGGTGTCACTGCAGCCAAGCGTGTGTCTATGAGCCTCGAGTGTCATCGCTACCGCCCCCTTTGTTACCATGTTGCAAAGGATGATGACATCGGTAGCGAGAGAAGCAACGTGGTGGCTTCATCATTTCCTAGACCGCATGAACATCATGATTGTGCCTACTGCCAATCCCAAAACAAGTTCAGAAAATGGAATTGCTGTTGCGTACTAGACGGTCAACGACGGTCTCGCGTAGCTTTGCTCTTAGTGCATGCATCTGAGACCGTCGCGCTCTGGCTGGTGCATGGCTAGGATGAGGCTAGTTTGCCAACCTCGGGTTTTGTCACCTTCCCTTTGTTACCATATATATCCAGAACTGCGTTGACGACATGTTCCCTTCTTGCGCAACCCCGCCTGCTCTCGCCGGTTTGTGCCCGTTGGTCGCCTCACTTCAGGGGACTGCTCTAGTCATTCAGCTTGCAGGCCTTCTCGCTACACATTTACTGTAGCATGTGCAGAAAAGGGACGACTATTGAAAGAACAGAGAAAGGTACGCAAGAAGGTCATAGCGTCTCCACGTGGTTGCTTGGTCGCTTGGCCAAATAGGGACATATCTGATGTCATCATGCGATGGCGCCTAAGCGACTGGCAGACTAACCTGGAGACGACAGACACTACCGAGCGAAAAGGGGTCTTGCGCGGATACCTCAGTCTTCGGTACACCAGAACAGCAGTGCGTGTGTGCCGTTGTACAATACCGGTATCACTTCGGTGGTGGCAGAAACCTTGTGACTCGTACTGCCTGAGGCACCGCCCCAACCCACTCCAGTTGACACTTCCCCGAACGACCGTCTCATTTGGCTTCAACGTCTGCCGTATACTTTGTTCTCCTAGCAGCTGGCAACGACTACTATCTCAATGACGTGATTCACCCTGCCAACATCTTTCTGGCTATTTGCGGATCTCTCGGAAACCTACTGCTTGTAAAGTTCAAAACAAATTGAAAAAGTACACTGTGACACGCCCACACCAGGACCTCACTAGGCTGTCCCTGCGTTGTTAGGCAGCCATCCGAGCATTCCTAGAAGAGAGGGGTATCATCTGGTACCGGGACGGAACGCTTAGCTCAACACATGTGATCGGAGTCGACTCCGCAAGCTACGCTTGACTATGGTCGGACTGCTCAACTGTCGTCCTGAGCCATTCGTTCGCCTCCGCAACAAACCTATTTACGGACCCAGGGGCTGTGTCAACGTTTCACGCAAACCCAAGGCGATAGAGACTCAGCAAAACACCGAATGGCGACTATATGCTCAAAGTTTCTCGCATATGCACGATTTGGGAATTGCGGATACGAAGTGGCCATCGCAGGCACATGCAAGTTTCAGCTACCATCCATGGTCACGTGACACATATGCAGTGATAGCACTTCGTCACATTCGACAGTTCCGGATTTACCAAAGCTCACAAATCCTATGGCTTGCGGTCCGTTGCTATCCAATCTACGGAGTACATCCGATCCTTCTCATTCCAAAGCTTAGTCAATGCAGATGGTTTTATGCAATGTAGCAAAGCAAGGTTTGGCACTTACTACCAACATGGCGGGACACGTCGGAGCAGTCACCGAGGCAGCATCTCTTGTCGCCTTCGTGTCGCCTTCATTGTCGAGTCTTGACCCCGCACATGGGAAAGTAAAAGACATGCTGCATCCATGTCATCGCTGGATAGAGACGTGTATACTGGGTTAAACCAAAGGTTTTTTCTTCAACATGATCATCCAACGTTCTTGCCATGCTTACGGTAAACCCAAGTTCTTAAAGTGGTGAATAAGCCGCTGCGACGCTCCCAGCCGTCCAGGAGATCTGCATGAGGTCTGTGCCAACTCTAGACCTTGCTCGGGAGTCTGGGGAACAACCGTATTGCCGTAGACTCGCTCGGCAAGATCACAACGACGATGCTGAGAGATCCGCTAACCGGCTAGGGTGAGCACCAACCATGCAAAGCTATATCCTCCGCCACGTGTACGAAAGGGGATTCACAAACCTTCTCCGATTTGTCTTGCTGCCCAAACCTAATTCACACGCAATTCATCAAACGCTCGGCGGCTTATGCAACTGAAGTCGATCAGTTCCCAAGGCTGAACCAACGTAGAACTAATGTGCCATAGCCCACGACAACACACATCATTGCATGCTATCTTGAATCCGAGCCCCTTCATTTGGTCGATTGGGCTGTTTCAGCAAGTTGGCCTGATTACGCCTCGCTATATGACGACGCGTTCCAGGATGCGTTGCCTTCCCACCACGCAGATCTACATCTTCGAACTGCGCCATGACGAACTTTGATGATGATTATTGGTACTAACAAGCCTAGAGATAGAGTAGAATCAGTGCCCCTGCACTCGAGGTTCTATAAAGATTAATTATTGTCTCATAGTAAGCACTTGAGCCCCCAAGGCGAAACACCGGAGTCCCAGATCCGAACACTCATCACTTCCTCTTTCTGCTACATGCAGTTTTGAAGCTGAGGGTTTATTCGCCACCACTGTATTGTCTTTGGCTAGACCATCTTACAGCCACTACAGCTCCAGTTCATGTTCTCGTTGCAGATGCATGTGACGAGATTGTGCTTTCTTCTGGTGTTACCACAGGATCACAACTAGGAACAGCCACCCAGCTCAATTCAGGCGCTGTCTTGGCTTTGCGTCGTCGTGTTGCAAGGACGTCATTTCACTAAAGAGAACCAGGTACCAACACCAGAGAGCTGAGAATGCTCCGAGGCAGCTTGCGTTCTAGCTACCTTGAATGGTTTTGTTGCAGCGAAATGCACCCCTTCTAGGATTTATTTTATGGTTACATTCCAGTTTGGGTCATGTAAATCATCGCATCGTCGCTACTACAAACTTCACTCACAGATCCATGTCTTCCTTCACTACCTTGACCCACGTGCTCGATCTCCAGCTCCCATTGCATGACAGGGACTCCCTCCCACCACCCCGCATAAAAGACAAAGAAAGGAAAAAAGACGACAGAGAAGACAAGGTAATGTTCATGCAGTGCACAGGCAGTGACAGTGACATATAGCCTAGGGAATTTGATATGCAAACCACGTCCTTGGGTGTTCGCTTGTCTCACATAACATCCCTGCCACTTGCCATTTGTCGTGGCCTCTACATGGATACGCTTTCGGCATACCTAACTTATCTCTCCAGACCGACCCCCGTGCCCCTACTACGTAGTCTCAGCGTGGCCCGGCTCCCCGATACGGACCAGGGTCGCGATTAATGGATGGGCATCCCGATCTGACAGCGGAAGACTATTTTATGTTGATCGCTAGTACGCAGATCAAAGACATTGGCCTTCGTGGGAAAGAAAGAAGAGATTCTGTTAGAGGTGCAAACGTTGACAAGCCTAGACTTTTCCTATTCTAGTACTTATTTCATGCATAATCGTTTCCGAGCCCCTTCTCATAATCGCTGTTTCTCCTCCACATAGGCCCCCTGTGTTGGTTCCCGTCTTACTCAGGCACATTCAAAACACTCTGATACACGCTGGAATAATACGCCCGAGTGGAGAAAAATAATCCCCCGATGATCTGCCACTCCGACACAGCCCTTGGAGCTAGTGAATGAAGATGCTAGCATGAAATACCACCCTCGTCTCTCCGTGCATACGTCTGACACCCGAATGCGAAGACGGACAGGGACATGAAAAGAGGAAAAAGAATCGACAAAGATACGAAAAACAACCGGCTACCCGTCTTCCCCGGTATCGTACCCGGAGCCTTTCTACGCCACTCCAGCCTTGTTGGACTTACTAGCACATGCGTAAATATTTTCCGATACCGCGTACCCCCTCCCCTTTCCCCCCCCACATCCCTAGCAAAATCAGCCTCCAAGATTCACTTACCCCAATTTATAAACCCCAACGGAACTGCAATGTGGAGCAGATCGCAAAACACACCCCTCCACGTACCCTCGCCACGCCCTTGCTCTCTTGCACAAAAACATCTACAGGTATGAATCTCTATGTGCATACCTGGATGATCAGCTACCTAGCTAGTCATGTTCCTTCCGGCATCCGCGAAGATCGTCACCGGCCGGAACCTTCTCCTCCCTTTCCAACGGTCCTCGATCTCACTTTCCTCATCACGGCCTCTCTCTCTGTCTATCTTGTGCAGGGAAAGCCGTAGCGAAGCTAACTCGGCCAAGAGCAGATCACAGTGAAATATCCAAGGAAGCCCAAGCGCGGATCTTCCTCCCCACCTACCTACTTCGTGAGAGCGAGAAAGGAAAGTGCGAGGGCAAAATACTAGTACGTGTAACCGTACGTGGGTTGGATACGGATGTGCAAGGTAAGGCAAGGAAAAGAAGACCTGGGTTACAGAAAACTCTATTATTTCTAACCCTTTCGGGACTTCCTTGATCGCTCGCTATTCTCCCAAACACTCACTACCTCCTATAACACGTGCTTCTTCATGCATGTAGCATGGGTGGCTTGCGTATACAGCGTATCGAAAAGACTCAAACACGTTAAGAAAAAGAGGCAGTACGTAAGTGATGAGAGATCAAAGGGGGACTTGGGCGAGAAGACAGGGACGGCATTGGCGGAGTGAACTGGGATACTCGTTGTTTTCTTCTTCGGAAGGATTTGTCATCGGGGGTTGTGCTGGATGAGCGATAGTCGTCGAGAAAGGAAGAGCAAAATGAATAAGTTCTAGGTGTGAGGAAGGGCGAGGGGCAGAAAACAAGGGAAATGTGAAACGGTTGGAGTGGCAGATGGCGATCGTGGTCGGCGATGGATGTTGAGATGGGAGATGAGGGGACACAGAATCACACGCATCTCTTCTGTCTGTGTCCTTGCCGCATACATGGACTTTCTCGGTACGGCGAGTTGGGGTTACAGTCAGCAATGTTGGTGAGTGGTGATGATCATATGGGACATGGCGCTTTTACACGGTCGGTCTCCTCTGGAAATGGACCACTTTTCTTAGTCAAATATGCATTGCAAGCACGCCGTCTGCGTACGTATGTATGTTCGTCACGGATATTGGCCCACATGATGTGCGTCCTCAATACACGGCCAGCAGGCTCACTGTCAAACCGGAAACCCCCTATGCAAAACACTCGGACACTGCCTAGCATTACCCAGAACAGCAACCACAAAGACTTCGTCGCGATGCGAGCGCTGCGAGTCACAATCATACGATAGGAAGATCGCAATACCTTCTGCCCCATAGTCAGCAGCCATACGAGGCCGAGGACGAGCTCAAGCACGGGCGCTCTCGGTGCTGCGGAAAGATCATGACCCCTGCGGCCAAGGCCAAGACTTGTCCGCTGCACCGCCTCAGGGCTGTGGCTCAGCAATCTTTTTTAGGAGAGGGGAGGCAAACTTCTGCCCATTGTGAAAGCCGCCCACTTTTTTATTCCAGAGAATCAGCGCAAAAAGGCACGTGAGAATGAATTGATAGGATAGGTATACGAGCCGACTCTCAGAGCTGCGGGCAATAGAACCAACCAACTCGCCTTGCTAACAACCGAATCCGCCACACAAAGACACACGAAAAAGCCCAACTTGTCCCTTGGCTCGTCGTGGTCAACACTCGGCCGTTCCACTGTCATGATGCATATATTCGTTCAAACTCTACGACTCCTGACGCTTACTTCTGCATCATCAGCTGGACGAACTCGTTGTCTGGCTTGTGTCAGTTTCGCAAGCAATACGCAGAGCCTCTCAAGCACCTACAGTCAATGCGGCCGTCGCCGTCCTGGTCGGCCTCCCGGATCATCTCGTCGACCTCGTCATCGGTCAGTTTCTCGCCAATAGAAGTCATGACGTGACGGAGTTCGGCAGCCGAGATGAAGCCGTTGTTGTCGCGATCGAAGACCTTGAAGGCTTCCCGGATCTCCTCCTCGGAGTCGGTGTCCTTCATCTTGCGGGCCATCATGGTGAGGAACTCTGGGAGCCTCGTCAGCGGGGCTGTGAGGGGACTACAGCCAGCAGATTGACGTACCAGGGAAGTCAATGGTGCCGTTGTTGTCAGCATCGACCTCGTTGATCATGTCCTGCAGCTCAGACTCGCTGGGGTTCTGGCCGAGCGAGCGCATAACGGTGCCGAGCTCCTTGGTGGTGATTTGACCTGTGGCGCGACTTGGTCAGTCATGTGTCCTGTATATGCGGAGGCGTGGTGGTTTCGTCGCAGAGTACGTGGGCACGAATTGGATCAAAGGGCACTAACCATCGCCATCCTTGTCCTGCAGGAAAAGACATGTTAGCAACCTGGCCATGATTTCATTGGCGAGGCTGCAGGCAGCCGCGCGTCAACGAGGGGGGAGAAGGGGCTACTTACGAAGAGGGAGAATGCCTCCTTGAACTCGGAGACTTGCTCCTCGGTAAGAGAATCGGCCTAGAGCATCTTGTCAGCGATGCGCAACAGGGCGGGGACGGGGACGGTGGTGGTTGTGTATAGGAGGGCGGGGTATTTGGCAATGTGGGAGGAAGCGCGGGGCTACGCACCATGGCTGGTGGATGTCGGGTGGTGGGTGGAAGTGGTGGTGGTCAAGATTGGAGGAGAGGGTGCGGTGGTGGATACAGGCCAACTGGCGATATATAGCAGCAGGCGGCAGTGCGGTGTGAAGGAGACGTCCAGTCGTGTTTGCGGCTGGAGAAGATGGGCTGAAGTGGAGCTGGTCTGTCAGACGGATGGCCTAGCGCCGCCTCGCTGTTGGGAAGGGGCCGTTAGCGCCACCGCATCCGGCAAAGCGTCCTAGGTGCACCACCACTGCCAGAACACGGCCACGATTGCATGCGCCTCATATCGAACGTCCGTCCAGGCACGCCCACATCCAATCCCCATCGACACCCACACCCGCCGGCGCTGTCCCGGTACATGCACTCGTCGAGTCCTGCCATGACACAGCCCCGTTGAACCTCGCCAGCCCATCATGTGGCGGGACCGAACCAACCTGTACGCTGCCTGTCTGACCCGCGCTGCTGAGTTGCTGCTGACGTAGCCACCTATGTAGCTTCATCTCCTACCGCCAATCCTACTCGCACCACCCCCAGACCAAGAAGAAGGCCCGCTATGGCGCCCCGGGCTCCAATGGCTTTGGCGACAGCAGGCGCGTGTCCGAGGAGCGCCAGGGCCTCATCCCAGCCTTCGAGGATGACGGCGATGCTGTCATAGAAATGGATCTGCTGCCGCCGCGCTGGCTCGATGTGCAGGACGAAGTTACCCAGCATCTGGCCGACATAGCAAAGCAGACGCGGAAGCTCGACCAGCTGCACCAGAAGCACGTGCTCCCGGGCTTCGACGACGAAGACGTTAAGAAGCGCGAGGAGCGCGAGATTGAGCAGCTTACCCAGGCCATTACACGCCTTTTCCAGAAATGCCAGCAGGCCATCAAGCGCATAGACATGATGGTGCGCGAAGCCAAGCAGCAGGGCAACATCCACCAGAGCGAAGAGGTAATGGCCCAGAACCTCAAGATCTCGCTGGCCTCGCGGGTCGGTGAAGTGAGCGCCATGTTCCGCAAGAAACAGGCCGCCTATTTGAAGAGTGCGGCAGTCTCTCCATTGTATGTCTTGTTTGTCGCTAACGTCCTGGCTCAGAACTACGTGATCTTGGCGGCTTCGACTCACCCTTTCGCTCGGCCACGCCGGTTCAGAATCCCTACAACGATCCTGCGTTACAAGAATCCGATGCCGACCGCTCCTTCTCTCAGTCTACACTGCTGCAGACCAAACAGCAGCGCATGCGCCACGATCCTAATGAAGCTTTGATAGCTCAGCGCGAGCGCGAGATTGAGGACATTGCCCAGGGCATCATCGAGCTGGCCAACATTTTCCAAGAACTCCAGACTATGGTCATTGACCAGGGCAGTATGTTGGACCGAATAGACTACAATGTGGAGAATATGTTTAGAGATGTCAAGGAAGCGGACAAGGAGCTTAAAGTGGCTTCTGGATACCAGAGACGAAGCGTGAAGCGGAAGATTATGCTGCTCCTTGCCATCCTGATTGCAGGTGTATTCATATTACTATCACTTAAGTTGGGCAGAAGAGGCGGTAGTATGCCTGCCACTCCTCAAGTTCCAGACGTCCCATCAGCGGCGGCAATAAGAAGCAGGCGGCAGTCGACGACACAGACAATTCGCATATGGCACAGGAGGAAACGGCGATTGTGGCCGGAGCCTATACGAGATCCTTCAGTATCCTAAGGGTGGTTTGATGTCATTTTAGTAGCCAATATCCACCTGTTTCGCACTTTGCTTTACGACTTTACGCTTATTGGTAGCTGATGACCAGGAAATCTTGCAGGCTTGTGAATATTTCTGTCGTGATATGAGAAAATACATTCATATAGTGCAAGACGTAACTAGATTTCAGCTCTTGTTGTTGACATAAAGAACTGCAGTTCACTCATTCTACGTTACCTTTTTAGTCCATCCGAAAACTTGAAACCCAAGTACTCGACTGAGAATCCTTCACGCAAAAGAGCACAAGCGAAAGAGATAATGACTGATATATTGGAGAGAACAAAGTTCAATAGATTACGACACGATAATATAGGATATTGTGGAGGTACATGAGCAGAGTGGAACAATGGAATAGGATGACTAACGATACGAATAACAAGTGAGTTCTGACCAAACAGCACTGAGTATAGCAGGTACACATTCATGTCATGGTTGCTATTGCAATACTTTTTCGAGTTGTCGACTTTGCCTAGAATACTCAGTTTCTTCCCTCGAACAACAATCTGAAGGGCCCTCATCTTTGAATATTACAAACAATCGTAGTATTACGCAAGACGCTGTAAGGCTAACAGTAGGCGCCTTGTAGCCGCCCGAACTTATTCCACCAAATATGAACCAAACTATAAAGTACCAGATTAACTGCATGAAATATCACCATGTCGTGCCACCGCATCTGTGCCGCATCAGCCTCTGAGCTAGCCGCCGACGTCCCCAACCCCTCAAAATTCAGATCCTACCTGAGTACTACACGATCCGTCTTCTTTACAGACAAGTCATCCAAGCTTACAAAACAATCTCTACAACACTGAGAATACACCACCTCCCTTCAAAAACAGGCTAGACAGCCATGCCAGCAAGACAAACATTACTCAGCCTCATACGCGCCCATCCTTATCAAGCGATACTTCATTCCATCAATAGTGCTATTTTTCTTTGAACCAAGAATAGTCACTGTACCTGCTCTCCGTGCGTTGGGCTTTGAAGAGAGAGGACCTCGTAAAAGTACTGCAGTTCAAATCGACTTTGTATTCCTACTGACTTCTTTTCAGACTCGACAGCCTCGATGTGGATGCGAGTCAGAGATCGCTCTTCTTCGCAGACTGTCTATAGTACAATTCAAAGCGCAGCTATGGGCGGCAGTGGTATGGATGCAGTTGGTGTTGCCGTGAGAGCTGCAGCGGCGGTACTTTCAGTAGCAGTGTGGCGTAGAGGCCGTCGTTGAGATGATATCCTTGTATGATAGAGCACTGAGATATGCTGTAACTCTTTCCATGCAATGGCAAGGCTGAAATATATAGCGGCGCTATCAGCCAACCAAATACCGTGCCACGTACTCACCCCTCATCAGGCTCAGCCTTGCGTTGTATCCTCTTCCCATTGATAACAGCTGTTTTTGTTCTTAGTTCTGGCAGGGTTGTCAAAAATTACTCTCGTTCCTCTCTCAACTCCAGCAGTTCGCAGCATCTGAGACTGCCACGATGAACAACACAGTTGCAACGGTCGTAGCCACGGCGCAGCCTGTCGTCAACTGGGTAGCATCGCACCCTATCCGAGCAGCTCTCTACACCATCAACGGTGTCATTGTCCTTGTACCTGCTACAGCCACTGCACCAATCTTTGCTGCGTTCGGATTGACTGCCCTAGGACCTGCCCCTGGTACACTACCCCAGATCCAGGCTGAGGCTTCATGCTAACACTTGACAGGTTCTTTAGCCGCAGCGACAATGAGCTGGTTCGGCTACGTCCCAGCAAACGGTGTGTATGCAGTCGCACAGAGTGCTGCCATGGGTGGATATGGTGCAAGTCTCGCTGCTGGAGCGGCACAGGCTGGTGCCATCATAAGCTCTGGATTTGCTTGGTTTCTGGGGAGGAATAGCACTGCTGCCTGAAATGCAGGTATATCCAATGACTGCTTGGGAGGTTGTGCATGAGGAAGCCAGGAGGGGAGATTGGCGAACACGCTCAGAACTCCTTATAGTATGGCTTGCGAGTAGGAAGGAAATCAGCCAATGACTATGGAAGATACTTACTCATACCTCGGCCCGCCAGCCGTTCACGCCAAGACAGCAACGTACATGTGCATGTCGAAACATGTATTCGTCCATGCTAACCTATGTAGAACACACTTCGCACATGACAGACACACCGTGACCGTAATGTCTTTGGAATAATAGAAGAAGAATTCCCGAAGCGGCTTCCCATCCCATACACCTACAACTCCTAAACCAATATACCCAGCCATGGACTCTCCCACACCTACAACTCCACCAGAGCCTAACAAGCCCCTCTCCGACTTCCAAAAGATAGGCCACAACATCTACCTCTGGACATCGTCCTCTTATCTCTCCAAGCCCGCCTCAGAAACCCCACTCATACTGCTCTTCGCCTGGAACGCCGCCGCCGCAAAGCACATAGCCAAATACACCATCACCTACCAGCGCCTCTTCCCCACCAGCCGCATCCTTCTGATTCGATGCTACACCACCGACATGTTCCGGCGCACTGCGTCGTACGGACCCTTGTTAAAACCCGCCCTGGACCTCGTCGCCACACACGCCAACTCCAACGGTCAAATCCTCGTGCACAGCTTCTCCAACGGTGGCGGCAACCAAGTCAACGAGTTCGCAAAAGCCTGGAAGAAAATTCACGGCACAAAAATGCCCATGCGCGCTCAGATTCTCGATTCCAGTCCGACAAAGGGCCCCTGGATGAAGAGCCACGCTGCCATTAGCGCGTCGCTACCTAAAACGCTGTTCTGGACGTGGTTTGGCGGCGCGCTGGTGCACCTGCTGCTTGTGGGGACGTGGCTTGTGAACCAGATGCTGCGGAGGGAGAACAAGATGGTTATTTTGTGTCGCGAATTGAATGATGAGACGGTGTTTGATACGCGTGTGCCGAGAGTGTATTTGTATAGTCGGGCAGATACGATGGTGGGGTTCGAAGAGGCGGATGAACATGCGGAGATTGCAAGGGGGAAGGGGTGGGATGTCACGAAGGTACAGTTTGAGAAGAGTGCACATTGTGGGCATGTGAGGGAGGATGCAGAGAGGTATTGGGCTGCGGTCATGGAGGCGTGGAAGAGGGGACCTAGTGATACTTGAAGTAGCTAATGTGTAATTACTGGGGAGCGGCGGGATGGTGTTGTGCGGCAGGAGCAGCAAATGTATTCATATTGAGAAAATTCTACAACCGGGCTGCTACTAGCGATAGATAGATGTTCCATAGTAGACCACAGAAACTTAGAAAGACGATGCGGCGCTCAACGGGGACGAAAGTAGTGGAGAAGAAGTTTGCAATTGGCCAGACTTTGTAGGAGTCAAAGATGAGGCCGAAGAGCTCCTGATCAAATGTTAGTCTCTACATCTGCAGCAATGTTATGCCTGGATCGACCTACATTTCGAAAGTCCTGGACAATCATCGCCGCCGTTTTATGCTTCAAGATTCCAATCAATATTAGGAACATGGACTGGTTCAGCAGCGCGCCCATAGTGATGCACTTGTCCCTCGTTAGCATTCGACCATGGCTGTCGCTACCGTATTCATGACCACTCACGTCGGTAAACCATTTCCTGAAGATATTCCACCAGTTTCTCACTCTCACCTCCTCCTCGATAATACCCCTGCCGTCTCCATCCTCCTTGAGCATGATGCCTTTTTCCTCTTCACCCTCGCCCACTACTCTTGTCCGTTTTTCGATCTTCCATCCGGGGAACGCCCGTTCAAGCCAGTTCTGCCAGTGGTAGTTTACCGGTGCGGTCAAGACGACCATGATGGCAAATTGTGTGAAGAGGACACGGTCGAAGACAAAGGGTTTGGATTCGTTCCATGCTTTGAGTCGTTGCGCAATGATGTTGCTGCATGAGTCTATGAGGAGCGCAGAGACACAGGCTGTGACGATCGGAGGGAGCTTCATTGTGGCGAGGAAGTGTCGGTTTGTACGGCCACAGGAGGTGGTGGGTAGATAGTGGGCGGGACGGCGTAGAGGAGATTACAGGCTGGTAAGCACGAGCTGCAACGATTGACAGAGTACTAGGTGAACGCCAAATGGGGTTGACGACCAGGCAAACCTGTCAGAACAGTGCGAGGAGGATGAAGGAGTTTAGGTAGAGAAACCCGCGAGGTGCTGGGAAGACGGCATCGCAATCTGCGTGGGATGCGCCGTCGCGCTGCGACTCCACATTTGTTGGTGTTGCTTATTGCGCGTCACTTCGGTGCATCTGCGGCCGAATCAGACATAGCCCAATGCGGAACACCACTGACTCGGCTCTGTTGTACAGTGGTAACTATCGATTTTATTACTTCGCCAAAACGTCTGATGTTGGGGATTGACAACCAAGGTACTACTACAGTGCGTACTTCGTATTTTTGACCGGCTGGAGAGATTCTCCGAGAAGAGAACAATGTGACTGTAAGCTGGCTGCAACACTGGTCTCGAAGCGCATCAGGGTCATCCTTGAATTCGAATCTGATGCTTTGACCTTGAGCATATTGCGACCAAGCAATGTCTGCTGCAACGTGTTTTTCATAGTGTCTTCCACATCTATTACTGGTCCGTAGGTGAGCAGACCGTGCTCTTGGTACAACCCGAAAAAGCAGCCTTTTTACGGACCTACTTATAAGTTGGCGCACCAAATGTAGCCACCGCTCTTTCAGGTACCCATGCGCTTACACCTGTCATTTTTTCATACAGGGTTCTATTCGGTGCGTACTCGGAGTCCAAGCCACCGATACAACTCTAGGTACGGGATGGTGACTAGGCTCAGTAAGCCATTACTGTGTCGATGAACATAGAAATTTATGCACTCGGAGACTGTCAGGTAGCTCTCTGTTGAGTAGAGCGGATTGGAACGCGGTACCAAAGTATGAGTAGCTGTGGGGATACATGGGTCGAATCAAAGGGTTTCTTGGCTGTTGAGTAAGCGATTGGCATGCTGGTTATATCTACGACTGCTTGGACGTTATTCCCCAAATATCCTGTGAGTCGTCAGCAGAATGTGTTCGTGCTTCACCTCATTCCTCGGCACTTCTGTTTGAAAGGCAACTTGGCAAGCACAACCGAGTCACTGGTCCTTTAAGCGGATACAAGTGCGCTTTAAGTTGATACCTGAACCCGGTCACACAGTGGTTTGTCTACAATTGACAGGAATTGGAATGGGGATGGGTTATGTAGCGATGTCCTATGCTTCTTCTCACTAAGATGGAAGTACACGGTACATACATGTCTCATGAAGCCTCTCAGGAGCGAGACACCTACAGAGCTGGATATCGAATTCGTTGAATCAAACTCCAAAACAAACTAAAACAAGCATCAACAGGAGATTTGAAAGTCTATATCCCAACGTTTCCCACACCCTCCGGAGCGGGGTATACATGGTCCGCCCCGCTAGTGTAACCAACATAACAGGGTAACAAAAGAAAGACAAGTCCCAAACATGTATCCAAGATGTTGAAAGCAATTCTAGAATTCCGACACACTGCATACCCAACCAGGACCTCCAATCGTTTGCGTCTATCACGTTCGTCATGTTCATCATCACACAGCGTTCGCGGCCCGTACCGCTTTGGGCCCTACTAGCTGACTAACTCCGCCTAACTCCGTCTAACTCCACCAAAGCTTCACACACAAAAAGTCGCTCGTCACTGCCACTGTGCGCTCGCTTTTATCGCCTGTTTTAAAGGCCGACCCCAATTGCGAAATTCTCAGTTTCAGCCCTCGTAAGTGCACCTAACGATCCACCGGGGGGCCCAATCAATGGGGATCCAAGACTAGCTGGAAAAAAGGATTGGAGAGCTAGGCGACCAGCCTTGCCGTGTTGCCAAAGTTTCGTCTTTGAAATCAAGTGCGTCATTTGTCCGGGGGCTATGGTAGTGTCGTTGGGTATATAGCTCTCGAAACGTCCGTGTTGAACATCTGACGTACATCCGTAGCTCCCCAACAAAAGCACAACTAAAACAGCAATCATGTCGAACCAAGCCGTCTGGCTCACCGAAGCCAAGGGCAACCTTGAAGTCAGGGAAGCGCCCATGCCCAAGGCAGGCAAAGGCGAAGTCGTAATCAAGAACCACGCTGTTGCTGTCAACCCGGTAGACTGTGAGTTGTTTTACCGGGAAACACACTGGTCGCAATTTTGTCATGCTAATTGATTCGGAATCAGGGAAAGTTCAAGACTATGGCATTATCGTAAAGAACTACCCCACTGTCGGCGGCACCGACGTCGCGGGCGAAGTACATGAGGTGGGCGAGGACGTCACGCACGTGAAAAAGGGCGATCATGTAATAGGGTTTGTCTTCAACACCACGCCAGACAGAGAAACACACAAGCTAACAAAGATGGGTGTGTAGCCATGCCTTCTCTCTCGCTACCCAAGACCCCGCAAACGGTGGATTCCAACTCTACACGAAATGCCTTGCGCTTGTTGTTGCCAAGATCCCTTCAAACATGAGCTTTACCCAGGCGTCAGTCCTGCCTCTCGCCATCTCAACCGCAGCGTGCTTGTTGTTCAAAAATGACACGCTGGCGTTGTCCATGTCCTTCTCCTCTCCATCAACCGGGAAATCGGTACTCGTTTGGGGCGGCGCAAGCAGTGTCGGTGCCGTGGCCATCCAAATGGCCATTGCCGCCGGCCTCAAAGTCGTCACTGTAGCTAGCAAGCACAACCTCGATAAGGTAAAAGAACTCGGCGCATCTGCAGCCTTCGACTACAAAGACCCAAATGTCGTCAATGACGTTGTTGCTGCTCTCCAGGGAACAGACTTCGCAGGTGTCTGCGACGCCATCGGCGCCTGGTCTGAGTGGGTACCAGTGAGTGAGAAGCTAGGTGGGCGCTACGGTACCGTGGCCCTGATCCAGGACAAGATACCAGAGAGTATCCCCGGCAACTGCGTCTTCGCCGTCAGCGTCGCGCTGTCAGACAAGTACGTTGGCGATGTTGTCTGGGCGAAGTGGGTCCCTGAGGCATTAGAGAAAGGCACACTGCAACCTGTACCCGAGCCGCTGGTTGTTGGGAAGGGTCTAGAGGCTGTTCCGAAGGGCTACGAGGAGCAGAAGAAGGGAGTTAGTTTCAAGAAGGTTGTGATTGAACTGTAGATTTCTGTGGTCAGTTTCACACAGCATATGATAGCGATATTGTAAACATGTTACGAAGTAGCAAAGCAATGGCTTGAACAGAGATTCATCCAGTACTTTCTTTGCATGCATGATGGGATGGGAGGTGGGTCCGGGGGTACGTTTCACCGGGCCCGCTTTAAAGTTTTTAGCGCCCTGCAGCTTCTGTACAAGAAGCTCACTTCGTCGCGTTCTTCAACCGCTTGCACATCGCCAGCGGGCTCACTAACCTAGCATCGCCTTGCTCTGTAATCGATATTGTAAGTTCAACTCTTTGTTTACTGCCCTTCCCCCTGCACTATGATGAAAACCATTCCACATTCGCAGTTTCCACGCTAGCCATCRMTTGAACCTACAACMGATGGTCAATGAGCGCGAATACCTTCCTTGGATGTCTGATTTGCTTTAATTATTTCCACGTCTCTGAGTCTTATCGTGGCTATCGCTAACAAGCTCGTAGTATTCAGGTCAATCGTTAAGACAAACTAGAAGACCACCAGGGCTAGCAGCTTACATGTTGGTGGTCTGATGGCAGTCACAGCGCAAGACTTAGATATAGATGTGTATAAATGGAGTATTCATTTGTTCTTCAAAACTCATACAAATTATCACCAAAAATGTATCCCGTACCCGTTCTCAACTACTTCGCTCCGCTATGCAATTGCCTTTTGATTGTCACGATGCCACCCGCTGCCTGCCACAAAACACATGATGTTTACCAGGGTATCAATATCTGCTTTACACTCTTGTATGGATCGCTTAGAGCATGAAGAATGTAAAGGCACCAGCCAGACCGGCGAAGAGGGCACTGCCGGCCATGTGAGAGGCAGCACCAGTTGACTGGGGTGCGCTGGAGCCAGTAGGGCTGCCAGAGGCCATGGAGCCGGAGCCAGAGGGGCTTGTGGATGTGCTGTTCTCGGCGAGCTCGCCACCAGTGCCGGCGGTGGACGCGGGGGAGACGTTGTCGGAGGCAGCCTTGGCAGCCGTCTTGAAAGCCTCGATTGTCTTGTCACCAGATTTGCTAAAAATAAAAGTTAGTAAAAGGTAATACTTGTACAGCAAGGATCATGATGACTTACGGAGCGTTGATGACACCGACCATACCAGCCTGGCAGTGCTTGCCCTGGGAGCAGTAGAACCAGATGGGAGCCGAAGCGTTCTTGACCTCGTATGTGAAGGAGGTGCTGGCAACCTTCTCGGCGTCGGAAGTTGGGACGAAGCCAGACCAGAAGCCGCCCTGCATAGGCTCGCAGGGCTTAGCAAAGGTGGACTGGGCGACGGAGTGGTTCTTGGGCCAGAACTTGAAGTGGATCATGTCACCCTCGGCGGCCTCGATGTTGTCGGGCTTGAAGACGAGTTCGCCCGACTTGGTGCCGACAGCGACGGTGTGCTCGGCGGCGAGAGCTGAGCCAGCCATGGCGGCGGTAGCAGCGAAGATGGTGGAGAAATGCATTATGATTGGATTGTGTGAAAAGAGACTAGCTCGATTTGGTAATTAGGATAATGCGTGGGTAAGGGAAAGGAAGATGTTTTTGGTGGTGTAATTGGTACTGGGAAGTGAAGAACGTGGACCTGCCTGCCGAGACAATGTGAGCACAATTGAGCACATTATATAGGATATAGATGGAAACGATTGCCGCCCATGGAGCGGAAAGGTCGGCGCTCGCAGTCAAGGGCATAACGCCTTCGAAACCCCAGGCGTCGCAAAGGCATCCTTTGCTAGCGCCAGGCCAGTCCAAACACAATTCTGGGGAAACATAGGGGTGGAGGGAGAGCGCTGCGACTGGCTGCGTGGGCGCTTGGGTTCAGCCACTTGCCGCCTGGGCGAGACTTTTTGTTGCCTGAGGGTGTGGCTGTGGCTGTTTGAGAGCCACAAAGCGAGAGCAGTTGGCGCTTCTCGTCGGGGCCGTCCTGTTTCTGGGAAAGGGATGAAACCTGGTCGTGGACGGACATGGAACAGAAGATGTTTGGGAGACGTGCGCACAGGCCCTCGCCCTGCACAAGCCCGCTGCCATCAACGTGACATTGGTCGACGGGTGTCAGGACGGGTGTAAAACGGCGCCGTCGTCCCCGAGACATGTGTCGACATGGACGAATATAGCTGGAGAGCCGTGTTGCATCGAGTAACAGCCGCGGCCTCATAAGCGGTTTGCTCGCTCTGCGGAACATGCGACGGCCACTCCATCCGCACTGCCACGACGACTGCTGGACACTTGTCGTATGATGAGCCTGCACGTGACGGTGTCCTCGTTGTACTACTTACTTCGTATGTAACTCTTTGGTAGCAACACGAGGTTGCAAGTCACATGTGCCGTGCTTGTACACTGAATGTCAGCACCAGGACGTTACGAGGTCGTATACGAGACTCCACCATCACGAACAGCGAAGCTTCTACACATTTCTGAAAACAGGGCGGGCAGACAGGGCAAGCGTGGGACCCATACGACTAGCCCTGGCGGTGAGGGAAAAACGTCCCCTGTACAACACCTGCATTCCATGGTTGTCGCTGTAAGGTTTGCTGGGCCAGAACCGCACGACCACCCGAGTAATGTCGCCTTTGACAACGCACCTTTACGACACAACACGATACAACGTTGCTAGCAGAGGTGCTGTGAGCCTTGCTGCCATGGACGCTAGTATCCGTTGACTGTGACTGTGTCTCTGTTTGCCTGACTGTATGCAGCCTGGCCGTCGCTTGTCGCGCCCCGTCGGCTTCCCAGGGTCCCCCTTTTCGGCTGGATCGTGAACATTGGCCGTTCATGCCGTGCGGAGGAGAATGTCTTGAAAGTGCCACGAGCGCCGGTGGGGTGCAGCTTCGTTTTATTGATCGGTGCCCTTGGTTGCCTGATGCAGTAAGTCGGTATGCAAGTGTCCAATAACCTCGATCCTCACCGACTCGCTTGCCTTTCCGGTCCCGGCTAGCGCAAGCCCTTCCCGCTGCATGTCGTCCAAAAATATCCTCGTTCTCCGCAGCGCCTCTCGTGTCCTTCTACGCTATGAGCTCATTCATCTATTTTGCTCTCGCTATCGCCACCTCACGGTCAGATGCTCTCACCGTTGCAGTTAGCACAGTGGGAACACCAGCTAGATTGAGTACCGCTGTTCGCATTCTGCACAGCACTGCCCTGGTCAGACTGGCAATGTAACCAGCCTGCACTAGTCATGCAACAGAGGAACTGGCGGAATGCTGCACTTCGCACAGTGGAGGCATCATCATGGCGGATGGTATAAAGGCGATTGAGGTCGCAGGCAGAAGACCATCATCACCAGCACTCGCTTCTTCATCATCATCACAACAGCATACAACTAATTCCAACTCTCCATCCAATTACATCTTAATTTCTCCTCTTAATCCAACCAACTCCAACAACCATCACCATGAAGTTCACCTCTGCCGTCTCTGCTGCCGTCCTCGGCTTCTCCAGCCTGGCTTCGGCCATCACTGGTCAGTACTCTCACAAACACTATACAAACTTGCATACTGATTCCATGTAGTCAGCTACGATACTGGTTACGATGACGCCGGCCGCAGCATGAACGTCGTCAGCTGCTCTGACGGATCCAACGGTCTTGCCGCCCGCTTCCCTACTCAGGGTAACCTCCCCAGCTTCCCCCGCATTGGTGGTTACCAGGGCATCGCCGGCTGGAACAGCCCTCAGGTATGGAATTCTCGGTTCTTCTTTTTCAGTTCCACGACTAACTGTATCCGATAGTGCGGTCAATGCTTCAGCCTCACCTACAACGGCAACACCATCTACGTCCTTGCTATGGACCACACTGGCGCTGGCTTCAACATTGCCCAGGCTGCCATGAACCAGCTTACCAACGGCCAGGCTGCTGCCCTTGGTCGCATTGATGCCCAGTACGCCCAGGTTGACCGCAGCAAGTGCGGTCTTTAAATTATGACCAAGAAGAGAAAGATGGATGATTGGACAATGACAAGCATGCGATAATGTTTAGACTCTGAGTTTTGGTATTGGCATAGCCCTTGCATATACTGGCGTTTAGATACACACTCCTTAGTAGAATAATGCAAATGATAATACGCTGAGAATGGACTGGATGATTTGGCATGTGGTTTGTTTGTTACTCAAGATTACCAAGCCAATATCTATAAACAGTCTTGAACCTGTACCTCGACACGAGCACTTGAGCCATGGCACAACCATGTCGGTTTCGTTCAGAAAACAATCATGCTTATGTCACGCATAAACAAATTCGCAACAAACAGGTGGAATCAAGCATTTTGCTAACCCAGCCAAGTATTCGCATTAGCGTCAATCTGGTACAACACAACTCTTTGTCCCCAGTTCACATCACGTGAGAACTACGGAAAACTCACCCACCCACTGTGTAAGTCCAGTCCTCTATCCCGGGGACACTCCCATATCTTTGGGCCCCTACATATCCAGTCACAGGAGGCGACCAACCAGGTAACCTGTCACACGACCAGTCTTGCTCCTCCGGCTTATCCGCCATCCATCCCAACATCCGCCTCTCACCTCAGAAACAAACGCCACAATGGGCTGACAGGAAAAAAAAAAACCATGCCAACGCTGTACCTCTCTGCACATCTGACTAATTCGCTCACCTGCCTCTTTCCTTCAAAATCGGAAATCCCCTACTTAACCAAGAAACCATCAAAAGCAAGACGAACGGGAAGTGAAAAGAAGAAAGAAGAAAGAAGAAAACAGGAGGAAGAAACAAGGCACTCTGAAAAACAAGCTTTCCTTGGAAACACTGTCCAAGCTCAACACAAGCACTACCAAGCCTTTCTCAACACTTTTCTTATCTGACTAGCAGCATTGTGTGACCCGAACTTTTGTACGTTTCACAGCAGAAGAAGTAAAAAGAAAAGATGCCTCACTTCCCTGTTCCATCCTTATTATCTCGGATTTTGCTTGGGTGAGGTAACTCATATGCTGTGTGACGTGGCACAAGAAAAGGATGCTGCAGTCATTGCTTAGAAGGGGAAATGAGAAAAGGGAGAGAGAGAGA
>JAODYC010000023.1:240558-250750 GCA_026262405.1 Curvularia hawaiiensis
CGAAGGCGACGACGAAGAGGTGGCTATACGCGTGGACCAATACCTGGTCGTTTTCCTGAAGTTCATGGCTAGGTCAGTTTATGCGTCTTGTGATCACGAGGCCATGCTAACACACGACAGTGTCACACCAGGCATAGAGCACGACTTCACCATGGGCGTCTGATTGTTAACCATCTTCCTTGGGACATGAATCGGCGTTGTGCGGCATCATCTTAATCATCACAGGGTTGGTATTCTGCTGAGCGGGCGTAGGAATAGACATGGATCGAACCAGATCGGTACACTGTAGCATCAATGTCGATTGGCTTTATTTTTCCAAAAACAAAACTAATCATGTGAACAAGTGTTGCCAATGACACCATGGACATAAGAGGCAGAAGAAGAAGAATAGCTGATAATAATAGAATAGTGTTTTATGAGTGTCGACGGCGGAAACTTCCAAAAGACTGCTTCCAGTTCTTGCCACCTTCAGGTCGACGCAGCTCTAGCTCGTTGCCCTCGTATCCGAAGCTGCTTTCGGCACGATGGAACATGCCACATAACCTGTCAAACAAGGTGGCTTCCTTCAAAGCTTTGGGTAGAACTGAGGGCGCTTCCAGAGTACCTGGTGCAATGTCTCCAGAAAAGTCTTCCTCTGTTTCTTCGATTAGAGGCTCCTCGTCGACATCCTCTCCCTCTTCTTCGCCCTCTGCTGATAGGGTATCCAGCAGCGCGTGCAGTTTCTTGTTAATTCGAGCACGCCATGGGTCAACACCAAATGACGATGCAGAAGATGAAAGGCGCTCGGCAATTTGAAACTGCTCAAGTTAGTCTGTGGGCTTGCTCAGAGTGAATGGTAGCGATGTACCTCTGGCAGTCCTTGTAGTCGGTATTGTTCAGCCCGTTTCTGGAGTCGAGGTGCTGATGGTGTGATGGGAATAGCACATGCTAGTGCGAAGAGTGCCGCAAAGGCGATCAAGATGTAAGAGCGCATGTCTAAAGCGAAAGGAGGCGGCGTTGATAGCAAGAATTCGATTCACGTGGATAGCTATCAAAGCCGTGGGTCGGTGCAGTATGGCTACACACAAAGATACCAGCGCTCTTGTCAAAAGTAGCGAAATGAATGGAGAAGAAGAATGGAGTAAAAGGTCCAGCAAGAAAAGGAAGGAAGATGGTTGGATGTCAGAATGTGAAGTCCGAGGATCCCCACTTGTTTATGTCCGTTGTACCACCAGCTACGGTAACCAACAGAAAGTGGCACGTTTACTCCATACAAGGCAAAACTCTGTGCATACGAGCTTACTGCATACATGGACGCCTGCCAGTAAAGGCTTAAAGGCTTTCCAGAATTGAAAGCTTCCCGTCATAATTCCGAAACAGAGGCCCCGCGCCTTAGAGGGCAACGATTGGCGGCGTGAGCAAACCGACGACGGGATTCGCGCCCACGCTGGCTCCTTTGTGGCGTTTCATCTGGGGTTGCTCAGCGGAGAGGGCGCTATTCAACCGGTTCAGCCGTGGCATCATGCTCAACGCCGTCATAATCGGGGCCAGACTCCTCTTCCTTTTCGTAGGATGCTCTTTAATGGTCGGACCCGGAATTGCATTGACTGCCGATCTCCAGCAATCCGCGCATGGCTGGCTAAATTGTGCTGGAAAGGCCGAACAACAGCATTTGAACTTTGCAATCAAGCCGATATTCTCACCCCAGCCTGAATGTGCCGCGTACCTGAGGCTGATTCAGAAGTATTAGGCCGAGCGATGGGCTGAAAGGATCGCGGCAACAGTCTCGAAGGATGCAGGGGTGAAACAAGGAGTCGCAACTGGATTGCGCGTCAACGCGGGCGCTAATGTTAGCGGGAAACAGAAGCATCGGACGTCGAAACATTCGTAGACCTGCCGAGATCCCCACGTCAACCCCAACCTCCATACCTAATGCCGACGTCATCCACAATTGGCTCATATTGGAGACAGCACTGAATCCTCCTGAACGACGCACCTGAGCATCGTACCACGTTGTGTAGATACCGACAGGCCAATACAATGATCACCCGGACATTTGGATGTTCCACTTGGAGATACAGGGCAAGCTTTTTGAATGAGTCTTGACATTCCTGGCTCGACCCTATACCTTGAACATGTCGTTATCCGGTGCAGATGATCATGGCCGTACACTGCCCGCATCGAATCTCGATTTTAGCAAGCTTCCACCAATAGCTATACTCAATGCGCATATGCATCAGGACGAAGAAGGGTCTCTCAAAGATACCCTGCATCGATACGACGCCCCGCTTACGACAGACGTCTCACAAGCAAAGATCTTTCTTGGTAAAGTTGGGACTAAGAAAAGAGCCGAATTCGAGTTGCGCCAGAGAAAACTAGTCGTTGAAGAATGTGTTGCGCCCAAGCGTTCGGCAAGTTCTGTGACAGGCACACCTCCTGGTAAGAAGCGAAGAGTCACAGTGCATGGAACTGTCCCAGCCAATCAGTCGTATTCTACCGCCAAGGAGAACGTCGAACACAGCTCAGACACCGAAGACGAAGTGCCAGACGAGGACCTATGCACCTCGTCTTCGGTATTGCACGCTGAAAATGACGTGCGGTGTTTGTCAATCTTCAAGAACGATCCAACCAACGACATCATCTGGGTCATTAAACTGAATTGGATAGAGGACTGTGTGGTTGCAGGCCACCTTGTTCCTTTAGGCGACAACTTGGTTTATCAAGGCCAGGTGCGACAAAGACCAAAGTCAACAGGCGCCAAATCTATCAGAGATCTCTTTTCAGATACGCCCAAACAAACGCCCGTGTCTCAGACGCTCACAGCCCCAAGGCCACATTCGGCACAAAACATCTTGGATCGAGCAAAGTTGGATGCATCTATTAAGACTACACGTCAATCTACTCGATTCAGCATTTCAGGGTCTCGGCGCTCCAGTGACAAGAGCTTTGCAACTTCTCGGTCTACCACTTACTCCCATGCTTCGCAAGCGGCGCACCTGCTTCAACAAACGACGAGCGAGTATGAAGGCGAAGACAGTGACATACCGCCTCCGCCCGAGTGGGTGAAGAAGGGCGTCAAGTATGCATGTCAACGCTCCACGCCAGCTGACGGGCCAAACGAGGATTTTCTTGACCAGCTTAAGAAGATCAGGACGGCTCGAATCCTTATTGGCGACGAGGTGGGTGTACGTGCATACTCCACTATCATTGCCTCGATCGCTGCCTACCCTTACAAACTTAGTCACCCGCGGGAGGTTGCGCGCTTGCCAGGATGTGATGAGAAGTCAGTGGTTCTTTTTGCCGAATGGAAAAACACTGGTAAAATACAGGAAGTAGAAGACTACGAGAACGATGAGGCGATGAAGATTTTGCGCTCCTTCTACGATATCTGGGGTGTTGGAGCAAAGACGGCACGACATTTTTACTACGACAAGCACTGGACAGAACTGGATGACATTGTTGAATACGGCTGGAATGACCTCGATAGGGTGCAGCAAATTGGTGTGAAGTACTATGAGGAGTTCCAACAACCAATTTCACGCGCTGAAGTCGAAGGGATAGCTGCTGTCGTGCGAGAGCATGCAGTGAAACTTCGCGACGAACGCATCAGCGTCACCATTGTTGGTGGGTATAGGCGTGGCAAACCATCATCTGGCGACGTGGACATGATTGTATCGCATCCTCAGCTGGAAAGTACAGCGGGCTTAATCGAGGAAATTGTCGAGTCATTGGAGGACGCTGGGTGGATCACGCACACCTTGACAATGAGCTTGGCGAATACGAAGCGTGGTCAAAACGCTCTACCTTTTCGGTCGACAAAAGCAGCTGGCGTGGGCTTTGATACTCTCGACAAAGCCCTCGTGGTATGGCAGGATCCTGCTTGGCCGACTCGAGAGAAAGATCTTAGTGAAAATCCAAAAGCAAAGAATCCTGCTATCCACCGCCGAGTTGACATTATTGTCTCACCCTGGCGAACCGTAGGCTGTGCGGTCATGGGCTGGAGTGGCGGCACGACATTTCAGCGGGATCTGCGGCGATACGCCAAAGCTGTGAAGGGCTGGAAGTTTGATAGCTCTGGAATCCGCAGTCGAACAGATGGCGAAGCCATAATGCTCGAGGGACCAAACGGTGTTACAGGAACGGCTGAAGATGCAGAGAAGGAAGTTTTCAAAGGGTTGGGACTGGAGTATATACCACCCGAGTTTCGAGTTACGCATTGATAATATTGACTTTAGATGATGTCGATGTGAATATCACTTGATCACTTTGTTGTTTTCAGAGCAGGTCTCGTGAGCCTCTTCACGACAGATGCCTCGCACCACCACATCAGGTTTATGCAACGCCTGTGTTGACTACACCACAAAACCGGCTCTTTGGAAACTCCAAGTTGCTATTTTTATCAGGCATCACCAACTCATGAACCTCGTCATAACATCCTTACAATTCTTCATTGGGCTTCTCATCTATCTCCTCACCCTCCCTTTCCTTCTCATATGGCGACTATCCTTAAGCCTGCTCCTCCCCTTCGCCGCCTCCAAACCCGCCCTATCGCACTCCCAAAAATGCCGCAACTACCTCCACACCCACCCCATTGTGAAAACAGTTGCAAGGAAAAGGGTCAATATCATGTGCATTACGATGCTCCTCCTTCTAATCACTCTTGCCTTCGCCCTTCTTGAGAAATCCCTTATATACTTTGTTCCGTGGATCACCAGTCACTTTCAAAGAACGCAATACAGACATGAGTATAAAAAAGCATGGTGTAGTGAACTGATTCTCTACCTTGCTGGCTTCATGCTTAGCTGCATTCCTACCTTCATCGTGTTGGGCGTGGCAGCAGGGATGCTGTATTACACGTGTGAACCACGTATGTATGAACGGCTTCTAAACAAGACGACGACTGTGCAACCCGAAGCCAGAGAGTCTTCTGTGGCTGATGTAGAGAGCGAGGGGGAAAGGTTCACAGTGGTGAGAGATGGAGCGATTGAGGAGTGGCTTGCGAAAAGGCCCTGCAATGCGTTGTATAAAACTTCGCTTCATGGGCTGTCGCAACGCAGCGAGCTTGGTCTTATACAAGGAGATGAGCACGACTTAGGGGAATCGTTCGTCTCGGCGCCACCCCTGGTAGCAATTCCAACACAGCTGGCGACAGTGGTGAGATTCAAGAGAAATCCGTATACGTCAGCTGGTGTGATGTCCATTTGGGGCTCGAGGAACGGCTGGCTGGCTGGCGGGTACGATGGGTGGAGCGTTCGGAGAGGCAATTTCCAAGACGACATTGAGATGGCAGAATGTGTAGGAAAGAGAGAATGACCAGAAGAATTAAGAAAATACAGACATCACTTGCTGCCATATGTTTAAGAGAATTACTATAATTAGAAGAAGAAAAAGGTCATCGCTGCTTGTGATGACATATGGTATCTCCCAGACCCTCACCACCTATCACCACGCCCTCGAACCACTTAACGCCTTTGTCTTCCTATGTTACAACACAAACTTCAAGTACTCTTGTTCTGCGCCTTCGCAGCATCCAGATGCCATTTCATGACTTTCTCAAAGATTCCCTTGCCCTCTCCCTCAATCACATCCCCATGGCAAGAGATAATCCTCTCAAATCCCCACTTGTCAATTCTCTCCATGCTCTTCGAGAAACCGTTGCGGTCCTTCGCACTAGTTCCATACCAAATTGTGCGCTGTTGCCACTTGGCATCGCCCTTTGTGTTCTGCAGCGTGTTGAAAATCTTGCTTAGAATTCCCGTGTTCGGGTCTACGCCGGTCTTGCTAAACTGCTCTGTTGCAGGAAGATTGAACATAAGATCCGCTTGGATCAGCGTGCGGGTGGGCCGGTGGTGGAAAACGACCTCTTTGTTGACGTGCGAGGGCACGTATTCCCAATCGAACTCAGCATCGAATTCTGGAGAGATTGAGGCGACGGGCTTGGACGCGCTGAAAAGGACGCTGAAAGGTACGTTTTCGTTGTTTTGCTTTGCGCGCTTTTCCGGCAGCATTTCGGGGCCCATGACTTGTGCGTTGGGGTATTCGCTATGCCAGGGACCGAGGAAGATGTGGTGCTACGAGTTTGCTGATATTAGTATCTTTCCGGAGCATAGGAACTGGGATGCAGAGCGTACTTCATTGTCTAGCGCAGCGATATATTTGACTTCGCCCATCTCTGATACTTTGCGCTTCACATCTTCGGTCAACGCGACCGGGGAGAAGACGGCGAGAGCACCGGATTCGAGGCGCACTATGAACAATATTAGTGGTTAACTCTTAATACCTGGGAAATCCAGAAAATACCAATTGTTCCCCTTCCGCCAATCTTGACGCGACCAAATCTCCAAAACGGAACTGAAAGTGTCGTAATCACGCGTGGTACAACATCGCGAATCACCATGACACTGGCTGGGTCAGAAGGTACTAATTTTGAGCTCATGCTGGGCAACGGGAGTCTGTAATTGTGTGGATAAAGAAAAAGGAACTCAGAAAACGGTCGGAAGATAGTTCAAGTAGAGTACGCCGGATGTCTGGGGACCAAGACGTAATGCAAGGAACCCTGCTATGACGCAATATTCAAGATCGAAGCTTGGGGTAGCACGAAACACAAATTCGAGTGCAGGGTTGCGCAGTATATGTATACTTCAGAAGCGGACCTCCGTTGAACCATTACAAAGTCCACACTGTCTGGAATTAAATTGGAGTTCATGCTGGGAAACAACATGCGAGTAATTGTTCGTCGCGTGGACCGATCGATAAGAGACACGCTTTGTCAGCTGCGTCACCAAACCATAGAATCTAGAAGTCGTGTTCGTACGTAGCATATGGTTACCGAGGATATTATTTTAGTCTTTTTCACATGTCTGCAAGCCCACCTGACACTTCCTTCTTTAGATCAGTGCGCAACTTCGGGCTCCCTGCTTCTTACACCTATTGACAACGTTTGCGATTCGCCGTCTGGTCGTCGGCTATCCCTTAATTCTACTCCGTATGTCGGGATGATGCGGCGGACCGCTGACCCACAGTGTAAAGGACCCACAACCCGTCCTTGAGGAAATGTTCCTGGTAGAGCGCATGGCTCAGCGGACGAAATTTCGCGATCGTGCGACGTCAGCATTTGGAAGCATCGCAGGCTAGACGGTTGGGCCAGACTCTCAAGCTTCTGTATCGTGCTACTCTTTTGTAGATCACCTAGCATTTTCAGCGCTCAGCTCGGCCGACAGTCCTCCCGCATCCCTTTTCTTCGCATCTTCCTCAAGCCTTTTCTGGATGAACGCGCCAATCTCTTTAACCTTTTGTAGCGCGATGTTTGTGCAGTTCAGTAGAGCTAACGGGTTGATGGTTGCTCCTCCATACTTGGCGATCTGACAGATCTCGCCGTGCTTGTTCATGGTAATAATTACTTCTCCTTGTCGGACCTGCTCTTCAGCCAAGTTTGCATCCACCAAGAATATCTCTCCCTCAAAGTATGAGAATGTTACACAGAGGGGTTGATGGAGAATAGAAAGTGGTATGGGTTCGCGCTCTCGTACGCTGAGAATGGTCGCTTTCTCGCCTTCAACGACGACATCGGGTCTTCTGAAGTGCTGCAGCGCTGCCATGACGGCTATACAGGACGCGTCAATGAGGCCACCGTCATGGTCAATTATGTGTACGTCTGCGCGGAGAGCAAAGCATTTCGAGCCAGCAATGATGCAGAGCGATTCGGTATCAAGGGCGTTGGAGCGGCGGATGGCCTTTTCGAGTACGCGAGAGAGAATGACTTCGGCTTCTGTGGGACTACGGCGGAATTAGAATCGGACCGGATGGACAGCTGTAAAGCAAGACATACCGACCAACTTCGAACGCTGGTGACGCCATTGGAGAGAACTCTGTGATTATCTGAAAGATGCCGTCGAACTTGCGCTCAGGTGGTGGTGTCGTCACGTCTACTGATATACGAGCAATGACTCTGAGACTTGTTAGCTTGCGCATTCAATACTCGGGCATATTTGTGTACCTGGTCTTGCCCAATTGCACGTCGGCGACGCCATACTCTTCGCCAAAAGTGAGCTCAAGCGGGCGAAAGGCATCAAAAGCTCGCCGATCTATGCGAATCTGCTCTTGTAGCGCTTGTTTGACGAACTCGCGCTCATTGAGCGATATCTCAGCTTCTCGAGGCATGATACCCCTCTACAGTGAATGTTTTGTTGGTGGTTGAGTCTTGGTGGTTGTTGACCATGCATGGAAAATGCGGCGCGGGGAAAAGTGAACGCCGATGCTTACTAGCGCGACTTGATCATCGCGACTCTGTATGCGCCATCTTTTGTACATCAACATACTCGCAACCCACAACACGCAAGACTTCCGAAACCGACACACAATCAAACAAGACTCTCGATAAGATACAGTTCCGCGATGACGACCGCCCATAGACCAACGTTCGATCCCGCACGCGGCAAAGAGGCCCAGCGAGGACCTGCCTACCATCAGCGACTTCTTCCTGCACATACGACACTCAAGCATAGGCAACCGGGTCAGGGCGGGGATGCCGACAACTACCAGCGCGACCTACGCGCAGAACTTTTGGAGGCCGAGGCACGTCACATTGCAAAGAAGAACGGCACATACGTAGAGCCGGACGCAGCGACCGAGCCTGGGAATGCGCCCAAACGACAGATTGATGCCGTGTCGGCGACCGAAGGGGATGAGGAGGACGAAGCTGCGCAGAAAAGGCGGCGAATAGAAGTGCTCGAGAAGTTCCGAGACGTAGATGCGGACGACAGCAGTAGTGAAGAAGAGAGCAGCGATGATGAGTAGGTTCATGACGTATCTAGTTACTGGGCGCTTAACTAACAATATAGCAGTGACGAAGACGACGAAGACGACTCCGCAGCCCTGGTGCGTGAACTCGAGAAGATTAAAAAGGAGCGTGCTGCGGCTAAAGCCAAGGAAGAGGCTGAACGTGCTGCTGAGGAAGAGCAAAAACGTGAGATTGATGTTGCACGCGGTAACCCGCTGCTCAACGCAAAAGATTTCACTATGAAGCGTCGATGGGACGACGATGTGGTATTCAAAAACCAGGCACGTGGCACCGAGGACAGGAACAAGAAGAGGGAATTCATCAACGACATGCTGCGGTCCGACTTTCACAAGAAATTCATGGTAAGTAATCGTAAACCAGCAGGCACCTTGTGTTGCTAACATACAGTAGTCCAAATACGTGCGATGAGGTCATTGTGCTGCTCAAATCTGTTTTTGACATTCACCTTCCGCGCATTGCTAGCGTTCTTGGCGCAACGGGTCGAGAATCGTTCGTACGAACTTTGTGAAAAACGTGGGATACCCCAGATCTTGGCGGGGATTAGGGGGCCAGTGATGGGACGAAGCCTTACAGAGCTCTTATCGTTATCTCGATCAGCAGCGATAACCACCACTCACGGATACTGTCTTTATCAGTCACCCAAGTCATCCTTGTTAGCTATCGACCCAATCATGGGCATATTTATGAGCTGAGACTTTCGCATCTCATTCTGTGTTGTCTTCACTGGCACTGGAGAAGGTTTGGACGCAGGTATGAGCATTTTCGAGGAATGGAATTTTCCCAATCATAGGAGGCATCAACACGATGAACACTGCCTAGGCAGCAGATGCCATATGATTTTCTCGATCAGGACCTCTTTCGTCTGATTCATCTCCCGGGGATACTAGCGTCTTAGAGAATACCAAGCATTTCTTAGCTCACAGCCATCATCCTCTAACAGTGCTTCTGCATCCTTGATCGACTCTGTTTCCAGCAGAGTGACCTCATAAGGCGTACTCTCCTCACATGCGCGTGGTAGATCCAGTAGACGGTTCAAAGACAGCCTACGCGGTGGGGATATATATTCCACCAAACTGCCCCGTACAATATGACTGAACTACCACCTTGAACTTCTGTCTCCAATATTCTTCTTTCACTACTAAAAAATCCCCCGAAAAATGGCCGGCTACGGCAACCGCACTGCACCGAGCTACTCCGCCGCGGACCTAGAAACGGAGCACACCAACACGCGTCTCGACCTGATAAACTCGCACACCGCGTACCATAATCCGCACGAGAAACACGGATCAGGCACTACAGGTGGCGCGGGATTCGGTACCTCCCTCTTTCTTCTCTCCGTGTCATACAACAACTAACAGTAAACCAAGGTAATAAACGCTCCTCCCTCTCTTCCCCCTCTTCTTCTTCTTCTTC
>JAODYC010000023.1:250757-265429 GCA_026262405.1 Curvularia hawaiiensis
TCTTCTTCTTCTTCTTCCCCACCATCCGATCTCCACCTCACTTCCTCAATGTCTTCAACGCCGTATTCTAACCCTGCGCCGCTGGGCAGCGGATCGACGGCCGGCGCAGGGTATGGGAATAAGACGGGGGACATGGGAGGAGGTGGTATGCATGGGGTGTTAGGGAAGGCGGTGGAGAAGGTAGGGGGTGTGGTTGGGAGCGGGAAGATAGTTAGGATGGGTAGGGGGATGAGGGAGGGGGAAGAAAGAGGAGAGGGAGAGGCTGAGTGATTGTGTATGGGTTTCGTCTAGGTGTTAGGGTCGGGGCTTTGGTATGGGATATCCTTTTGGGGTTGTTGGCAGTATTGGTTGGATTATGTGTAACATCCGTGTCCATGGAGAAGGAGAGAGACATACATGAACACGATCCTCTCATTCCATGGAAGAAAGAAAGAGAAAATTGCACATTACTTCTTCACTAGAGAGAGAGAGAAATATGTATTCTCGCGTATGCTAACGCCCTCTCCGTCTTTGCCTTGTTTTATTCAAAAAGAAGAAAAGCTCAGTATGCTTATATGTCTCCACCGCATGCGAACCTACTCTAGAAGAATTTACGAACGATAAGAAAAAAGAAGGAGCGAAAACGCACAACACCATCATGCTCGAATGACCCCTCCCCCAAAGAAGTCAGCGCGCATAGTCGGGGCCCATGCAAATGCCATACAGCTCAGTATATGCCTTGGGTGCGGTACTGGAAAGTATCGTAACTGCGGTGCCATGTTAGCTAAGGTTTTCTCAACCAAAGAAAATATTAGTGGGATAAACTTACAGTCGGGTATAATAACTTCCCACACTCTTTGCAACAAGTTCCTCGACAAAGCTTTCGGCCTCCTCCCTGCTCAGATGCAGCATGAGCCTTGCCCGCAAACTGTTGGTTACACTAGCCGCACCGGCAGCAAAACATGGCATGCTGCTCTGCTTGCTCATCAGGTCGACCAGCATGATGAGTCTCTCAGCATCTTTTCTCAACGCCTGGAAAGCCTTCTTGCACAGTGTCTTGAACTCTTCAAAGGCAGGTGCTCCGATCCCGCCAAGGACATCGACGTAGTCTTGTGTCAGTTTGAACGGCGCGGCCTCAAAGCCCATGGAGCCGGGCGAGTTAGAAAGCATGAATCCAAAGTCGATGTGAATGATGTGGCCCATGTTGTCAATGAGCAGGTTGCCATTGTGACGATCTTTGAGCTGGAGCACGTAGCATATGATGCTGTAAGCCGCTAGAGAACGACCAAAGGCTGCGACACCTGCAATGTAGGCCTCTGAATCTGGGTCTCCGAAGGTCTTGAGCCAGTGGTCCTTGAGAGTTGCTATACGCTTCCGAGGATTGGTGCCTGCGGCTATACTAGCAAGTGTCAAGCTCCGTTTGAGAGAGTGCAACGAGACACCGTTGGTGATTGTCTCAATAAGACCGCAGGATTCGCCGGTAACGAGGATGCGCATCCGTTTCGTCCAGACCGGTACCTTTGCTTCTTCCCAAATCTTGGCGCAGACCTCGATGAGTTGGCAAGCGAATGCCTCCTGTCGTAGATCCGCGCCTGTCTTGACAATGACACTAATCAAGTCCCAGTTCTTCATATGGCCATAGGGTGAGGACCGCCGTATACGCTCTCGCTTTGCGCTCCATTCTTCTCCAAATGTCGCCGCACTCGGATCGTCTCGGTCGCCCTTTCGCCGCATGCCACCAGTCTTCAGATCGTTCTCCATACGAGCAGCACCCGCACCCGGGTTGGGCGTGACCCCCAAGGCTTCATCAATGTCCTCTGGCTCTCCCGTGATTGCCGCTGGATCTGCCTCTGCCATGATGGTATCAAAAGTAGGGCCTTGATCTTCGTTCAAGAAATTTTGTTCTTCCAGGGACTGCATGCTGGCAATAATCTTGGCTTTGATCGCTGCCACTTCGCCCTTGGGCCTCTTTGCGCCGCTTGCCTCCAGTTGTGCAAGCATCTGAGCAGCAGTGCGCATGTGGGTTGCAAGGGCGGAAAAGTCGGGCTGGTCAGCGGCCTGGTTTGATCGATTCATGTTCGCAGGAACTGTCATTCTTCTGTTGGGAACAGGGCTGGCTGATCTACTAATTTGTGAGTCGGACGTCCGTGGCGTGGACATTGTAGCCATCGATGATAGAGTATTGGCTCCGCTTGAAGACCTTGGTGCTGTCGCTTTGCCATCCGCTGTCGCAGCAGGCAGAGTTACCCGTGCCATTCCAGAGGCGATATCTGTCTCCTCCGCATCCTTGATCAGCGATGTACTACCAAGGTCTCCTGTAGTAGGCTCGAAAACGCTGTCTGATCCATTCGGTGGAGTCCGGTCGTATGCAAGGTATTCGGCGTTAGTAATGTCAAAGAGACGCCGTCTTGAAGTGCCCTTCTCCAGCATCAGCTTCTCCAGCAGCTGCTGGTTTTGCTCTGTATCTGGATCGAAATCAAAGTCTTCCTCCAGCACCTCCACCATAAGCAGATATGGGACACGCTCTGCACTGTTGAGGCTCGTAGCTTCGGCAGGGTTGATGCGCACTATTCGGTGATGCCGGCTTTGAGAGGGTATTCCATCTTTCAATGTCGGGGGCGATAATAATGGTATATCAACTTCGGCTGGCAAGTCCTGGGCTATCAAGGCCAACTCAGCCCTGAGGGCGCTCAATCGTGCAGGTTTCGGCACCACAACCAAACGGTTTGAGATGTCCTCGAGAGCACTCAGGAACTGGGTCTCATTCCGGAAATAATTGGACCGCAACAGGCGTATTTTTTGTGCACGAGTAAGCGCAGTGGGCGACAGAGGTCTTGGTGGGTGTGATGAATGTTTGCGAGGACCAAGTTGGAGCGGACTCGGTCCTAAGCCAGCCGTTGCCGGGGGTGTTGGGAGAGGAGAAGTGTTAGCATCTCGAAAGTCAGGTAGCGATGACGAACTGAGGCGGGCCTCGGATGCCACTGATAATAGTGGATGGCGCTGTGTTGCTGACGGTGTTCGCTGGGCTACGGGCGCTCGGATAGCCTGTTTCCTCAAATCCTTGGGATCGCGCGGCTCGCGCGGGCGCTGCGAAGCTGGCCTAGCCGACCGTCCATCCTCGGGATCGGAATGTTGCTGTTGCTGGACTGCTCTCTTTTGCTTGGGCCTTGGCGATCCTCCTGTGACCGTCTTGCTCCTCCCCACCTTGGCCGTCTGCACATTGTCGGAGATGATGTCCTCGACGGGCCTCGGTTTCCGCGCCTGCGCAATAGCCAATGGCCCGGCATGAGCTGGTAGGAAAGGCGCCGCTATGCTCGCAAGGACAAGACTCGACAGCACGCTGACGGGCAATACGTTCTCCTTGATCTTCTCCCTCCGCGAGGGCTCGGCGGAGCCAAAGACGATGCGCTGCACACGGTTGTAGATTCTCCGGCAAGTCTTGAAGGCGATTGAATTTGGGGCACTTGCGAGGTCGTGGAGATAGGTCTGGAAGAGCCAAAAGGTCTATGGGCCATGTATTAGCACACGCTGCACCAAACTAACAAGACACGGTATCCGGAAGCCCCACCAGAAGCGCGCCGTTGACAGACTCCTCGCACAAGTCTATTATGAACTCCTCGAGGGCCATGGACTCATTGTCGATGCTGATGAGAAGGTGACATAGCCTATGGTGCCCCGCGTGTGTAAGCTAGCTGTTCATGCGGTCGGCAGGTGGGTGATGGACGTGGGCGACGTACTGCGGGAGGAAGAACTCGAGCTCCTCATAGGCAAACTGGCGCAGCTTGGAACAGAGCACATAGTGGATTCCGACGTGATCTGCATACCGGCTGTGGGCATTCGCATGCGTGTCAGCCAAGGGGCTCCCATGAAAGCTGAGAGTAGGTAATCGGCAATAGGACCGCTGCCGCTCGGAAGAGAGGTGGCCACTCACGCAAGGTATGCTACTGCAAGGCTCGGATCTTGGTTGAAGTGCTCAGATTCTATAAAGCGCTCTAGCAGATTCCAACTCATCTGGGACGGCTCATTGGGGCACTGTACGGGTGGAGGGCGGCGGCATGCGGTGAAATGCTCAAAAGGGTCTCATGAGGAAAGATGGGGCGCCGAACAGGGTTCAGCGGGCGGAGATGACCTGCTCCGCCGCCCTAGTCGATAAGATTGCAGCTAGCAATGTCAACGCCGCCTAAGGTTAAAGGTTCCATTACTTTGTGACCAGACTACTGCCTCCTATTTGTGTAACCGAATCTCTGTCTGGCTACAGCATGACAGTATTTCTTCACCCAAATGATTATTTTTTTTGAGAAAAAAAAGAAAAAAATCAACTGCGCTGGAATCCACCCTATGAATGAAGCCTTGAGTGTATGTATAGCTGATACATGTCTGACACCAAACGACTTAGAACGCCATTCCGTTCAACTGTTGCTCCAAACACCTATTGTATATGCCGCGTAGCAAAATCAAATATCGTACACAGCGAGAGCAAAGAAAAGACAGTGACAAAAAGGTAATGCATGTAGTTCAAAACCCGCCGCAGACTCTAGTCTGCAGCCTGCAGGTCAACGAAGATGTTGATCGCGGCGACAAGAACTTCTGCAAAAATCAGAATGATTACAATCCACTCGAGCAGTTCACCCTATATCTCGTAGTTAGCAAGGTACAACCCAACACATGGAGAATGACGAAGAACAACTTACATGTGTTACAGTTAATTGGTCCTTGAGTACAGCAAGCAGATCGCCAATGACGTTCAGCCTTTCGGTCAAGAGACTGACACGTTGGTCCATTTCGAGATAGCTTCTTACAGCCTGATAAACTGGATCCAGCTGCGGCTCAGCCCACATAAGCTCCGGTGCATCCAGGACCGAGCCCTGTAAGTGTATACTGATTCGAAGAATGAATAGCTCTCCAATCTGCATGTTGATCTGCTTCTTATTGAGATTTATTTTTCCTGAGCTCGCAATCTCAGCTGGAATATCTTTAGTTTCGTCAATGGTGTTGTCAACCAAGTCTTCGAAGAGAGATGTCTTGACACTCTGAGATAGGCCATGACTGATGGCAAGCTTAATCATGTAGTTCTTCTTGTCGCGCAGGCTAATGAAGTCGTTGTATATCCGGGCCTGGTATTCGCGTGTGTAGTAGAAGTTGAACTCTTCCGTCTCAATCTCGTCCTTGCCAAGCTTGTCTACTTCGAACTTGGCAATCTCCTTGAGAAACTTCTTCTCTTCTTGTAGTGTCATGCCCCAGATAACGACAGTACCGTATTCGAAAAGAAAGACTTCAGGGGTGTGTACGCGCGTGTCGAAATCCGGTGTGTCCATCGGGGGGTCCGAGTCTGCATGGGTGATGGATGGACGTCTTTGGCCAACGGCCTGCTCGTTGGCCATTTCAGGCGCATCACCTCCATCGTGCAAATCGATAATATCTTGTCGCCTCCGCTCGTTCTCGTGCTCCACCTCGATCGCGCTGTCCGAGAACCTTCTTGGCCTCTCCTCTGGAAGGCCGTCCATTACCGCCGTGCTACTGACATCCTCTGGACCTGTTTTCGAGCCGTAGTTGTAAGGCGAGTAAATACACTCATCGAATCGCTTCGGCAAAGCGCCTCTCGTCTTTTGTTTTCCCTTTAGAAATCGCATCATCTCATCGAGTTTGTAAGAAGCAGCTGTGCAGTATGCCGTCACTCTGGGTAGCCGCTCTCGGTCTGCCTTTCCAAGTCGGGCAGCATCTCTCCTAGCGGTGGGATCTTTGATGCGCGTGTATTGCACGTAGACGTCGCGTCCACTCTCCTCATCTTCGGCTTCGTCGGCAGCCGGATCCGGGAGGAGCTTCAGTTTCTGGGCGGTCCTCGTCGTTCTTTGCGGCCCAATCTTGGGTACCGGACCAGAAGGTATCCGCGCAGGCGCGCCAGAACTGTTTCTTCTTCGCAGCTTGCTGTTCAACGTCGACAGCATTGGCTGCCCGCCTTGGGTCGTAGCAGCATGGCTTGACGAGGACGCGCCGTGGGACATCGAGCGAGACTGGGCTGGTTTTGGGCTGGTGGACATGACGGTCGGATTGAAGGTAACAGTGCGCTGAGGCTTGTGAGGCGTCGGTCGGCTTGAGCTCGACATTGACGACACCAGAGGAGTCGTTTCCGTAACCTGTGACGCCATGTTGACTGGTGTGTGTATGCGCTTGACGTAGACTCGACTGTCAACAACGGATAAGTAGACGACGACAGACGACGAAGATGATAACAATGGCCGATCCCGAGTCCCTAGAGCGCCCGCGCGACGGCGTTAGTGGTGTGAGGAGTGGCAGACGCGGAAGCTACTTGCTTCACTGAGACTTCGAAGCCATGACGTTGTAAGGATCTTAGCTTTCGCCTAACGGCACGGACGGGGTCCACGTGCAAGTGAACGACCGCAACGTGCAGAGCCGTTAAAAACCAACTTCCAGGATCTTCCACGGCGTCCTAGAGGCGTTGTGGCTTATGTTGGCCGTTTATGACCCGGAATTGTCCCGTGTGAACAGGTTATCGTGTTCCTGAGGCCTGCATGAGGATTGCGCAATAACGCGCGGTGGCTTGATCTGGATAAGTGTAACTGCGCGTGGCCCGCAGTCTACCGCAACAAGCTTTCGTGATGATTCGATTTTCGAAAAAGGGCCGTTTGGAGTTTACGCAGCCCAATGCTAGGTGAAGTGGGTGGAAACGCATGTTATTAAGTACAGGATATGAATATGAACTACAACTCCATGATTTCAGGCTCATTCTCAAGGCCTCCCACTTCGCCATCTTTCGATACAACCAGCCAATCATCTTTCAATTCAGGCGCTTTGGGTTTGGGTTCTTGCTTCGTGATGCCCATCTCGCCGAGCGTGTAGCGTCCAAAATACAAAAGCGCATCGAGCATCTCCTCTCCTGTGGGTATAATGTTCTCCTTGGGTAATAGGAACCCATAACTGCCAGTGTCTCTGAGCTTGACCTGATACGAATACTTGACCCTCATCTCGTGGTAGAAAAAGTCGAGCGCGCTGCCGCCCGCCGACTCAATGCGCTGGAACACAGTCTTCTTGTTGTTGACAAAGGCGACATTGCCTTCACAAGCAGACGTGACCTTGTAGGTTTGGCCTTTGCGGGAGACGCGGATAGCCTTTGCCAAGCCCAAGGCAAGTTCTTCAAGGTCCTCAATGGCCGGCGGCTCCTCGTCGCACGAGTAGCTATACGGATACAAGATCTGTTGTGAGTAGGAGTGCAGGTCCAAGAATCCCACCAGTTCAACATTGTTATTTTCAGTCTCGTTCCTGGCCCATGCAGCGAAGCGCTCTGCTTCGACACCCTCAAAGGGTGCATCACCAGGAAATGACTCGCTGCAGGGATTTGCCTGCGCGGTTTCACCGTCCCACATGTAGGGATAGCTGCGATCGAGATCGACGCCGTTGCAGAAGCGAAGCCTCGTGGGTTGGCGGTTTTTGCGCCACAAACGGTCGGTCTCCCATGTGTAGACATAGCCGTCTGGGTTCAGTGTGGGGATAAATACAAAGTCAAACTCTTCCAAGAGGCGCGTCATCTCGCGGTCCTTTCCGTAGGCATTGATGAAGCTCCAGGCTAGGTAGTTGACTGTGCTAGTCGATATCCACTCACGAGCATGTATGCCGCCTGTGACGAGGATTGTCTTGCGAGGTTGCGACGGCTCATCGTCGTTGGTCGGATGCACACCGACGCGCAGAGCGGGAATGTCACGGCCTTGGTAGCTCGTGCCAACGTTGATGCGGCGGACGTGGGTGGTGAACATGGAGGCCATGAGGCTCATCCATGGATTGATGACGGACAGGGGCTGATAGTCCTGGAAGAAGATGTGACCTTTGCCGGCTCGTGGGGACGGGCGGAGGTTCGGGGAGAAGCGGTCGTCATGGTTGGGGGTCGCTGTGTCGACAGAGGGATAAGTGTTGAAGATTGCCTGCGCAAGGCCGAGGTCCTGGAGGAGCGGTTCGTGCGAGTGCTGGAGCGATTGGGGCAGCAGGGCGAGGAGAGAAGGCACAATGTCCTTGGAAATGCGCACGTCGGCCCAGTCCTGATTGAACTCCCAAACGTCGAGGAAGAGGATGTCTGCTGCCTTTGCCAATGCTGCGGCCTCGTCCTCGGAGCGGATCTTGAACCTCAACACCACGTCGTCGCTGTACTGGGCGGCCAGCTTATCGCCCAGGGGGTTAGCCGCGGCGGGCCGCTTGTCGTTGCGCGGGCTCTTGTGGTCGGCGGGGAGAGCCCATATCCTGCGGATTATGGCGTCGGACAGCCTGCGCCATGGTCGTGGTTGTGGTGACGCGCTGTGGGTCGAGTGATAGGTGCCTGCGGCATCGTACGGGAGCGGCGCCGTTGCATCGTGCGGGGCGGCCGTTGCCCACGAGGGCGCCAGGCACAGCAGGCTGAGGACAGCAAGCGTCGGCCGGCGCATGGCGAGGGTGCAGTGTTGGTGGCCCAGCTGCAGAGCAGAGGCGGGATGGGCGGCGCGTTGGGCGGGGAGAAGGCAGAGCGTGGTGAGTAGCTGCTAGTAGTTGCATGTCATGTCAGCCTGGGCCGGACTACCGCTCTCCATGTGCCGGGCCAGAAGTGGCTGGTGCATGGCTGTGCGGCGGCCTCTCCACTGCGCTGCACAAGAGTACCAGTGCGCTCGACGACGGCACCGCATGCCCTTTGGCCTGGCGTCCCTTCACCCACACCCCCTATACCGTCAGGAGAAAACCCACCCTGTGACGTCGCCTGCCCCTCTGCGCCCGCCCGACTACGCGTGCAGCCGTCGTGCCCAGTCGCTCACCCGCCTCGTACGCCTACCGCTGACCCCCCTACACACGACAACACCGCCCGGGTACACATCAGCACGCCCTCTCCCTCATCCACGCCCACGCCCTCGCTCCGCCACGGTCCCGGCCACGCCCTCTGCCTGTCCCTCCTGCTGCTGTGCCATGTGCCGCATCGTGACGCAATTCCTGCCTTCATGAGCTGCTAGTCGGCGCGAGCAGCCATGCCTCTGCGCTCCATCCGCCCGAACCGCAGCGACCGAGACCTCAAGCGGCGGAGCACCCTCGATCCCGCCGGCCTCTTCAGGCGCGCCGACAAGGACTCGCGCTTCAACAAGTCGAGCGAGAACCTGGACGCCGCCCGCATCGCAGCCTCGGAGGATGGCTACCGTCCAACCTCGTCCGACATGGCGCGGCGGCCCTCGACGGGCTACGACGACGACCCCCCGCCTTCGCCGCCTGTACAGCAGCACACGCCCAACACCAGGCGCTTCAGCTTGATGCGCTTCCGCCATGCCTCGGACTCGCAGCTCTCCGCCAGGGCAAAGGAGCACGCCCAGCACCACGACCACGACCACGCTCCCCCGGTGCCCCAAGTGCCCGCGACCCCTGCGAGTACGTACAGCCACCACCGCCCGTCCTCGTGTGAGACCGTACTGATGTAGACTCGTAACAGCGCCTGCCATCATCACCACCGCACCCACCGTGACCGACCACGACGACGACGATGCCAAGCCCACGCCCACGCCCAAGAGGAGCCGTATGCAGCAGCTCGCTCTGCGACGACGCTCTTTCGACCCCAGCCTAGCCGAGAAGCCCGTCACGCTGCGCAAGTCCATGGAAAGGAAGCGGAGGCCACTGGGCTTTGGAAAGGGCAACAGCAACAACGCTCACGGTGACCCCAACGAGCCATCTGCCCACAGCAGGCAGCGCCGGCCAGATGTGCTTGCTGATCCACGCGAATCCGTCGAAAGCACGAGTTCCCTGGCTCCTCCTGCCACCAGGGCATCCGAATCCTCCAAGTCAGACGGAAGCTCCGGCGGCCACGTCTCCTTTGAAAACCCTCAACGACCCAGCCACCCGCCCCGGACGGGCACCGGACGTTTTAACTTTGGTCGTCGGAAACAGCGCGCGTCCCTGTTTCCCCTACCTGCAAAGGTCGAACCCCCGCAATTTCCGGACACCGCGCCTGCTACCCCACGTGCCTCGACTGGTGGAAGGAGCTCAGTCTCGACGCATCATTCGCCGTCAGATAGTCCGCCCTTGACTGCACGCCGTGTGGATGATGGAGAAGCAGGGCCACAGACGTCGCCCGTCCCTCTTCCGTCGCAAGTTGCTCTAGCTGCTGGCGCTTTGAACTTGGCCTCACCTGGTTCAGGCACTCTTCTTCGCAACGATTCGTACAGGTCCACTCGCTCCGCTCATTCTTCAGGCAACACCAACACCCCAACGCGCCTGGGGCTTCGAGGGCGCTCATCGACAATGGGTTCATACGACGCGCGATCTGAAGACGCCGGATCACCCACGCCGCCCGGAGGCCCTAGTGGCAGGACTTCGATATCGACCGCGGGAAGGAGTAGCTTCAGCAACCTGTTTGGCCTCGGATCACGATTCCGTCAGAACTCCGAGCCGCATTCACCCAGGCATGGCGCATCTGCTCACAGTTTTCTAGGCAACTCTGCCTTGTCGTCTCACCAGAACTCAATGAACATTAGCCGAGAAACATTGATTCTGCCAGAGCGCGAAGAGGGCGAGACTCCAGGCAGATACCTCGAGCGAATCGAGGCAAACAATTTCGACAAAAGCGTTGTTGCCAGCTACCTTAGCAAGACCGATGACCCCTTTCTGCTCGCCGTTCTGCGAAGTTATATGCGCAAGTTTGCTTTCTTTGGCGATCCAATCGACATGGCCATACGCAAACTGCTCATGCAGGTTGAGCTTCCAAAGGAGACCCAACAGATCGACCGTGTCCTCCAGGGCTTCGCTGATCGCTACCACGAGTGCAATCCCGGCATTTATATCAACACAGGTAACACCATCTGCCAACACATACCACATTTACCCGTTCTGACACCTTACAGACAAAGCGTACTTTATATCCTTCTCTATCATTATCCTCCACACCGACTTCTTCAACAAGAACAACAAACGGAAAATGCAGAAACCCGACTACATCAAAAACTCGTCATGCGAAGGTGTATCCGCTGACGTCTTGGGTTGCTTCTACGACAACATTGTCTACACTCCCTTCATTCACATCGACGATGAAGTTGACCTGAAGAACATCACTGCAAAGAAAAGCAAGCGGACAGCTGTGCTCAAAGGACCGATAAATGACCCGGTCAGAAAGGCTGCCAAAGAGCCAATCGATCCGTACACATTAATTTTCGAGGGCAAGCTTGACGCGCTTCGTCCCACTATCCGAGACGTGATGCAATTGGACGATCCATACAACTACACTGGAACAGCCGCAACACTCGATACTAAGAACATCTACAAACTGTTCTCAAGGTATGGTGTGATCCAGATTGTGTCTTCTAGATCAAGGCCGGAGGCCTTCATGTCAGAAGCTGCCCAGGAAAACCCGCTTGGTACGTCGGTCGGAATTGTGGAAATGCCCGTCACCAAAGTTGGAATCCTATGGCGGAAAGATACAAAAAAGAAGAAGGCACGCTCACCGTGGCAAGAATGGGGCGCTGTGCTTACGCGATCTGGATTGTCATTGTTCCGCAATTCCACGTGGACGAGAAGCCTGATGAGCCAACACGAGCAACATCTCAAACGCGGTGAAAGCGGTCCCGTCGTGTTTCAGCCAGCGCTGCCCGACTTCAAACAAGATCACGTTATACCGATGGACGGTGCCGTGGCCCTTGTCGACAACACCTACAAGAAACACAAAAACGCTTTTGTCATGTTCTCAAAGGCAGGAGAGGAGACTTTTTTGGCCGACAGCGAAAAGGATTTGAATGAGTGGTTGGGTGTGCTGAACTACACTGCTGCATTCGAGACTCTTGGCGTTCGTTCGAGAGGCATAATCGGCGGACTTTACGAAGGGCAGAAGAACCGAGGCATGAGGCGTTTAGAGTCTTCACATTCCACCAGGACAGTACCAACTTCCACTGGTGAAGTAACCGTGCAGAGTGGGAAGATTGACAACCAGTTTGCACAGCAAATGATGAACGCTCGGAAAGACCTTATGCAGGTGCGGATATCCGAATCCGAGGATAAGCTCACGTCAGCGATCAAAGAGTTGGAAGCACGCTTGAGGGATGCAAGGCATCTCCAGATTCTTGCACCCATCCAACCAAAAACCCGGGAACTTATTATCCACGCCGCAGGGCGTTTGTCGGCTAAACTAAAGTGGACCCGCATCGAGATCTGGCGGATGAAGTGCCATCGTGACATCCTGGCCCAGGAGTTGGAGGACGAAAGGCAAGGGGCAATGGACAGACAGATACAACCCGATCGATCTCCAGAAACCCACCAGCCGCAGCCTTCCCCTCAGCAGTCTCACAGAGCACCCAAAGTCAACGGCCTATCGAGGTTGACTTCCAAGACCAGTTCACTGACCAGCGGAAACAAGCCACCACCGTCACCTGGCTTGTCGATTCGACCAGGAACCAAGTCGTCAAGGGAAACTGAGTTTGGAGGAGAAGACGCATTCAAAACGCCGCCAGAGACATCCCGGCAATCCAGCCCCAACGAACCATCTGGTCATTTCCATGCGGCACCGTTATCAATAAGCCCCACAACATCAGACCGTCGAAGTTCGTTCGCAAGCTCTTCTGCGCGGTCTCCATCATACCTTACTGGTCATCGACCTTCCGTATCGACTACAGGTGATGGCACGGCGGAATCCGATTCTGATTCTGATTCTGAAAACGGGTCTCAGTACGCCACTCCACCTCCAGGCGAGGTGGCAGACTCGGACCCCAAGTCACTAGAAATATCGCCTACCGACACAGCTCGACCTGAGGCTGTCCTCGATTCCGACGGCGATCAAGCACTTGCTGCTTTGGCAGGCTCGCCTAGGTCCCACACTAAACAGAGAAGAAGCTTACACCGCACTCTTCGGGAATCACGTGGTAGCTCATCACACCGTCGTGGTCACAAGAGCAGAGATTCTGCATCGACAATTACCAGCGACACCACTGAAAGTGAGGGGCTGGCACGTGGCAAGGGTAGCTTCACCGTCCACGGCAAAAAAGCATCTGTCATTCAGTTTGGTTCTGACTGGCAGAACATGACGGCAGAAGAGCGACTCAAGACTAAGAAGCAGCTCCAGGAAGCAGCCGAGGCAGCGTCTGCGGATGAAAGAGACGGCAGTGTTGCTAGCAGCGGTGCCGGACCAACTGTATGGTCTCCAGGAAGCGACAACAACGACCCCTTTGCCGTCCGAAAGCTATCAGCGGACACGACAAGGCAGCGACATGTGTCATCTCAGACAATTACTCCCGCGAACTTCCGTGAATCGTTCAAGATCGAAGAGTCCGACTCGGATAGTGCCCCGTCGGACATGAGTGATATTGCCGAAGAGTCAGCACCGCACCAACGAGCGCCCGACGACCAGCTTGCCGCCAAAGCTAAGAGCCCCATTGGTGAGCACGTCGAGCGGTCTGCGCAGAGTCCCATGACAACTGCAGTTTAGCTCTAATTCGTTTATACCTTCTTGCATTCTTTTGGATTTCAAAAGTGATTTTTTACAGCATGCTAGCATTGCTTCAGCGGGTTCCCGTTTCTCCTTTGTCAGCTTTTTATACTTTTCAAGGGCTTATATGCACCTTCACATCCAGCATGGCGCACTTGGGCATCGGGCTGAAACGCAGCAGGGGCGCGTTGTATGCATAGACGGACACTTGGATGACGGCGTTCTCTTGAGCACAGGACCCATTAACCGCGAACCGAGGTTTGGGATTGTGCGCATGACTGATACCAGTGTGAATGATGCGGTGTATTGGTTGAGATATTGTGTAGTGAAGAAGATTTGATCAGTCGCCTGCAATGCACGTGTGTAATAGATGCTCGGGGTTCAGTTACTTGTGCGTATCATAATGAACAACGGCAGTAAGGATACACTGGTGTACTAAGACTGCGCATTATCTTTCATTTCCACACTGGTGCCTGCCGCCCACTCTTGGAGCATTCCGACGCCACATCTCCTACATCCAAGCCACGGCCGCCCTGCCACGAGCACAAAAGCATACATGCGATGATCCTTCTTGCCAAACCTCATACAGCAATCTTACAAGCTATCCCGAATGTGGCCTTGTAGCATTGAGGGACTACAGCCGTCTATCCGACTCTTTTCCCCTTCTCCTCTAAACACCAGGCCGCCAAGGCATTCAAGTTTCGCATGGAAAAAAAGTCCCTTGCCCGTTTCTGGAGGCATCGAACAAGGCACGAACATGTCTATTGGTGCGGAAACCGGTTCTGTTCGGCGACAGGGTATACAATGGGATTCTTGGCACCGGCAATGGTAGGATAAGCGAACCACTGGGGTGGGGTCGAGCCGTTGGTCTCAAACCCGTAGTGTCGCGAGACTCAAACGTCAGAAGCGCGTGTGTCAACGGGCCCTCGATGATACAGGGACAGGAGGTTTTTTGCGTGCCTTGTTATCCGTTCTTTCTCGCGCGCTTAGGCAATAGCAGGCCTTTGGTAAGGTGCTGGTTGTTTGTATATAAGAGTAGGGATTAAGCATGTTCGGCTGATCTTTCTTCAGTGTTTTGATATAATCACTGTGTCTATTCATCCATCTCTCTCTTCGTTGTTATTTTCAGTCGTTACCACCCTCCGGCTAGGGCTTAAGCTTGCATTCTTTACATCTTTGTTATTCTCGATATAACTAAGACTAACTATTTATTCTTCTATATTCTTTTTTTTATCTACAAACGACTACTACTTCTTCTTTTCTAAAGAAAACA
>JAODYC010000230.1:0-19005 GCA_026262405.1 Curvularia hawaiiensis
TTCGCCAGTTGTGCAAGGGGCGGACCACAAGGTCGGTATCAACATGAAGCGCACTCCTTCGCCGCCGAGCTCACATGACCACGTCTCAATAGCAGCCCACAAGAAATCGTTTAATTAATTCATTATTCAGGTACTTAGCGTTGAGCCAATCCAGCACCAACAGTAGTACAAGGAGCTTTTAGGGATTCCATAATAATACCAGACCCTCATGCATTCATAGACTCGTAAAAACTCTCAGTTTAAGCCTGAGCTGGTTCCCGCTCCTCAGCAGGCGGCCCTCCAGCATTACCCCTCTGACCCGTTGGCACATCGCCCAGATTCCTCTGAGCAGCATGTGTAGGATCATCCTTCAGAGTTCTGATATCACCACCTTCCTGCTGGTCCTTGACACCGGATGCTAGTCCAGTAAGGCCTTGTCCGACACTCGTTCCATCACGAAGCTCAGAAGACGTCTGGCCCTGGCCTGGATGTCCGAGACCAGTGTGCACGTCAGAGGAAGTGGCGCCTTGGAGGGTATCCGAGGCGCTCTGGTACATCTTCTGGTTGTTGGTGTCTGGGTTGGGGGTGAAGGTTTTGTCGGCAGGGGCGGTGCCAGGAGGGACGGCTTGAGCGTGGAATTCCGGGGCGGCATCGTTACCAACGAGTTTGCCGGGTTGGTGCTGAGGAGGGTTAGTTTTGAGTGGTGGACGAAACAAGGAGGGCTGGTTGAGTTGATGATAATGAGGTGATTAATCGTCGTTGGCCAAGTCGTCCCATCACGTCTTTGAGTAGGAACGGAGAGACAGTTTGTACTTACACCACCCTTCATGAGAGGCTCACTGGGAGCGACGTGTCCTGCGAACTCACGTCCGTCGCTAACTGCCTCGGGGTTCTTGTTCTGGCTCATATTTGCGATGTGTATTTGAGAGAATTGATAGTTCGGCTTTGAGATATATTGGAAATATAGATGGAAGTGTCGAAATGTATGAGAAATAAGTCCCTATTGTGCGTACAGAGAACTATTTATCACATCATTTCTCATCTGTATGTATAAGGCGTCACCATTTTGACATCAGGTCGACGTCATGCATGGCCCAGCGCTAAGTCGGGCGCCCTAGGCATACACGCATCTGCTGGTGTGAGCGGGTACCTGACGTCGATTCAGCGAGGTGGTGTGGTTCGATTGCGATGCATTTTGAGTATGAATCGGCGATGCTGGAGAGCTCGGGGAATTGTTGTGAAGGGAGCTAGCGTGAGGTTGTTCGGAACCGGATTCCGAATGGATTCCGATGCTCGTGTGTCTTATTCATGGCGCCCTAAGGGAGGTCGTGTGTGATTTCCTTCGAGGAAAATCAAAGACAATCATGCAGCCAGAGCAGTTCAGTTCAGTTCAGCAGTCAACAATTTTCAGGATGCAAATCACAAACACGACTCAAAACACAATACCCCAGCTGTATCGTAACTGATGCATTGATCTCTTAGAAATTACATTACCATAAGATGACACCCATTAAAAGGTGTATGATACATCTTTTCATATGACGTTACTTCCACATCCATCTCCAAGTCCTCCTGAACCTGTCTTCTAATAATCGTACTCAGTGTCCCGGAAGCTGGCCACGCACCGCACCAGCTGTGAATTTCATAGTATGCGAATCAGTAAAGAAGCCCTTGGGATTCTTCACGATCTGTGAGACATGGAAACCATCAGCCTGGTCTTTACCAGTCGCCGGGTTGGTAACGTTGACGAAGAAGGGGCCCTTCAAGCATCCGACTGAAGTGCGGCGATCATCCGGACCAGTTGGATTGGGGAAAGCCTATCAGCGTTCGTTAGAAAATGTTCCTTGTTGCCTTTTACGGCAACTAGGGGGAGTATGCTTACCAGACGAGGTGGTCCAGGCTTTCCTTTGACACCCTCGTGGATGTGCGTTGCGGTTATGGCTGGACTTTGGTATTCGCCAGTCACACCACTGAGAGTGATGTTGTAGCAGATTGTGTTCTCGGCGATGTTGATTCCGTACTTGAACAGGCCACGCGCATTGGGCTCGCCAGGTGTAGGGACTCCGCTGTTGGCGATGACCTGGTCGGGAGTAGCCTTGATGACGTATTCGGCATCAAAGTAGAACGTCTTTTCCTTCTTCCACCAAAACTTATCGTGTGAGTTCCATAGCTTGTCCAAATCCTTCTTGCAGCTCTCTTTGTAATTAGAAGCAGCTGTTGGGGCAGCGAGGGCTAGAGGTGTCGTGAGAAGAGCGACGAGGGCTGGAGTTGTGAAGTGCATTGTGTATGTATTTAGTGACTGTGATAGTGACTGTCTGTGGTATATGAATTGAGTATGAAGATTGTGGTTGTTGGTATATCTACTCTGGGACTGTACTCGACCCGATCTTTATACACACAGGACTACACACTTGCTCTTCGATTTGCCATCGATGCTTCCCATCTAGAACCCAATGACATCAGTAACCAACACCAAGTTGACTATCGATCTGCGTTTAACCTCTGGGATACATGCTGGCGCCTTGGTGAGACTTTGTTGGATTGAGCAGCCAAGTCCTTAACATCGAGTTAAGAACATCTGTCGCTGATGCCAAAGACTTGGAAGTAAGACACGTGACTAGCGGCGTACCTAGTGGTCTTGGGAAGGTCCCAGATCGTAAGAAGGGAAGAAGACGATCTCAATCAAAGTTACCAGATCGAGGAATCTGGCCAGTGGTTGGTGAGTTGTCAGTAGGCTCAACCAATGAACAGCATCTGCTGTAATACCGTAAACACACCGTCCGACGTCTTAGTAAGGGCACTTTTCATTGCTTGTACAGTAAGCTTACACCTTGTTTGGTAGAATGATCGCTCCCAAGATATCGCCGAGCCAACTTCAGCCGGATACATCAAGATCCGTAAACTTCCTGGGTTCTGAGATAGCACTAGCATTCTCACGTTTTCCCTTTTGGATCTTAATGCATGTGCATCGGAGGCTGTGCACGACAAAATAGGATAGTAAGGCCAAGGCGCTATTTTTTGGTCGTTGAAGTTGGTTGAGGGAAACGCTCAACACGAAGATGTTCAGCGCACCTTCAGTCTATTGACTTACATTCAGGACCGCCCCACGAAATGGTAAATTCGAAGCACGTTCCAAGGTAATTCATAAAGCAATTGCGCATTCTAAGGGACGGATAGTGACATCACCACATCCTGCCAAGACTGTCGCCATGTATCGGCCTTACCTCCGGTTCTCCCCTAAGTACCTGCACACTAACCCACAAAAAGGCCAATAATCGGCTTGGAGTACCAAAGCAGCATAGAGGAACCTACCTCGAAGCGGTTGTACCATCTATTTGGAAGAGTTCGAGTCCCGAAATGAGGTATCCGGTGGGGCGGTATGATCTAGACATCACTAGGCACCTGTGCACTTGGCGTGACAAATCGCCGAGACGCTTGTTAGGGAGAACAGACTTCTGGACAAAGCAATGAAGAGCAGCAGCCATTTGATTACTACCTTTGGGTATCAGTACGATCCCATGCAGTGCTACATACACACATACATTAGACCTATGCGTTGCTGATCGTCATGTGTGCTGCCTCACATCCGCTGCGCTCTGGTATAGCCAACAGGTACTTTTTCATGTAGCATGGCTAGATTCATGGAGAGCCTGTGCGGCATCTACCCCTCTGTGAGCAGGTGTGCTCTAATTGACTGAAGGGTGTACATTTTCTTGACATGTCCTGTTTGAGGGCTGTCCACATTCTCGCCACGTGCTGGACTGGGGGTCACCCGAACTCTGAGACTCCTCGTCGACCATCCTGTCAAACTGTCGTATGACGCCAGTGAATCGTCCTGTACCACCAGGTAGCTGACCATCGAACTCGACAGCATGCGCTTCTTCTTGATCTTCCCAACCAGTTCGCAAATTCCAAGCAGTAGCAAGCGTGGCGAGCTCTGCCGGGTTGACATCCTGTAGTATTTCAGCGAGATAGGGCCACTTAGCGCTCAACATGGCAGGAGAAAGGGCAGCTATGCGCCGGGTGAACCAACTGTGGCGCGCATTTGCGGCAGCAGCATAGCCGATGTCAATAGCTGACTGTTCAAGGTGTGCGTGAAACAGTTTTGCATAACCGCAGGAGATGAACTTGATCTCCTGTAGAGACGTTGTGCGCTCCTTGTCAGCGTTAGAATAGATGGATCCAAAGTCGGAAAGGTTGGTTCCCGGTGAGATCATATCAATGATATCCATCCAAGATCCCTCGCGTGGTAGCATTTTAAGCGGAGACTGCTGAGGTGGGACGGTGGCTGCATTGTTCATTGACGTCGGATGATGTACAGGCTGCTGTCCCGAGATATTGTTCTGGCTAGCTGTAGCCTGGTTTTGCATTTGCATCACCTGAGCAGAAATATGGCCGAGAGCTGTGATGATGCTCAGAGTTTGATTTTGGTGGAGCTGTGGAGGCTGCACAGGTGTTTGTAATGGAACTGGCGCTGCAGTCTGGTTCGAACCGAATGCTTGAAACTGCTGCAGTCGTTGTTGTAACTGAGTTTGAAGAGTGGCAATATGATTTTGCTGAACTACAGTAGCATTTGCTTGGAGATGCTGAAGTTGCATCTGCAACGTGTGAATGTATACCTGTATCACCTGTCCTTGGGTACCTCCCCAGACTGGGTTCATTCCCAGTTGTGCAGCGGGCTGGTGCTGGTATGCGTGCGGGCTAGCACGCAACATGGCCGTAAGCGAGACAGAATCGAGTACCAGCTCCTTCAAGTGATGGGAATCATGAACTTTCACAAGATGCAGTAGTCCTGGGGGAGTGATCCAGCAGTTCTTCAGCTCCAATCTTTCGACATGAGGCAGCTCAAGGATACATGTCTGCAAATGAGCTGTATCGGTTCCAACCAGCGGTGCATAGTTGAGAGATGTGGGTCGGTCTGAGGGAATCTGCCAATCTATAACGGGGGCAGGAAACAGTAGTTTATTCCTTGCGTAAAGTCCTTCAGCATGCTCACCACCTGTGGTCCAACCGACAGTTAAACTTCGAACGCTTGAGCGGCTAGCGACATGATTGTGAAGCAAGGCAAAAAACGCATTGGTACCTAGAGTAGGATTGACCAATGAAGTAGTAACAAACCCAGCTTCATTTTTGTGGACTGTCCGCCAGCCTGGTATGACCATGAGCGTGACGTTGTGGAGGCTGGGTAATGCATCCCAAAAGTCCGAACGATTCAGCATGTGCAGGTAACAATCAGAAAGGCTCGAGAGATTCAGACTGTGAACCAGTTGGAATGTGGCAGGGCTATCGATGATGGAGAGCATGTATGAAGAAATGAATGCTCGTTGGGCCCATTCCGTCTCCAGCAACCACTCTTGCTGCGCCTGGGTGAGACTGGCAGGTATGATAGGGTTTACGACTTGACCAGCGTCGGGTGGAGGCTGGACTGACACGAACAAGACACCATTGTCTAATGAAGATGATTTAGAGACAAAGCGCTCTAAAACGTACGGATCATCAAATGAAGTGGGTACAGGGATGTCAGTCATATTGTGTGGAGTTGCTTCGTGTATCAGCCGAGGGTCCACGTAAGGTATCTTGGGCTGTACGTCAGCTAGCAGGCCGATATGTCTTAGCTCAGATGAAGGTGGTGCCACGTTGATTTTGTAGAGAGTTGCATGTCTGATGTCACTACCGGCTTCTTCGAAACACGATTGAATATATCTCCAAAGCTCCTGCTGCGCCTGGGCTCTGCGATCCGGAACAGCTTTGTTTGTTCCAAAAACCTTGGAAGGGTTGTGAAGAATTTGCGATCTTATCGACTTGTCGGGACCATTGAGCCAGCCGAGGCCGTTGTTGATCGAAAGAGCAAGTTCTTTCACCTTGGTGAGCTCAGAGAATGCAGTCTTCATCCGAGGTGTTTCGTCAGCGGCCGTTTCAAGACCAGCGACAGCAGCAAATCGACGGTACTCCTCATACGGCCAATCGTACCTACCCCAAAAGCTTGTTTTGTTCTCAGTCAGTTGTTTGGTAGGTGGCATCGCGAGGGTGTCTTCGTTGACATCGAAGCTCATTCCGTATCTTAGAATGTGCCTGCCAAATCCACGAAAAACGTCTAGGCCGTGACCATTGTAGTTTTCGTCACCGCTGAAATTCTTCCAAGAATAGCCGGGCCTCTCAAACATTGCGCGTTTCTTGCCTTTGCGGTCAGGTTTGAGTTTGTTACCTAGCATTCCGTAGATTTCCGTGTTGAAGGGAACGACGGCAGTCTGGAACATGGCCTGAGAGATATTATGATTCAGTTCGCGACTTACGAGGCGCAGTGCTTTGATGTCGTCACGGCTGAGGAACGCGGCTATCAACTCTACCAACTCGACGGGCAGATTCCATTTGGGGCGCCCCTTCAAGTTGCATGAAGTGCGATGGAGAGGTTCTTTGCTCTGCTTGGGAGCCGGCTCTTTATCTTCACTATTCTCGGATCGGCGACGCTGTGAGCCGGGCGCATTGAGTTTGTTTGGATCTAGGAAGTAGTATCTAGCAGGCAGTTCCGCCGAGTTGCGGCAGTGAGGCCAGATATCGTTGGCTTGTGGGTTGGATCTCTCGTTGTGGTATGACATGGCAACCACTGCGCCTTTGTCATACAGAGTGCCGGCGATGCCCTTGCGCTCAGCAACTTCGATGGTCTGGCGTGGGCGCTTGGAAGCACCAGCCATGACGCTGTCGGCGGGATCAAAGTTGCGATGAGATAACGCGTCGCCTACAGTCGAATGAGCCTGAGCAAAGCTTACATCTTGTCCTGATTCGCCACGAAGTGCCTGAGGGTTTGCATTCTGTCCTGATTCGCTTTGAGGGCCAGGAGACGACCACGGGCGACGTTGTTCGGAAGACCCACTCTGAGGTCTCAAGGAAAGCTGGTAGAAGAAAGGCCGTCCACCATCGTCATCACTGCCATTGTCGTCCTGCCGTCCAGAGGCAAATGCTAGGGGCTGAGGCGCGCCTGGTTGCATGGTGGCAGCAATGCTGTGTGCCGATGGATTCTTGTTGCCTCGGTGACGTGTGCTGGTGCTGCCGCGTCGCGGTGGGGCATGGACGCGATCGCTCCTTTCTTGCCTTACTTACGCAGGGGAATGTAACGTGGGGGCGGTCTCGTATGAAATAAGTCTGGAGATGATGAAAAGTATGATGATTGTTCTCGCGAGGCTAGGGCCAATGATGAAAAGTCAAAGGTGAGGCCGTTTGCACAGGCTGGATGTGACTAGAACTAAGGCGTTTGTCATGTGGCAGCAGTGTTTTGGATCGTCGTAGCGCGCGTCTTGTGAGGCGTAATCTTGGCCCAGGCTCTGTAAAGGCGTGTGAGTTGGTCATTCGACTGTCTTTCGCCATAGTGTCGCAGAGTCACTATGAGGTCGGTCGTCGGTCGTCGGTAGCGGACCCGGTACCTATGGTCGTCCCAGCACAGCGCCACAGCCGTGAAGCCTGCTGAGCAGCACCAACCATATCCCACACCGTCATCGGTGGTCACAGACTGTACTCTCTATGCCCGAATGTCTACAATTTTTGCACTAGGCGCCCCTCATGCCAGGCAACGGACAGCTGGGGACCGCATGGGCGTGTGGTGCATTGTTGGGTTGCACATCCCAGTAAAATCACGTGACTCTTACGATTTGCTACACACGCAATGCGTGACTGACTTTCATCAACTATTCCTCTTGTTCCACCTATCTGAATAGCATCTACCATTTTTGTTTCACCATGTTGCTTCATTTGGCCATGTCATTGGTCACGCATGGAAGGAGCGCGGAAGTCCGCTGTCCCCCGCAAGGCATCCCGCATAAAGACACTTGCAGCTCATCAATCAGCAAGCCCCTGAAGGCGACTTGAGCTCATGTTACCAATCGAGCCTGCTCACCACTACCACTGCATCAAGCACCACCTCTTACGCTATGTCATCGTCTCTCCTATGCCTGCCCCGTGAGTTGAGGGATGAGATCCTGGGCTACCTCACTCTGCCACAATACGTCTACACATCTAGTTCGACCAAAGATACCCGCCATTTGCACCAGTCGCGTCAAGTTGTGGAAAATACCTATGTCGATACTCGCATCAGCCTGGCTCGACGTCCGCCTGCGAATATTCTCGCAAGCTGTCGTCAACTACGACAAGAGTGCCTCGAACACCATGCCTGCTATCTTCACGCCACTCCGCTAGGCATATCGCTAAGCTCGGCAGATCAGCCTATGAGTAACGTGCTGGCCGCGAGGCTTGGTGCTGAGTTTGCTGAAGAAGCGGAGCGCGCTTGCGATGATGGTACGCTGCGCATCACTATGGAGATACAAAAGTCCCTGCGTGGTCGCCATGGATACTACGTTCCGGTGCGAGATCAAGTATCTCCTCGCTTCCTTGCACTATTGCCGCTCATGAGCAAAGCGAAAAGGTTGAGACTGATTCTCTGGCCTGGGTATGACTGGTGGAATGGCGGCCCTCCGGTCTTCGTCGACAAACACGGAAATGCTCGTGTCAATCTGAACAACCCGGACAAGCCAAATGCTGCGTCGATATCCATCACTGAGATACTGCAATACTTTCCTCATGTCGAGGAGCTTAACGTAGATGTGCTCATGCAGGCATCAGAGGGAGGAAGATGGGATTTGCCGGATCGAAAGTGGGAGAATACCCAACCATGGCTTGACGCACCGATTGCGCCTAATGTGCGGCCTAACTTAGTCAAGGTTACTCGTAAGCTCATAGCGTTTTGGAAGGCTTCAAACCCAGAGACTTTCTACGTTCAACATGAGGTTCGGGAAACTGGAAGTACCTGGAAGGTTGATAGGAGCGGCGACATGGGAACTGTAAGTGGCTCGGATCTTGTCCCAAATAAGGTTATTGCTGACTATGCTTGGCTGTAGCCTTCAATGAAATCCCTCTGCGATCCCGACAATGTAGAAGACATGGAGTTTCTTAATTCGCTCACAACCAAGGAATCTTACCACCGCACGGATCAAACAAAAGCTTGATGGGCGCCGGAGAATTATGGCCCTATTTCCCTAGCGTTGTTGTCGTTTAAATTGGCATTCAATTAAGCACCGGCGATTCGTTTCACGCGTGGGGCATAACAAGCATTGATCTGACCCAATAGATTGCAGCGTCATGTTTCGAAGTGTGAGCATAGCACCATAGACCGCGGGACAGGCGAGATATGCTGCATAAACCGGGGTAGTGGCATGCGAATTTCTTCCGTCTGTAGTTCTAGCGCCAAATACTGCCGAAACCCACCAATGTCTAAAACAGGCCCTCTGCCTAGTTTAGGTGATTAACATATTCACGGGCCGATCATTGGACCTCTTGGAGAGGAGAGACTCCTCGTTTCGGAAAAGATCCCTTGACACATACATTTGGTCGAAACATCCGTTGTAGATTGCCATGGAGGGTGCTCCATGTGAATGCCTGCTCCGTGCTCCATTTCCCTGTGCATGCATGTTGATACATCATACTTAAAGGATCGGCAACTCGTCCCAAGTTTCTGTATCTACACCACGTCTTATCATTTTGTACAACACACTGTCTTCAACATGAAGTTCTCTGCATTCCTCGCTGTCAGCTCGGCATCCCTCGCCCTTGCGGCGCCCACCACTACCGTTCAGAAGCGCGCAGACTTCTGCGGGCAGTGGGACTCGAAAGTCACTGGCCCTTACACCGTATACAACAACCTCTGGGGCCAAGCCCAGGCTTCTTCCGGGTCGCAATGCACCGGCGTCGACAGTCTCAGCGGGTCTACCCTCAAATGGCATACGTCGTGGTCATGGGCTGGCGGGTTAGTGTCATTTGATACTTTACGATTGCATCATTTTCTGATTCCTTAAACAGTCAAGGGCAGGTCAAGTCCTTCGCCAACGTTGTTACAAGCATTAACAAAAAGGCGCTGTCATCGATCAAGTCCCTCCCTTCAGTCTGGAAGTGGACATACACGGGCAGCAACATGGTCGCAGACGTGGCCTACGATCTGTTTACCTCGAGCACAGCTAACGGCAAGGAAGAGAACGAAATCATGATCTGGCTTGCTGCTCTTGGTGGCGCCGGTCCCATCTCCGCTACCGGCAGCCCCATCGCCACCGTCACACTCGCTGGCTCCAGCTGGAAGCTTTACAAGGGCAAGAACGGCCAGATGACTGTGTACAGCTTCGTTGCGGCTCAACAGGTCCAGAACTTTAATGGAGATCTTATGGACTTTGTCAAGTACCTTACTTCTAAGCAGGGTCTTTCGAGCAGCCAGATTCTGATTAGCGCCGGTGCTGGTACAGAGCCTTTCTCTGGAAGCAATGCTAAGCTTACCGTTACCGAGTACAGCTTGGTTGAGAAATAAGATGTTTCGCTAGTCGGATTCGAGTGTATGAGCATACGGCGTCTACTTCGTGTATGCGAGGATTTCTTGTAGATATTTTGGTAGCTCAGAAGCGAAGTGTTTCGGGCTTTGTATGTATCGATAAAACCACATTACCTGGGTTATTCACTGGGTCTCATGTTGGACTTGAAGACACCTTCTCAGAGATGAGATCGTGGAGCTAGCTCATGTATAACCTCCTCGGTGTTTTTAGACACACAACCTCTTTGCAGTGCTAAGCTACCTCGATACACGCGATTTTATTACCGGCATTGGCCTTCCATTGCACCTTCTGCATCGGTGCAGGTCAGTGCACACTTTGGCAAGCTTTCGATGCCAAGCATGTTCATCCGTTCCGGCTCTTCGCAGCCAATCGCAGCGGGCCTCTCACGCACATGTCTACCACCATGCAACGCCATCCTGCAGACGCGCTGTAGCTCGGTGCTACTATCGAATGAACGTTGCGATAATTCTGTCAATGACGACTCGCTTTTCGACTATCCTCTATCCTCATGTTCACCGCGGTACCGTTTCTCCGCTCTTCCCGTGTCAGAACTCCAAATGCCGCAGCATGGCAAGCTCGTGAACTCTGATTGGGATGCCCATGCTCATCATTACCTGTTCCTGCGGGTATAATGCAATGGCCAGGGAAAAGTCATGGATCTGGGTTCGCGATGGCCCGGGATGGTAGAGATAGCTGCGTGCTTTGGGAGCTACAAAAAGGCCCTGAAGACCCCAAGAGCTGGTTTCTACAAGCTTAAGCAGCAGTGTTTCACGGCGCAAGAGCCATTGTCAACATGAAGCTTCAACTCTTTCCAGTGCTGTCGCTGGCATCCGTTGCTAGTGCCAGCTGGTCGAAGAACCTCAATTATCGTTCTCCTTCAGAGCACCACCCTGCGCTTGGAGTCTCCATCCACAAGGTGGCTAAGAGGAGTGATCCATCACACGCGTACGAACCTTCGAGCTTGAACTTCACTCATGGAGTTGCTTCCGGAGATCCATACCCGGACAGCGTCATTCTTTGGACACGCGTTGCGCCTCAGAGCGACAACTCGCATTCCAATGTCACCGTAACTGGCTACGCACCTCTTTTCGACCACGACAACGAAAAATATGTGCAAATATCCAAGTCGCCAATCTGTGTGGAATACAACGTCTACCAGGACAAGAATTGCTCGTCGACGGTAGACTCGGGCAAAGTCTACACCAGCTCCGACGTGGATTTCACAGTCAAGGTCGAGGCCAAGAACTTGAAGCCGTACAGCACATACTACTACCAGTTCAATGTATGCGGATCGGATAACAAGAGTCCGCTTGGTCGCACCAAGACGACTCCCAATGCCGACGACGACATCACGAAAGTGAGCCTTGCTGTGTATAGCTGCTCAAACTATCCTTTTGGCTTCTTTAACGCCTACGGTAACCCTGTGCGAAAGGTATGTTACAACACATTTCGGGCCAAGAGCATTCCGAGTAACTGTTATACAGGACTCTGTAGACTATGTCGTCCATCTCGGAGATTACATCTATGAGTACAAGAACGGCAACTATGGCTGGGGCAACAGCATTGGTCGTATCCCGCAACCGGATCGTGACATCTACACCCTGTACGATTACCGCAGGCGACTTGCAACCTACCGCACCGACTTGGATCTTGTTGCCAGCCATCAGCAATTCCCTTGGATCCCTGTTTGGGACGATCACGAGGTGGCTGATAACACTGTATGTTTTTGCTCTTTGTATGCATGCCTTTTGCTAATACACAATAGTACCGCGATGGCATGTCCAAACTCAATAATACCGAAGACTCCTTCGTCCATGATGGCGGCGTTTCCGTTGATCAACGCAAGATGAACGCAGTTCGCGCCTATTTTGAATGGATGCCTATCCGCCAAGTTGACATGGACGACAATTTGCGCATTTGGCGTTCCTTCTCCATCGGCAAGCTGGTCGACTTGATCATGTTGGACACGCGCCAATATGATCGCTCGATCACCGACCTTTACTGGAACACAGACTACATTCATGCCATCTCTAATGACGCCGGCCGTTCCCTCATGGGTGCCAACCAGGAAAACTGGTTCTATCGCAGTCTCTCTCATTCCTCCAAGCGCGGCGCCACCTGGCGTGTTATCGGTTCTCAGATCATCTTTTCGCGCGTCAATCAATCTGCCGCATACGGTGAAGAGAACCCGTTGAACTACGACGCCTGGGATGGATACATGGCCAATAAGAACCGCACTCTGAACCATCTGTATAGTAACAATATCAACAACAACGTTTTCCTTGCGGGAGACAGCCATGCCTCATGGGTCAGTGACCTCGTCTGGCTCGACGAAAAGAACTACGATCCCAGCACGGGTGCCGGTAGCATCGGCGTCGAATTCGCGGGTTCAGCAGTAACATCGCCCTGCCCTTACGGTGCCAACATTTCCCTCGCAACCGCAAACAACTACTCGTCCATTATTGAGGCTGCGAACCAGGAATTGCAGTGGCAGGACCTCTACTACCGCGGTTACTTTGAACTTCACTTCTCGCACGACGAGCTTACGGCCAAGTACTTTGGTCTGCCGACCGTCGTTACGCGCAACGGATGGGAGATCCCTCTTGCCAACTTCACAGTCAAGAATGGCGAGAACAAGCTGCAACGTCCTGTTGCTGGTGGTGTAGTCGAGAGTGGCAGTTTGAAGGGAGGAAGAAGGGTGCAGAACAACATCACTCTAGACACTAACAACGGCACCTGGTTCGTCAGCCATGCCAATTTGTCGGTTTTGTAAAAGCAAGATTCTGGCTAGAAGAGATTCATGAGAACACCTAAAAAGGGGGGTCTAGTGTTGTAGTAAAGTCACCGAGTTAATTATAATACGGATGTAGCGAGATTATGCAAAGTCTATGTCTATGTTTCCAACAACACATATGCACTACTCGAACCCAGCAGGCTCAGGCTTTTCCGGGAATGCAGGTTGGTCCAAGCGACTCGCGCACGCAGCTTTCCAGTTCTTGGGCGTGTACTTATCCACGATGCCCTTGAAAGCCTCTAGTGTGCAAAAGGTTGTGTCGCCCGGTAGATGCTTGCCCTCGGCTTTGCAACCGGGTATCTGCATGATCTTGTCGTTGTACCTCAGACGAACATAGTAGTCGCTGAATCGATCGCGCTGAGCCTGCGACAAGTCCGTCAAGGGCCTACGCGCTATACCCTCAGGTGCGAGACCATCCTCCGTCGTTTTCGTGCTGCCAAAGAGCGAAGACCACCAGCTCTGGCTCTTAGACTGTGGGTTCTGTTCCGCCGGCGCAGGCACCCGAAGGATGTTGCTGCTGTCTCGCTTTCTGAACATCTCTACGGCGATATGAGATGTGAACGGTGGCCAGTTTTCGCCTTCAAATGCGCCGAGAGAGGTCAACATGCCGGCTAATGTAGTGTCGTGGCAGCCCGACATAGCGAAACGGATGCTTGTTTCGCCGCCGCGCCCTTTGCCTAGCTGGCCGTCTATGCCTCCGACTTCGACGATGCCAGAGTTGCCGTTGCGCTCGACGCTGCCGACCATGCGCGATGTGATGTCACCCATCAGACCTCCAATACCGAGCATACGGTATTCGGCCGACTCGTTGTAGCCCTGGTACCATTCTTCCACAGCAATCTTGTCAATGATGGAGCGGGCTTTGGGGTCATAGAATGATTTGGGGAGTTTGGTTTCCTGGCCATGGGCATCCGTGGCGTTCAGAGTGTCCATGATACCAGAGAGTCGGGGGTGAGAGTCTACAGCGACCTTTTGTTCGCCAGGCATCCATTTCGAGAATATCTTAGAAAGGTAACGCATGTCGTCCGTGTCGTTCCATTTTTCAGCTGTGCGTTGGGCGAATGCACGGCTGAGTTGGGCGAAGCGCCTACAGCTTGCGTCGTTGGGATATAGCGTCTCATCTGCAGGTGTTCTGGTAATGATGGTTGGAGCAGGAAAATCAGCACTTCTTGTCGAGGGTGGGTAGAAGCCCCAGAAAGCTTGCTGTACAGACTCCAGAGCACGTGGCATAGGCGTTGCGCGTAGGTAGATCATGTCGCTGTCCGAAATCAGCTGCGGCATGAACTTGAGCTGATTGACGTAGAGATGGCGCAGACGCTCGCCCAGTGCCATTGTCGTTTCTCGCCCTTTGTCTGTGAGTTCACCTGGTTGGCATACCGCATCGAACTCGCCCTTGGGTCCTGATGCAATAACTGCAAGTCATTAGCAATTGGAGTCTCAACGGTTGGGGGTTTAGTACCCGGCCCGTCGTCCATTCCAAAAGTCTCTAGGCGACGTCGGTATTTGAGTGAATCCCATTTTGAAAAGTCCTTGGTGCTCATGATCACGCTTGTAAGCTGGCGAGCAGCATTGCAGTACGGCCAGTCTGCGAGATGTTAAGATGATTCTGTAGAGTGTCTTGGCAGGTACTCATACATGCTGGGAGACCAGTCTACCGGTATTGTCAGCAATCTTCATATTTCATGCAGAATTTAAGGTTTGCCTACGTTTTGAAAGCGGGGTGATACAGGGGTTCTTTCACCTGTTCATATACATGTCAGTATTGATGTGTATGAATCCTTGTGCCACTGTAGAAAAGCTAACCATGACGCAATAGCTATTGTGTGATTAGCAAAGAGATTGGAAAGCTGCATTCTCCATCTTACAATCTGCACAAGCTGCAACTCAAGCTCTCTTGGATATAGCTTCTCAAGCTCGTCTTGTGAGTAGGGTTGGCGGGGGATCAAGGTAGTCATGGTATCGCCAACTGGTAAGGGACAAATTCGCAGGCAGGTTCTTCCCAATTCCTGAACACAATTGCTACAATTGATGCAAAAGCACAGACAGGTTGTATCAGGATGAAGACGTTTGTTCGTATGAGTTGGTAGTCACGTGAGGCGTGCGGACGTCATCGGGTTTCATTGGCCGGCGTTATTCCGCTCAGTCTCGCGATGCTTCGCGCGCGACTCACGCCGTTTTTTGTATTCATGAAGCTACAACACCGGACCCTCACCAATCAGCCTTTCTAGTTTCTGCTCTAGACGGACATGCGCACAAAGGCCTAATTGGCGTATTTGTAGGTCCATAATTCGAGTGCTGAAAATTACGAAGCTCAGATTCTAACTACAATTCTAGTACTTGCACTCTCCGTCCACCGTCCGAGGGCTATTAGAACAATATGCTAGGGGCATATGTGTGTAGACAATGTCTAACAAGACTTTCTCGACGCACTGCTCTCGCACGAAATCCCCAATGGCGACCTCGATCTACGTTCATATCGCTACGTCCTTTAGAGCCACAGAATAGCATCAAATCAGACCAGGAAAAGGCAGAGCCCGTCGTTGGACAACAGCGACCGCCGACGCGAAAACCAACACAAGAAGAGTCAAATATATCGTCTACGAGAACAGGCAGACCACAGACACGGATCAGTCGGTATTCAGATCTACTGAACGACGATGCAGCAGAAAACACCTACTATACAGCCTTTGAGCAAGAAGACGCAAATCAAGAGGCAGAATCCACGGACGAGCTAGATGATCGCCTAGTTTATGCCGCACCAATCCGTGACGCTCTTCGGGAAGGCCGAATCCAGGCAGCATGGGATTCATTTGAGCAGACATACACTGCACGAGACTGCAAAGCCCTGACTGAGCCGATCGTTCCTGGGGAATTGTCAAAACAAGAATTGGTCTTCAGCCGTCTTCTTGCGGCCGTTACGGGTGCATTTTGTTCAAATAGGAAAAGCGTGAAAGTGAGTCCAACTGCCGTACTACTCAAGTACCAGCAGCTTGGTATAGCTCGTCCCGAATACTGGCACAGGTCAGGAATAAGCCGCCTGACACATGAAGTTATTCTCGCTGTGAACGTGCCGTCGCAACGACCACAGCAAGATTTACACGTGTTGCTTCACGAGCTTGTTACACTATGGCGACTGTTCTTTCAATGCATGGGACCAAAGAGCGACACACTTGAGTCTATCAAAGACGACTGGTCTTTACCATCTCTCGAGGAGCTCCCCAATATGCATGACTCGAGAGATTTCAACAGGCGTTTGCAGAACTATCTCCCCAAATATCCCATCAAGCCCACATTCGGCTTTTGTGCTCTATACTTGTATAGTATTTCGGACGCATTGGATCCAACTACTCGTCAAACAGCTACACCTTTTATGAGTTTTCTCGAAAGACTACTCGCCGGATCACGTGTAGACACTATATTCTTGCACACCGAATACTCTCCCCAGCTCAAAGAACTGCCAGGCAAAGTCCGGGATCAGATCAGAAACGAGGTTGAAATGGCACCGAGAAAGGCCATGGCAGCCATTGGTAAGGTTGGCGAGAGTCCTGATGAGATGACTAACCTGGAAGCATTCCACATCAAGCGCATTGAGCGTGCCACACAAAGCTTGACGTCGCTCCAAAAATTGGAAGATATGTGGAAAGAAGTTCAAACAGCATATCGCACTCGTGATGGGACTGTTGCAATCCCCCGCTCGGTATACAACAGCTTCCTCTCTAACTACTTGATTCTTCGTAATTCAAAACGTGCGGTAGAGGTTTGGAACCACATGATTGCACACAACGTCAAGCCAGACCTGAAGTCATGGGTTGCTCTCCTGGAAGGTTGTGCAAAGGCAAAGGATCTTAATGGGTTGAATGCTATGTGGCAACGAATGCTGAACACTGGTGTCGAGCCAGACAACTATGCATGGACCACACGAGTCAACGGTTTGATGTCGCTGCGACAAATCAACCTTGGTCTGGCTGCGCTGGACGAGATGGGCAAACGCTGGCTCGCAGCGGAAGATGCGATTAAGAACTCGAAGAAGCATGGCAAAGGACAGAAGGGCGCAAACCAAAATTCTGGCAAGGCTATCAACGAGTGCCCAAAGCCTTCCATCGAGGTCATCAATGGTGCAATATCCGCCATTGTGAGGTTACCTCCGAAGGCCATGCGCCACGAGAAACGCATAGAGCTCATTCAAAAAATCCTGGGCTGGGCAGCGAATTTCCAGATCAAACCTGACGCCATAACGTACAACAGCTTGATACAGCTGTACCTCATTGGCAATGACACGAAGACAGCATTTCGACTATTGTCACAAATGGAGAAGGAGGGAATCGAAGGCGACATTGCAACGCACACGATGCTCATCAAGGCGGCGTTTGAGAACCATGCGTTTGACGGCTTAACCGAGCAGCAGCAGACTGACACGATGCTGAAGATGTTCGACAACCTCGAAGCCAGCGGGCTGAAGCTTAACGACTACGTCTACGCACTTAGCATTGACCGGCTACTGAAAAACTACGCAAACTCGTCTGCGGTGCGCGCCATTATGGAGCACATGACGAGGCGGGGATTTGTGCCGTCGTCGCACGTCTACACGTCGCTCATCACGCACTACTTCCAGTGCGAACCGCCCAATGTGGGCGAGGTGGATCAGATTGTCAATCTGCTGTTTACGGCGCCGCGCATGCCCAGCGACGCCATTCTCTACGACCGCATCATTGAGGGCTATGCCTCGCTCGGCGAGGTCGGCAAGATGATGAGCGCGCTGACTCGCATGTCAAAGCAAGGTAAGATGCCCGGGTGGGGTGCGCTGATCGCAGTTGTGCGCGAGTTGGCGCGGCAAGGCGACGTCGAGCGTGCGCGTGACGTGGTGAGGGATGTTGCGAGGGGCGAGGGCGTGGCTAAGCAGGGTATCTTGGGTAACAGAGAGGGCGAGAATATGTTTTTGCATATGGTGAGAGTGTTGGGTCTGGGAGAGGGCGATGTCTGGGCTAGGGGCGCGGGGAGTAGTGGCAGTGTTGTGCAGCGGCATACTACGGTGGGAGAGGGAGACTTGGACATGTCAGCGCAGCGTCAGCAGGAGTCGTTGAGAAACGAGTATGCAAATGGCCATGCGGCGGTGGAGGAAGACATCCATGACTTTTTGTCGAGAGAAAACGCGTCTGGGGGATCGTATCAACAGCCATAGAAAGCTGACCTTACACCAAAGAGAAGAAGAAAATAACGCAACGCATCAGCAAGAAAGCGTCTCCAACGGTCCAGACCAATCGAATATGCTGCGTTACACTACCGACAAGAGCATAGTACCCCAATGTCTGGGTTAAAGTGGCATTTTTGCACCAACATACCGCGTGTGTCTCAGATCCTACATGCTTTTCATGCTAGTAGAGCGGTACTGGTGCGCCCATTACTGTATAGTAATGTATACACTATACTAACGACTAGGTGCATTTTTTTTCCCGCAATATACTCATGCCGCGGAGGGTAATAAAAATCTTTCTTTCTTCCTTTTGTTATTACTTGAGGCATAAATGAGGCTGGTTGAATCCACTACTAGGAACATGCTGACTTTTGCATTGTTGATTTGAGCCAATCACTTTGGGATAAATGCATACTGTGACACGCTTTCTTTTTTGGCAAAAAAAGATAGAAAGGCGGCATTGAAAGATAATGGGACGTGAGACCGACTCACGGGGCGAGAAAAAGTGAGGCAGAGATTTTTGTTCTTAATTGATGGGATCCTGGGAGGTTAGTAGAGCCATTGTTGGGGGTTTAAGGTGTAGGATTGGTTGGCAGATTGATGATATAGTATGACTTTGAGAGTGTATCTCGGAATCGATCTCGAATAGAAGAGTACCGACAAAAAAAGAAAAGAAAAAA
>JAODYC010000231.1:0-10951 GCA_026262405.1 Curvularia hawaiiensis
ATTACAGCTTCCCACGCCGCCTTGGACAGCAACTCGTGCCAAGCACAGGGACCATCATATCTCACATCCAGGCACCATCTGGCGACCACTCCGAACTGGCTGCCACGTTTTTCTTTTTTAGTTTTCTACACGCCGTGTTTAGGGCCATGGACTGGCATGGTTGCGGTTTGCTGCTGATTCTGCCCCACTATACGGCCAGGTAGACGTGAGTTTGTTTGCCCGCACGCACTTTGCCTACTAGTTCCTACACCACCACTGCACCAGAAGACAACCCAATTATGTTCAGCCTGCGGCTATCTTGACAATACACCGCTCTCGCTGCAACCTACATATCATGTAAGTGGCACAATTTGCATCCCACTGGCGGCCTGTTCCACCCCTCTGGTCGCACCTTCCTACTTCGGGCACCACCACGACCTAGTTTTTGGGTGAATGAATGTATCCCCACACCACGGCCGCCCATGATGACATGTGCGCACCCCTAACCGCTCTTGAACCCGCCCTTTCCCCTATCCTCATTACTGGGTCTCGTATGGTTACCGCCGCTCCGGCCCCGACTGACACCACCGAGTCTTGCAAAACTTTGATGAGCACCTGAGAACAACGTCATCAACAAATCCAGAAAAGACCAACCCGCTGACACTGGCCCCAGACACAACATGGCTAGCAATGGGGCGCAGTCTTTTCCATTGCCGTATGAGGAAATCGAGCGCCTAGTCAAGTCCTTGTACGAGCCTGGTCAAGCAAAGAAAATCTCAGAAACCGAAGCTACCCTGCGCGTACTCCAGCGCTCGCCACAGGGATGGGAGATTGCAAATGCTCTGCTGAAGAGCGATGACGAGCAAGTCCGCTTCTTTGGCGCCCTCACCCTTACCGTCAAGCTCAATGCCGATTCAGCGGAACTGAGCGAAGAAGAATCAGAGCAACTATTATCAACCCTTATCCACCACCTCGTTTCGCGGCCGACTTCCTCGATCGCGACTCGCAAAATCAGTTCGACCTTGGCCCAGTACTTCACCAAGCCCATCTCCGTATGGACCCAGTGCATCAGGAGCTTGGCTGCTTCTTTTGCTGCCCAGCGGCCAGTCCTAGATGATCAGCTGAGCGAACACCCTTCAACATGGGACCTTTTGCCACAGTTCTCCGACGATCAGCTTGTCGTCATGCTCGACTTTGCCATGAGTCTAGCAGATGAATCCAAGAAGCCCTCCAATTCTCCAGACCGGAAACCTCACGAGCGCATGGCTGCAAACGTCGAGAGCGTGGAAATTCTGCTTCATGTATCTTTTGGTCGCGGTATCAAATGGCTATCGATATCCATCGACGACCCAAACTATGCTCAGTCTGTACAGCAAGGAGAGAAGATATGCATAGCAGCCCTGAAATGTTTCACAGGGTGGATCTTCTATGCTCAATCAGAGTTCAAGGACAGCCCAGAGAAACTCCAGCATCTTCGCTCCGTCAACGAGCTTGCTCTGACGTGTCTTGAGTATCATGTCGATGACGCCATGGAGCTCGTAGCCGAGATTCTAGAGAACTACCCTACTTTCTTCGAGAAGAAGCACCAGGAAATGCTGTGGTCAGCTATTTCTGGCCCATGGGGCTTGGAAATACTGAAAAACTCGGATGCGGAGACCGTCTCGCTTGCAAGAATCATTGTGGCGTACGGGCAGATTCTGCTTGAGTCCAAGGTCATTTACACCCAGCCGGACAATGCGCATTATCAACAAGTCATGTCTTTTCTGCATGACCTTCTCAAATACCCAGAGCCAGTGGGCGCAGAGGACGAGGTCGCTCCTGTAGTGCTTGACTTTTGGAGTAGTTATGTCAGCGCCATTGCTGAAGAAACATTCTTGTATACCTCAGGGGAGCAGGTACCAGCATGGATGGACACCGCCAAAGCCAACGTCCTCCAAGCAGTATCCGAGCTCGTTCAGAAAATTATCTATCCGTCTGCTGATGTTACCGATTCCTGGGATTCAGATGCCAGGAAGACATTCAAGGTATTCCGCGTCGATGTTCGCGATATCATCATGGACGCATACGACCCTTTACGAGATATACTGACTGATCAATTTGTCGACTTCGCATTGCACGGCTTGGGCGCCGGAAAGTGGCTGGATCTCGAGACTGGCTTATTCGGTCTCATCGCCATCGCCGATGCATTACACGAGGGCTCGGACGACCGTCTGCTCAAACTCTTCGAACAGCCACTGTTCTCGGCGATATCAAGCAGCCCGGATGTACCTGCAATAACACGGAGGACAGCTGTCGAGCTCGTTGCTGCACTGAATCACTTCTTCCTTCGGAACCCGCGCTTCCTCCCTCAGGTTCTCCCGTTCCTGTTGACTGCTCTGGCTCAACCAGCAATCGCACACGGTGCTGCCAAATCATTTGCTTCGCTTTGCTCTGAATGTCGCAAGTCCTTGACAGGGGAGCTGGCTTCTTTTTTCCAGATGTACGAGCAATTCATCACGTACCCGACGGCTGAGGAATTTACCAAGAGCATGGTTCTGAAAGGCATCGCTGCCATAGTGCAGGCTCAGGATTCGGAAGAAAAGCAGTTGGAAGGCGTACGCCAGCTCTTCCAGTACATCACACGGGACGCTATGCAAGCGATAAATATTACAAAAGAGGGGGGCGATGCAGAGCAAGGCCAAGTGCTCGCTCTGACAACATTGAAGTGCTTGGCAAATGTCGGAAAGGCTATGCAGGCTTCGGACGAGGAAGTGGTAGACCTCGCGTCTGGCAAGGAGCCTTCCACATTCTGGCTACAAGGCCCTGGGAAGGAGATCCAAAATCAAATCATCAATCTCGTCAATTACATGACGCAGGTATTTTCGGGCAACGACGAAATTATCGAAGCCGCATGCAGTGTCCTGCGCACCGGATTCAAGGAGACAGTATCGGGACCTTTTGTTCTACCGCTGTCTGCAGCAATCGATTTCATCACCAAGACGACCGTGCAAACCCCCAGGCTACCATTCGTGCTCGAGACCGCATGCTGCTGGATCTCGTCACATAAGCACGAACAGCCCGAAGGCTTTCAAGAACAAGCTCAGCGTCTGCTCCGACACAATCTGAGCATTATGCAAGCCTTACAGCACCCAAGGAATGATCCAGAAATTGCGGTTGGCTGTATCGAGCTCATCCAGAATTTCATCAACGCCGACCCACGTATCATGACGCAAGAGTCCCCAGAGAACCTGTCAGGGATGTTTGGCTTCACCGTCGAGTCGATCAAGTCTCCTGAGGTGTTGCCGAAACGTGCGGCTGCCAAGTTGTGGAAAGATATCTTCGAGCTCGCAGGCAACCCACATAGCCCCCATTATGTCACAAGCCAGGAGATCGTAGCCCACTTCGGGCCTTCCGTCTGCTTTGCACTCATCGCAAATGTCTGTGGTGAGGTGGATTTCACCAGCTTAGAACATATTGTCGCTCCTCTTCGTGCTTTGTTGAGAGCCGACAAGAACGCAAGAGCGTACATTTCAAACTCGTTGGCAGAACAGCCACTTTTGCAACGCTTCCAACAAGACCAGGGTGTTCAAGACATGGTACGAAAGCTGATCGAGAGCATGTCTAGGTATGTCTGGTCCATGGCCGTGGTTTGTATATTCGAAAGCTAACATATGTACAGGAATGCAAAGAACAGCGTAGCATTCAAGGACACCGTAAAGGGATTCTGGCAAAGTTGCAAACAGCTGCAAATGCAACTTCAGCCACAGACAATGAATCCAGCGCATCGCTTCGCTCATGGTTTTCCTTAGCCAACTGCATACTGAGCGACTTGCCAACGAATTTTAACCCTAGAATTCAGTGAATGCAGCCATGGCGAACGTCAGGCCAAAAGACAACTTGAAGGCAACATTGTCCTGCACCAGCGACCGGACATTCATTGACTTCAACCTACGTTGGAGAAACGAGTACGGAATAATGTGGATACCCCGGGACTCGATGAACTACCATATGTGTCAATTTCATGTCCCGTATTTGAAGTACAAGTCTGCCAGACGAGCAACGGAAACTGCATTGTCGACGAAGATATCCCAAGATGCAAAAGGCGTTATAATCATACACCGTACATAATTGAATAGAGCTTCAATGATTGAGATGTCAAACTCACCTGTAAAGCAAAGATGCCCAACCCAATCAGTATAGCCAATGGCTTGCTAAACACACTAATCCCCAATCCTCCAATAACGCCGAGAATGCTTCCCATACTGATTTGTCGGATTGCTCGGGGGTTTACCGCACCCGAATGTGTAATAACGGGCGTTTTTGCTTCGTTGGTATAGTTGTTCTTCAAATCACTGGTAATTTTGGTGATTGGATCGGGCCCGTCACAGCGTACGCGCTGCATGTTCCGAAATTGATACGCAAGGAGAGGCGTCGAGAGAATGAGTGGCGTGCTGAGCACCAGGCCTCTTCGGAGACCAGGGAGAAGGAATGACATGTTTGGATGCTTTTGTGAGAGCCCAGAGTCACGGGAGAGCTGTTGCTGTCGAAGGTATATGGAAAGCTGTTTTTCGAGACTTCGATCGGCTGTCGTGATGCGGGCAGAAGTGCGAATAGTACGAGCTGGTACTAGAATGCGCGGGGCCGGGATGTGTACAGGGTATCGCGTCCTTGCAAAACCACTCAATCCCAGAGGTGTTCGGTACATGGATGTCTGTGTTGAAGCAATCTGCGGACAGTTGGGGAAACTGACTTCCGTGGTAGTGATGTCATTGGATCTGATTAGGCCACTTTGGGCTAGACCAGGACCCTGACTTCGCAGCTTTAATTGTAACGTCGCGTCTTCCAATACCATGTTGGACGCGCCGAAGTTCTCTAGGCTCTGACTGGCGCTCGCCATGACAATTTCCGCTCCTCGCAACCTCTCAATTGACTAATCAACAGGCAATTCCGCTACAATGGCGCCTCGAACATTTCTTCTGACGGTCGCAAACTTACTGATCCCAGTCGCGATACTGGTCTTCGCGACTGGCTTCTTTCCGTACAAACCCTTCATGCCTGGTCTGGCCCAGTATGAGGACCTTGGATTTTCCGAGATACTCGGCAAGGACTGGCACAAGCCACCTGCTCCGCCATTCGATAAGGTCGTGTTTATGGTTGTCGACGCACTCAGAAGTGACTTCGTATATGGCGAGGATAGCGGCATGACCTTTGTCCAGAGGTACGACAGCCTTCAGAGAATCACGCCCAACAATCGCATCGCAGCTAATACCCCTCTAGTTTAATTCGCGACGGAACCGCACTACCATTCACAGCCCACGCAACCTCTCCTACAATCACTATGCCGCGTGTAAAAGCCATCACTACAGGCTCCATCCCCTCCTTTGTAGACGTAATCCTTAACTTTGCCGAATCAGACACCACGTCGACCCTCGCGACACAGGACACATGGCTCGCGCAGATCAAAGCAAAGGACTTTGAAAATGGCAAAGGAAAGCTGGTCATGTACGGCGATGATACCTGGTTGAAGCTCTTTCCAAATGTCTTCGAGCGCGCAGACGGAACGAGCAGCTTTTTTGTCTCGGTCAGTCACAAGCGCCTCATGGTATATAGGAATAATAGAATGTTGATTCAAGTGCAGGATTTCACAGAAGTTGACAATAACGTGACAAGACATGTTCCAAATGAGTTGCTAAACAGTGACTGGAATGCAATGATTATGCATTACTTGGGTCTAGATCATATTGGCCACAAGGCTGGTCCTAAGAGGTGAGTGCTGCACTTAGATTGATACTCTACAGTACTGATCATTACGAAGCCCCAATATGATACCAAAGCAGATTGAAATGGATGGGATCGTTCGCGACATTTACTCCGCAATCGAAAACGAGGATCACCTTTCAAACACACTGTTCGTTCTTTGCGGCGACCACGGTATGAACGATGGCGGCAACCACGGAGGCTCTTCCCCTGGCGAGACGTCCCCAGCACTCGTCTTTATGAGCCCCAAGCTCACCAAAATCACCAAACCTGTAGACAGGCTGAGCCCGTTGAAGCCGAAGACTGAAGGCGAGTTTGACTTTTACCGCATGGTTGAGCAGAGCGATATCGCTCCAACACTGGCTGGTTTGCTGGGATTTCCTGTCCCCCAAAATAATCTCGGCGTCTTTCTTGAAGATTTCCTTCCCTTCTGGGACACGCGTAAGTAGGGTCACTAGCTGGTCGATGGGTATAACTGACGAAGTATAGCTTTGGATCGCATCCAGCTTCTCTACCGCAATGCGAAGCAAATGAAGAAGATTGTTGCGGCCAAGTACAGTAATCTGAAGTTTGAGGAATCACTTGTGAAATCAGAACACGCCCCTGAGTGCGCACAAGGATATGATGTGGGTTTTGCGATCTGGCGCTTCACTAAGGACTTGTTATTGACATGTGTAGGCAAACGATGGCCAAAAGTTGGCTTGTCTCTGGCGAGCAGTCATCGCTTCGTTGATTGATGGAAGGAGTGATGTTACGGATTTCTACAAAGTAAGCTTTTATCGCTGGTTACGCCAAGTTAATTCAAATGCTGGAAGACTCACACTAACTGCATCAGTTCATGCACATGGCTCAGGAGACAATGTCTAGCACAGCTTCTAACTACAACCTTCCACGTCTCTTCACGGGTACCGGACTGGCCTTACTCATCTGTGCCTTGTCCTTCTTCACTCTCCCTTCTTTCCGGCCCATCACACCGGCTGGCATCTATTTCAGCATGTCTATCGCCTTGTATGCTATCCTTATGTTCGCATCATCGTATGTGGAAGAAGAGCATAACTTCTGGTACTGGGCTACCTCAGGCTGGTTCTTCTGGCTTTTCCTTAACAATATGCGAAAGGAATGGTACAGCAAGTGGATCTTCCACCCTGCAATCATGGCATTGGCTATTCACAGAATCATACGGCGGTGGAACCAGACTGGACAAAAGTACGCTGGCGCCGATGATATCGTGAACAGTGGCATATTCCATGGGAGAAACTCTGCCATTCTATGGGTGCTTATCGGTGCTACTTACATGGACGTCACTATTCGACTAGCAAGGCATGTCGCACGCTCTATTGGAACATTTGAGAACAACGAAAGAGCTCGTAATGTTGAGGTTGAGTCGACAGATCAGAACCGCATGTTTGGTACTATGGCTGTGCTGCCACTGTGTGGCACAGCATTTGTCTTCAAGCTTGCTTTCACAGCAAAGGATGCACCTGAGTTAACAAGCGGCATCAGCACAGATCTGATGGCGAAGATCGGAACATTGGATCTTGTTGGTCTTGTACGCATGGTGTTTGGAGGTCTGCTTCTGAGCGGATGCTGGATCACGTTTGGAGAATGGACTCGATCGAGTAGGAGAAAGAGGCGCGGAGCCCAGGGTAATGGTGGTACGTTAACTTCCTCCATTGAGGTATTTCCTCTAAGAATAACCACTAATGATCGTGCCGATTCCAGACCTAGCCGTCGCCTTCTTCGACCTAACCACGCTCTTCCTCCTCACACAAACAAAAGCCCAGAACATACCTCTATACTTCCTCTTCCGCCTCCAATATATGTTCCTCTGTAAGTTCTTCCAAATCATGAGCAGAAAGCCTCCTGATTTCCTCTCCGTTCTATTTACTCCAGCTGACCACCACCCAGCCTTCCTCGACTTCACCCCAGCATCAGCAACACTAACCACACTCCTCCTCTCGCAAACCGCCTTCTTCGCCCTCGGAAACTCAAACTCCATTTCCTCCATCGACCTCTCCAACTCGTACAACGGAATCTCAGGCTACAACATCGTCGCCGTCGGAGTTCTCGTCTTTGCATCTAACTGGGCCGGGCCTATATACTGGTCTCTTGCGGGCCTTTTACTGCTGGGCTCCCATGGCCGCATGCAGCGGTTCGTTGACACATCGGAGATGCATGCTGCGGATTGGGTGGCACAAGAGCGCGAGTGGCTCAAAGAGCTGGCAAGTAAGGAGGACAAGGCGAGAGAGACACGCGCAACGAGTAAGGAGTGGGTGACGCATCTAGCACTGTTGACGTTTTGGACAGGTGCTATGCTCGCGGCTGTTATGCTGGCGTGTACGGTACTGAGACAACATTTGTTTATTTGGACGGTATTTAGCCCAAAATACCTTTTTGCGATGGCTTGGGGTGTCGCGTGGCATTTGGGCGTTACGCTGGGCTTGGGTGGGTGTGTCTGGTGGCTGGGCAGCTGGTGAGGGCTCTCCCCCAACTGCGTAACAGGGAAATGGCTGCCTACGAAACCATCCTATATTACAGTGACATCAATGCTTTTTAAAGTTAGCTGTAGTTGTCAATTTGTTTCTATTTACTGTATTGATAGGTTGTCGTAGGTAGACTCGTTTTGATTTTCTGGTTTTACTGGTTGTAGGAGTGGAGAGTCCAAAGGGGAAACGGATGTCGACGGTGTGCTTATTTTATGCACTGTTCTGCCATTCTGAGACTGGTCGTCTTGCTTCATTTTAGCTAATGTATTCTAGTGTCGTAGTTCTATTCATGAATACGTGAATGCCCTAGTCCTCATCCTCCCACTCGTCGTCTGCGCCTTGATCCGTTGTATCTGCCTCATTTCCCATTTTCTCTACGCCCTCCGCTTCCCTCCGACGCCTCTCCTCCTCCTTCCATCGTTCCTTGACTCTGTTCAGCGCTGTACCTCTCAAGACTTCCCTTCTTAGAGCTTTGACTTGGTCAGGATCATCGGCAGCATTCCAACGTACGCCATCCTCAGCTTCCTCCCTGGGATCATAACGTATGAGCTCAAGAAACAGCTGCTCGCCACAGCTTGCGCATTTGACTACGTCGCCTGGTGCAATGCCAGGTGGAATAGAACCATGGATTGGTATGGATCCCTTTGTCTTGACCTCAGAGGCCGTAACGCCTCCGTCATTCAAGTGGCCACAGTTCTCGCATCGCCATCTGTCTTGCTGCTTTGCTACGTCAATCATCTTGCCCTTTCCGGAATCTTTCTTCGTATACGCCTCGTCGCGCCATGTGTCTGATACAGGATTCCGTGGGATACCTGGGCCGCGTTTTCGTGTTGATGAGTTTGGATCATGGTGCTGTAGTACAGGAGACGTGGGTGGGTGAATTTGTTGCGGACTATGAGAGAGCCTTTCTGGGGAAGAAGAGGTTTGAGGCTGTTGAGTTGGCGATTGGGGCGACAGTGAAGTAAGTCCAGAGATAGAAATGCGGCCCAGCCCTGACGAGATGGACGATGTGCGGCTAATCGCAGCGGCTCTGAGGCTATGTAAGAAAGGGTTCAATGCGGGGACTTGAGTTTTTGAGTGCAGCTTGGTGCAAATTCGTCAACTCTACTGCTTTCTGAAGAACGTCGCACGCTGTTGGGATAAGAATGTGAGGGATAATTGAGACGTACGCATCCCTTTCAACTTCTTCTGGGCTCTTCTTGGCAAACGACAGTTCTGTTTCCGGTACTATTCCTGGGCCTGAGGCTCCTTGACTAGTACCAGGATCTGTGTTTTCTTGAGCACTACACATGCTAGTTAGCACCTTTTCTTTAGTCCATCCGTCAATCATATTGCTGAAGGACACAGCAGGTATTAACTCGTGCCCTTGGTTGCTCGATTCAGAAGCCGTCTCCCATTCTTCTGATCCTTCTTGACTCATCGTGAATGGTGTGATTCAACGGGCGGTAACGTTGTCTAGCAATGGTACTATGTGAGTGTAGGATAGCGATAGCGAGCTCACTGGAGATGGATGATGTCAAGAGTGAAAGGAAGCCAAAGAACATCCCCTATGAGAGCGCATTGTGGTTTCTCCCCAAGTCACTATGTCAGTTTCCTGAGACACGTTGCTCCTGACCACTGTTGGGATCTGAGAAGGTGCGTGACAGTGTATGGAAAGCAGGCTTTGGTAGGGACTGGTACTAGTGTCGATTCAGGAAGGTAACAGACCAAGAGCAGATCACTAAAGCAGTTCCTAGGTTACCAAAGCAATAGTGTAAGGAAGGTATAGAGGAAGGGGGGTCAGTGAATGTGCAGGTGCTCCAAAGTCCGCACGTGGACAAGTACTAAGTGAATCACAACTCATATTGTCATGCTGGAGTAACGCAGTGACTGAAAATGAAACCATGATGAAAATCTCTTCTTTGTTGTGTATCCAACACCTAACATCATAGGATTGAAGTGGATGTTAAGAGCAGGCTTTGGTATGACTAGACTCTGTGCGTACAGCACTTGTTGTAGTGATATTCAGAATGGGGCTAGATGTTTCGCTGGAGCTAGCGGGAACGGAAAGGATGTGTTGCTAGCTGCAGGGCACTTGTCAATCGTTGTGATTGTGCGCATCGATAAGGATCATCAGAACGGTGTCACTATCCAGCGAACTTATGCAGTTTCAATTGTTCTAGCAGATTGTTGTGAACCAAATGATTTCAAAGCACAACTCAATCAATCGGATGTCTACATATCGAGCTTTTCAAACCGCCCGGTCAGCGAGAGGCTTTTCTAGACTTTACTTCATTCCTCTCCTGATATTCCATGTCACAGAACGTCAGTCCCCCTTAGATGCACTTATAAGCAGTGCTTTGCAGACTGAATGCGCAGCGTATCAAGCAACCTCAGCATCCTGCTTTCCTCATCGTTTGAGGGGAATGATCTCGAGATGGCATTTCCATCCCTTCAGCTGCCATTTCATGAATTTCATTACACCAATCCTACTATCCATCCACATATGTTAGAAACCAGTACATGTAAAAAACGATCTAGACGGTTGCATCAGATGATACGAGTTCTGTTGTAAAAACAAGAGTTTCGTGAGAACGTCAAGTTATAAGCTAAAGTAATACCCATAATCCTAGTCTAATCCAACCTAACATGATTCTAAACACGCGAACAAAAATGATATACGAAATGTGTCCTTTCAACAACCTGCCCAACTAGTTAGCTAAATCTCATTATACTATGCGTTGGTTTCTAATCACCTCCACCACCGCCTC
>JAODYC010000232.1:9455-21602 GCA_026262405.1 Curvularia hawaiiensis
GCTGGCTGCTGGCTGCTGGGCCTTTTAAAACCACGTCAGCCAGACGCGAGCAGTTGAGTGTGTCTGTCTCTTGTGCAATCCTGCCCTTATCCCCCGGCGTTTGAGCGGCAAATTGGGGCTAAACGTCACCACCACGAGGACCCGTAAACCGCTAGAGCACGTCCGATAACCCCACCAGTCTCTGGAGCTTTTCTTCCACACATCACGCCCTACCATAGCTTTTTCTCCTCCCTCGCGATCCTCTGTTCCCCTTGCCTTTTTCTGTCCCTTACAGCCCTTAATTGAGCTGTTTTCTCGCGACCGCGCCTCCCGCCGAGCGACTGCACACCGCACCACCATCTCGCAATGGCCGATACAGTTATCCAGCCTCAGCACGAGGAGGTCAATGCCGGGTATGCAGCTTCCCACGTCTCCTTGCTCTGTGGTCCGCAGTTTGTGAACAAGCATCCTCGGCTTCGCGCCAATTTCTCCGGCAACTGTTTTGAATTGTGAAACAGTCTTGTTGACCTCGACGGAGGGGCTGCTTGACGCGCGAATCTCATACTACATCTACCCAACACTTTCCGAGCAACCCCGCTAACGTACGCGCCCTCACAGAAACATGGAGCTCAAGGATAACACCATCATTGTTGTTCTCGGCGCCTCTGGTGATCTAGCCAAGAAGAAGACCGTACGCATCCGCCCACGCTGAGCAAAAACATACGTCAGACTAACACAAGTGCAGTTCCCGGCTCTCTTCGGCCTGGTAGGTTACACACCAAGCTTCAATTCCGCTTTCGTTGACCATCGATACAGCACCGAAACAACTTCCTCCCCAAGAACATCAGCATTGTCGGATATGCGCGTACCAAGATGGACCGCGAGGAGTACCTCAAGCGTGTCAAGTCATACATCAAGACCCCTACAAAGGATCTGGAGAAGCAGCTGGACGAGTTCTGCAACTTCTGCACCTACGTCTCGGGCCAGTACGACCAGGACGACTCGTTCATCCAGCTCGAGAAGCACATGCAGGAAATCGAAAAGGGCCGCAAGGAGACCAACCGCGTCTTCTACATGGCTCTCCCTCCCAGTGTCTTCATCACAGTTTCCCAGCACCTGAAGCGCAACTGCTACCCCAAGAGCGGCATTGCCCGTGTCATTGTAGGCTATATGCCCGTAGTATTCTGGTTTCATGCCGCTGACTGCTGCGATTACACAGGTCGAGAAGCCGTTCGGCAAGGATCTCCCAAGTTCACGCGAATTGCAAAAGGCACTCGCCCCAGACTGGTCTGAGGACGAGCTGTACCGCATTGACCACTACCTGGGCAAGGAAATGGTCAAGAACATCCTCATTCTTCGATTTGGTAATGAGTTCTTTGGCGCCACCTGGAACAGGAACCACATCGACAACGTTCAGGTACGGAAAAGCTAGATGCAGCAGCAGATGGAGATGCTGACGAGCACAGATTACCTTCAAGGAGCCCTTTGGAACTGAGGGCCGAGGAGGTTACTTTGACGAGTTCGGCATCATCCGTGATGTCATGCAGAACCGTGAGTGACCAAACGTGAGCTCAAAAGGAACAGCGAGCGACTGACAATTGCAGACTTGCTGCAGGTGCTAACACTCCTGGCTATGGAGCGACCCATCTCCTTCTCAGCCGAAGACATTCGTGACGAGAAGGTGCGTGTACTCCGTGGCATGCCCTCGATCGAGCCCAAGAACGTCATCATCGGACAATACGGAAAGTCGCTGGATGGCACAAAGCCCGGCTACAAGGAGGACGACACAGTGCCCAAGGACTCGCGATGCCCCACTTTCGCCTCCATGGTCGCCTACATCAAGAACGAGAGGTGGGATGGCGTACCTTTCATCCTCAAGGCCGGAAAGGCCCTGAACGAGCAAAAGACCGAGGTGCGCATCCAGTTCAAGGATGTCACTTCAGGTATCTTCAAGGACATTCCCCGTAACGAGCTTGTCATCCGAGTCCAGCCAAACGAGAGTGTCTACATCAAGATGAACTCGAAGCTGCCCGGTCTCAGCATGCAGACGGTCGTCACAGAGCTTGATCTCACCTACAGGCGGCGATTCTCCGACCTGAAGATTCCAGAGGCATACGAGTCGCTCATTCTTGACGCGCTCAAGGGCGACCACTCCAACTTTGTCCGTGACGATGAGCTCGATGCCAGCTGGAGGATCTTTACTCCTCTGTTGCACTACCTAGACGACAACAAGGAGATTATTCCTATGGAGTACCCATACGGTATGTGATGCAATTTACGCAAGTCAAACATATTACTAATAATGCCCTAGGCTCTCGTGGCCCTGCCGTCTTGGATGACTTTACTTCTTCTTACGGATACAAGTTCAGCGATGCAGCAGGTAAGAAGTCGATTTTTTCATGTACTAGGAGCAGAAGGCTAACGCAATTACAGGATACCAATGGCCCATGAACGAGCAGAAGTTGTAGAGGCCTCTTGTTGACCATTGTTCAGGATGAACCGAATACACAGTTGTTCGATGTATTGATTGGTCCTGGCAGTCTTCTTATGTAGGGATGCTAGCGGGCGAATAGATAATGAATGTGACGACGTTTCATGTCGCAAAACTGTGTGCATGACTGAGTACTACGTGACGAGTGATGTTTTGTGGCGGGCCCTCTGGGCCGGAGTCTACACGTGAGATCTAGACTTCCGACAGCGGAGGACGCATAGTGACTGGTAGTGGGGTACAGGCTAGAGCGGAATGGCATCATCGGCGAATTGAGAAATTTTTGAGAAGCGTCGCGTCAGACGCCGACTGAGTCAAAGTATAGGTGTCATACCAGGCTCAAGCCATTTTACTCAGCTGGTGCATACAAGTACAGCTAAAAAGTGGAAAGCGTCTTTTTTTTTGCATCTGTTGTTACTTACAGTCGCCGACACGACCACTCTATCCATTAAATCTCGCATCCGTTTGGAACCACGTTTTGCAATTACCCCGTGATTTCTGGTTACTCAACAGTTTAACACGTTTTTTCTCTTAGCAGGAACCCTCCCGGTATTTATATCCCAGAGTTCGTGAGCCTCCGGATCGTGCAACCTTTTTGAGTTGTAGCATCCCCCGCCTCTCCTCCGAGCAACCTCCGCAATCACCTCCGCGCGCGCACCCACCATGACACCCGCCCAAGATATCGCCGGCAGCGCCAACACGCTTGCACGCAGTGTGTCCAACAGCCTCAATCTCAGCACCAGCCCAAACCTTTCCTTCCACAGCCCGCCCTCGACATTCAGGCAACCACCGTCTGCCAACTCGAGAGATGGCCGCGTCCCCACCCAACCTGGCACTTCACATGCGCAGCAGCTGGCGAAACAGCTGAAGCCTTTTGATACTAAGGACATCAAGGTCTTACTGCTGGAGAATGTCAACGAGGCTGGTATTGATATCCTGAGGGGCCAGGGCTACCAGGTCGAGGCCATCAAGGCCAGCTTGGGAGAAGATGAGCTGATTGAGAAGATTCGCGATGTGCAAGTCATTGGCATTCGGTCCAAGACGAAGCTTACCAAGAAGGTGCTGGATGAGGCGAAGAACCTCATTGTCATCGGCTGCTTCTGCATTGGAACCAACCAGGTCGACCTCCAGACGGCTGCCAATCGTGGTATCGCCGTCTTCAACTCGCCCTTCAGCAACTCGCGCTCCGTCGCTGAACTCGTCATCTCAGAAATCATTGCGCTCGCCCGCCAGCTCGCGGACCGCTCCATGGAACTTCACAACGGTACTTGGAACAAGGTCAGCAAGGGATGCTGGGAGATTCGTGGCAAGACACTGGGTATTGTTGGATACGGACACATTGGTTCGCAGCTGAGTGTGCTGGCCGAGTCCATGGGCATGGATGTCATCTACTACGATGTCCTGACCACCATGGGCCTGGGAACAGCGCGACAGGTACCGTCGCTCGACGATCTTTTGGCACAAGCCGACTTTGTCTCTCTCCACGTTCCTGCGACGCCCGAGACCAAGAACCTGATTGGCAAGGAGCAGTTTGCAAAGATGAAGGACGGCAGCTACCTCATCAACAACGCGCGCGGTACCGTCGTCGACATCCCGGCCCTGATTGAGGCCAGCCGCTCGGGCAAGCTGGCGGGGGCCGCCATTGACGTGTTCCCCAACGAGCCTGCAGGCAATGGCGACTACTTTAGCAACGAGCTGAATACGTGGACAAAGGATCTAGTGGGTCTCAAGAACATTATCCTCACACCGCACATTGGCGGCAGTACCGAGGAAGCCCAGTGCGCTATCGGAGTCGAGGTCAGCACAGCACTGGTGCGCTACGTGAACGAAGGCACGACGCTCGGTGCCGTCAACATGCCCGAAGTCAATCTCCGAAGCCTAACGCTCGACCAGCCGGACTGCATGCGTGTCATTTACATTCACAAGAACGTGCCTGGTGTGCTGAGGCAGGTCAACGGCATCCTGCTCCACCACAACATTGAGAAGCAAATGTCCGACTCGAGGGGCGACGTTGCCTATCTCATGGCGGATATCAGCGAGGTCAAGGAGACGGAGATCAAGGACATCTTTACGAGCCTGGAGGAGTTGTCATGTAAGTTTTGGTCTACTCTGTTCTTCTCTGTACAAGTGTTTGTGTCGAGTGGTGGCTAACTGGTTTTGTCACAGCGTGTATCCGTACGAGGGTCTTGTACTAGCTAGAGAACGGACACCACGGCGGAAAATCAGTCCGGGTGCAGCATTGTGGGGAAAGCAAGAAACAGTGGTTGGGAAGTGGGCTTCCCGCCTCCCGGTATGTCTCTAGGTGTTACCCTTCCTTCAACCCATTCCGTTTTTCTTATGTTTCAAGAGAAAAGAAATACACTGGAGTGAATTACTCTATAAAACTTCAACGTTTGGTGCGGAAAATAAAAAGCCATGTATCTGCTTTACTCGAATTCCTTGTTCAGGACTGTCATGCTATTAGTGTAAGCGAGTGCCGGGGGTTAGTTATAGGCCATTGTTAGAAAGCACATAAAAAGGGAATGTATGAGTTATGAAACGACGAGCAGCTGGGCAGCATGCACGGAAACAAGGCGTCCTTGTGCAAAAGCATATTGTGTTTGTGGCGGCACAAGGATGGATGTGACAGGACAGGTGATGTGACAGGAGATGGCCAAGGGCACGTGATAGGGGAGCCAATGTACATACTACAGTACTTGTACAGTATGCTGCTGGCCCGACGTCAGATGACGCAAGCGCCTGATGTGTGACTGGTACGCTTTGCTTGCTCGGCCAAACTCTGACGGGCACGATACTGTGTAGTGTGCCGCCCTATGGTCCAGTGTACCTGAGGATGGAAACGAGGCACACAGGGTGTTTCAGGAGGCAGACGGGCTGGGACAGGCCGGCGGTGCTGCCATGCACGACACGTCTGCCAGGCAGGGAAGGGCATGGGCGCGACTGTGGGGAGGACGGTCGGGTTAGATGAGTCGAGTGGGGAACGAATGGCATGGCATGGCACTGGGCCACGGGAGGCGTCCCAGGAGCGTGTTTGACGATGCCGTCGTGGTGCTGTCGAGGTACCGGTACGCAGAGGACACTACATTGGCCGCGACGACGGGGCGACCCACGGGTGCGGGCGTCGAGCACAAGTGAGGCTTATTCGCATGCAGCGTCGAGGAGGTGCATATTGTGAGACGGCTGTCTGGCCGGCGGTGCAGGTGGTTGGCTTGGGCCCCTGGCATGGCCCGTGCCCCTAAGCGGCGTGCTGGCGGTGAGAGGCCGTTTAGCGCAACCAAGACAAAGTCGAATCAAGTGCTGGCAGGTGTTCGCATGTTTCCGACCGCACCCATTGCCTTTCTCCTCTCCTCCAGGCCATGCCGCAAATCTGGTGACTTGCAGCGCCACCCACCGCTGACTCCCACCCCGACGAGCAACAGAGAGACGCCCAAGCCAGCGGCCGCACCAACATAGCGAGCTGAGCGTTGAGCATTCCGCCCCCCCTCCCCTCCTTCAGGGCGCCGCTTCTGGACCCTGAGATATTCCGCACCGCCATTTGGAGGGGACATTTCACGCTCCCAACCACGCCCGCGACCGCCCACCATGGCTCACATCTACGACATCGGCACCCGCGCGTGGCAGCCCGACACCACCGAGGGCTGGGTCGCCTCCGAGGTGTCGGACAAGCAGATTGCGGGGGACAAGGTGACGTTGGTCTTTACGCTGGAAAATGGCGAGGTACGCCCACAAACACATACATATACAAACACACAAACGCTCTCAACCGGCTGCGTGTGTGCCCGCGCAATTCAAGCATGCTGACCATGTGCTTTCCAGACCAAGAAGGTCGAGACGACCCTCGACGCCATCCAGACGGGCAATGACCCCAATCTCCCGCCCCTGATGAACCCCGCCATGCTCGAGGCCAGCGACGATTTGACCAACCTGTCCCATCTTAACGAGCCTGCTGGTACGGCCTCCCCTGCATCCACACGGTCACCTCCGCTGCCCATACTGACCAATATGCAGTCCTCCAGGCCATCAAGCTCCGGTACCTGCAAAAGGAGATTTACACATATTCGGGTATCGTCCTCATTGCAACAAATCCCTTCGCCCGTGTCGACTCTCTCTATGTCCCTGGCATGGTACAGGTCTACGCCGGCAAGCAGCGATCTTATGGCGCCCCACATCTGTTCGCTATTGCTGAAGAGGCTTTTGCGTAAGAATTCCCCTTTCCATTCCCCCACCAAATTCCTACCCAGCAGTGGGCTAACATGTCACAGCGACATGTTGCGAGACCAGAAGAACCAGACCATTGTCGTGTCTGGAGAGTCTGGAGCCGGAAAGACTGTCAGCGCCAAATACATTATGCGATACTTTGCCACACGAGAGTCCCCAGATAACCCGGGCAAGCGGAGAGGCAAGTCCGACTCCATGAGCGAGACGGAAGAGCAGATTCTCGCAACCAATCCTATCATGGAAGCTTTTGGTAACGCCAAAACAACCCGAAACGACAACTCGTCACGTTTCGGTAAATACATTGAAATCATGTTCAACAAGCAGACGGACATTATTGGTGCCAAGATCAGGACATACTTGCTCGAGCGATCGAGATTGGTGTTCCAACCGCTCAAGGAGCGTAACTACCACGTCTTCTACCAGCTGGTAGCAGGTGCAACTGACGCGGAGCGCGAGGAGCTCTCGTTGAAGTCGGTCGAGGAGTTCAACTACCTCAACCAGGGTAGCGCTCCCGTCATTGAGGGCATGGACGACGTGGCTGAGTTCAAGGCGACCAAGGACTCTCTGACAAAGGTTGGCGTCTCGCCAGAAACCCAGGCTGGCATCTGGCGCCTGTGTGCTGCCCTGTTGCACATGGGAGACGTCAAGATCACCGCGACACGAACAGACTCGAATCTTTCGCCCGAAGAGCCTTCTCTTGTCAAGGCTTGCTCGCTGCTGGGCATCGACGCAAACACTTTTGCCAAGTGGATCGTAAAGAAGCAGCTCATCACAAGAGGAGAGAAGATTGTCTCCAACCTGACACAGCAGCAAGCTATCGTGGTGCGAGACTCGGTGGCCAAGTTCATCTACTCGAGTTTGTTCGACTGGCTTGTTGAGCGAACAAACGAGAGTCTTGCCACAGAAGAGGTCATCTCATCCGCCCACACCTTTATTGGTGTCTTGGATATTTACGGTTTCGAGCACTTTGCCAAGAACTCTTTCGAGCAGTTCTGTATCAACTACGCCAACGAGAAATTGCAACAAGAATTCAACGCACACGTCTTCAAGCTCGAGCAGGAGGAGTACATGCGCGAAAAGATCGACTGGACTTTTATCGACTTCGCTGACAACCAGCCATGTATCGACCTGATTGAAGGCAAGCTCGGTATTCTGTCTCTTCTCGACGAAGAGTCTAGGTTGCCCATGGGTTCCGATGAACAGTTCGTCACCAAGCTCCACCACAACTACTCGGGAGACAAGCACAAGTTCTACAAGAAGCCTCGATTCGGAAAGTCGGCATTTACCGTCTGCCATTACGCCGTGGACGTCACCTATGAGTCTGATGGTTTCATCGAGAAGAACAGAGATACCGTGCCTGACGAGCATATGGAAGTGCTCAAGGCCTCCAGCAACAAGTTCTTGATCGAAGTCTTGGATACTGCTGCCTCAATTCGAGAAAAAGAGACTGCCAACACTGCCTCTGCCAAACCAGGTGCTGCAGTCTCGGCCGGACGTAGGGTCGCTACCAACCGCAAGCCAACGCTTGGTGGTATCTTCAAGTCCTCGCTCATCGAGCTCATGCAAACAATCAACTCGACCGACGTTCACTACATTCGTTGTATTAAGCCTAACGAGGCGAAGGCTGCTTGGCAGTTTGACGGACCTATGGTTCTCAGTCAACTGCGTGCTTGCGGTGTCCTCGAAACCGTCAGAATCAGTTGCGCCGGTTATCCTACCCGATGGACTTACGAAGAATTCGCTCTTCGTTACTACATGTTGGTCAGGTCGTCTGAATGGACACCTGAGATCCGCAACATGGCCACGGCTATCCTGAAGAAGGCTTTGGGTACCGGCAAGAACGACGGTACCGACAAGTACCAGATGGGTCTCACCAAGATCTTTTTCCGCGCTGGTATGCTTGCATTCCTCGAGAACCTGCGTACCGCTAGGCTCAACGACGCGGCCATTATGATCCAAAAGAACCTCCGTGCCAAGTACTACCGCCGCGTCTACCTCGAAATGCGCGAGGCCGTCATTTCGGTACAGTCGTTGGCTAGGGGCTACATGACCAGGGAACGAGCCGAAGAGGCACGTCAGGTCAAGGCTGCCACCACCATCCAAAGAGTCTGGAGGGGCAGCAAGGACCGCAAGCGCTTCCTCATTGTCAGGAACTCGGTCATCAAGTTCGAAGCTGCCGCTAAGGGATACCTTCTCCGCAAGAACATCTTGGACAAGAGGCTCGGAGATGCTGCTCGCATGATTCAGCGAAACTGGCGCAAGCAGCGCTACATCCGCGCCTACAAGAAGAAGATCAAGCAAATCATTATTGTCCAGAAGCTCTTCCGAGGACGAAAGGCCCGCAGGGAGTACAAGGTCCTGCGCGCCGAATCTCGCGATCTCAAGAACATTTCCTACAAGCTGGAAAACAAGGTCGTCGAGCTCACCCAGAATTTGGGTACGATGAGGGAGCAGAACAAGTCGCTCAAGTCGCAGGTCGAGAACTACGAGAGCCAGATCAAGTCGTACAAGGAGCGCAGCAGAACACTCGAGAACCGCCAGAAGGAGCTCCAGGCCGAAGCCAACCAGGCTGGTATCACCGCCGCCAAGCTGAGCCAGATGGAGGACGAGTACAAGAAGCTGCAAGCCAGCTACGAGGAGAGCACTGCCAAGATGCGACACTTGCAGGAGGAGGAGAAGGAGCTCCGTGCTTCGCTGAAGAGGACTACCGAGGACCTCGAACAGTCAAAGAGGAAGAGCAACGTTACCGAGACCGAGAAGATGTCGCTCCGCCAGCAACTCGCCGAGCTCCAGGAGCAGGTCGAGTTGATGAAGCGCTCTGGCCCAATCAACGGCGAACTCAACGGCCACAGTACCAGCATCGCACCCAGCAGCTTGATCAAGCTCGTCTCATCGAAGAAGCCCAAGAGGCGCAGCGCTGGACCCGACACTCGCGACATCAACCGCTTCAGCGAGCAGTACAACCCTCGTCCTGTCTCGATGGCCCCTGGCTCTACTATTCACAGGCAGAACCTCTCCGGCTCAACCTTTGCCCAGCTTGACAACGTCGAGATGGAGCTTGAGAACATCCTTGCCGAGGAGGACATGCTCAACGACGAGGTCACTCTTGGTCTCATCAAGAACTTGAAGATTCCCTCGCCTACCACCACACCTCCCCCTACCGACAAGGAAGTCCTCTTCCCTGCCTACCTCATTAACCTCGTCACTTCGGAGATGTGGAACAATGGCTTCGTCAAGGAGTCTGAGCGCTTCCTTGCCAACGTCATGCAGTCGATCCAGCAAGAGGTCATGCAACACGATGCTGAGGACGCCATCAACCCGGGTGCCTTCTGGCTCTCCAACGTCCACGAGATGTTGTCGTTCGTCTTCCTTGCCGAGGACTGGTACGAGCAACAAAAGACAGACAACTACGAGTACGACCGACTACTGGAGATTGTCAAGCACGATCTGGAGAGTCTGGAGTTCAACATTTACCACACCTGGATGAAGGTGCTCAAGAAGAAGCTGCACAAGATGATCATTCCCGCCATCATCGAATCGCAGTCACTGCCTGGCTTCGTTACCAACGAGAGCAACCGTTTCCTCGGCAAGCTGCTCCAGGGCAGCAACACTCCTGCCTACAGCATGGACAACCTCCTCACCCTGCTCAACAGTGTCTACAAGGCCATGAAGGCATACTACCTCGAGGACTCCATCATCACCCAGTGCGTCACCGAGCTGCTGAGGTTGGTTGGTGTTACTGCCTTCAACGACCTGCTGATGCGCCGCAACTTCCTTTCCTGGAAGCGTGGTCTTCAGATCAATTACAACATCACGCGTATCGAAGAGTGGTGCAAGTCTCATGACATGCCTGAGGGCACCCTGCAGCTTGAGCACTTAATGCAAGCTACCAAGCTGCTTCAACTGAAGAAGGCGACTCTGAACGATATCGAGATTATCCAGGACATTTGCTGGATGCTGAGTCCCAACCAGATTCAGAAGCTGCTGAACCAGTACCTTGTCGCCGACTACGAGCAGCCCATCAACGGCGAAATCATGAAGGCCGTCGCATCCCGCGTGACGGAGAAGAGCGATGTTTTGCTGCTTACCGCAGTCGACATGGAGGACAGTGGCCCTTACGAGATTGCGGAGCCCCGAGTCATTACCGCCTTGGAAACATACACACCATCATGTCAGTCAAGCTCTCGTTCTCGCTCCTCATCTCTATCATCTGATCATAGCTGACACATTCGCAGGGCTGCAAACACCACGTCTCAAGCGTCTTGCTGAGATTGTCTCGCAACAAGCCATTGCACAGCAGGAGAAGCTTGAGTATGACGATGACATGCCAGCAGGCCAATCGAACGACGATGCCATGCATGCCCTGACTGGCGGCATGGGCATGAACGGCGGAATGAACGGACACGCGACAATTGAGGAAGGTATTGAGACATGAACTTGAAGCATATTTATGTAAGCGAAGATTTGGCATTTAGACATGACCGACACGAAGCGTTAAAGAGAGCCCTATCGTTTTCCCCCAAATGTTTATAGTTGTATCTGTCTGTCTATCTGTCTGTCTGGGCTGGGTCCTGTATGGAAGGGAAGGCAAAAAAGCGGCGGTACAATTGAGGGGGATTGGCATGGATGATGATGACGACGACGACGGAGCCTGCCGCTTTCCTTGAACTAACGTTATTATTTATTTATTGTGGTTTGGGTTATTTAATGCTTGGGGAATATGATTGTTTGTCTTCTTCTGCACTGGCGGGTTTATGTCTTGTGCGATTGAGTCGACTGTGCAAAAATTATTCGTTAGGGGCGTAGGAATGGTTCATCACATGCAGCGGCTGACAATATGGATACGCGGCAGACTGGCGGTGCACAATGTGGGGACGGGAAGCTACGCACGTTGCGGTTTTGGCCAGATGTTACTTGTGTTTCATGACCTAATGTTGCCAAAAGTTAGAGATACAGACCAATCGCAATTGCATGTCTATCCGGAGAGCCCATGAGTGACATAGCATGCATGCGAGTGACATGCGTGCACAGCAAGAGCGCCAAGAGCCGACGGCCCGCGTTCAGTCCAAGGGCGCTAGGTATCCCCTTCCCCGTTCGGGGGCCTTCCAACGGTCCCCGCCTCATCTCAAGCGAACACATGGCCAAACCAAAGATAGCTGCTGACGTTGACCCTTTCTTTTCCCCTTTTGCCGTCTTACCGTTCTAGTCTTCCTTTTCCCCCAAACCAACAACTTCCATGGCCTGCTAGAAGAAGCAAAAAGCCCAGTAGAAGAGATAACAAGAGAGAAAGAAAAGAAAGGAAGCAGATACGGAATATACAGACCAACTTGCATTCACTCCTTTGGTGTGCTCCCTGTTGTTTTTCTCTCATCGTTCGTTCTTTCCTTCTCTCTCGCTCTCTCATTTCTACCCCCCTGTATAGAGCGGGTAATAAGATACATATACATACGCGGACACATACG
>JAODYC010000233.1:0-15797 GCA_026262405.1 Curvularia hawaiiensis
AGTGTACCTCCTCCCCCTCTGGGAACTTCGATAAATATGGTATCCGTTGTATCAGCCTCACACTACTCTGCCTGAGCGTAGTACAGGGGGTTTTCGAAGAATTCTTTAGCAGAGGCTCGAATGGAATCGAGGACTGCTTCTTCACTCCCACGTGGATGCTTTCGTTCGCTCGCTTTTGCCGCTTGAAACTCGGCGTCGAATTGGTTCGCCGCAACAAAGGAGTGGACAGCATCGTTCATTGCCTTTAGAAGGCTGGCCTTGGATTCTTTGTATCTCTCTTCAGCCAGAGTGATGATATCGGCTACGCTCAGCTTGTGATGATCTGTCCACGTCTTGATCGCTGCGTCGAGGTGTTCGGTCGGCATACATCCTATCTTTCGCCATAGGCCAAAGAGACTAGGAGCTGTATTTCCTCGTTCGGCCATAGACTTGTACAAACCAAACGGATGTACGGACTTGGTACTCGCTGTATGCGCTTTCTCGTACTCATCCCAGTCCCAAAGTGCACCAGGTATTCCGTATTGCTCGCCGGTAACGTCAATGACCCACTGTTTCTTAGTCCTGATAGATCTGACCCGGAGAAGCTCATGGGGGGAGTACATGTTCATCCTGGGACGGTCAGAGCCGTCGTCAACGATGACTGCTCGATGAATGTTTTTCAAGCGAACGGTAATTTCCTCGACTCCGACATCCAGATCTATCATGATCAAATTAGCAAATGAGTAGGGAATACTAAGGGCCCCAAATTACCTGCGAATAAACCCACGAGCAGGTCATGCATCCATTCTAGTGGCTCTCGGCAACATCCTGCGACAAGCATGACATGCTCAACATCCTCGTTCGTGGCAAGATGCTGTGGAAAATCGACGAAGAAACTTGTCTTTTCCATGGCATTACGATTGTGGAACTCTAAAAAGTATCTTCCGGCAACAATCCCGGTGGTAGGCATGCCCCAAGTGTTCTTGCGTAAGTCGTAATAAGCTTGTCTTACGATCTCGGCGATCCGCTTGAGGGCGTTTTCCAGGCGCAGATTGTGGGCATCCTCCGATGCTTTCTTCTATTTCTGGGCGTTCTTACAAACTTTCTTATGTTTTGGCTAATCCTTAGTCTGCCATGTTCTGCTACAATAACAACGGAAGCTAGTATCTGACTTGCAGCCGACCCACTTGTTGGATGCTGGATTCCCGCAAAGAGCGCAGACCGTGTTGTCGTTGGAAGCCATTTCCGTATTGGCGGATGGACAATAGCTACGAGGCTTTGAGTCTGAGATTCAGATATATGGATGGTTTTGAAAGGTGTTATAGTAGAGCGGATCTTGGTTTGAGGTAGTTTGCTACAAGCAAACGAAGGTGAGTGGTGATGTGTGGAAGGAGCCGGGTGCCAGTTTAGTAACACTTTATGTTGATTCTATACCTAAATGCTACCTTTCCATTCCATTCATATTTGGAGAGTTCACAATCATCATGATAACAGTACGAGATTTTGTCATCGCTAGAAATCTCTATCTGAGGATTGAGTGCGATGAATGGCTATTCGTATTTCATCATAGATTAGCAAAGCAGCCAAAACATCAGGTTAACTTGCAAAAGAAAGTCAATATAAGCGATGAGAACAGTAAATGGTTCGCTCATTCTATGAAACATGCCCAAACTCTCATTGCTATGGGTCGCAGTATGTTGAAGATACGTAGCATGCGAGATTAGTTGCATGATAGCACACTGCTAAAAAGGAATCAAGATAACTGCTGACCACAGCAGAAACAGTGACCTCTGGTCTCAATATTTATCCTATTAACATTCGTCTTTTGCAAAAAAACAATCCCCCGAGTTCGCTGTTTGGAGTCTGGATATGAGCATCGACTGGTGTACGTACCAAGGCGCTATTCCTAATTAGGTGATCAGACCATCATTCCACCCATTTGTGTATTCCAGCACAAAGAAAGAAGGCTTTCAAGCTGGTACCGAGGTCAGAGCAGCAATATTACATTGAGCTGCAAGGAGCACTCATTGCCAGAGGCAAGGTGGTGAAAGGTCTGCATTTCTAGAGGACGGAACCTCGGTGCTGGCTCCCCACGATGATCAGGGACGCGACTGGGATGTTGACGCAAGTTCGCTTGCTCCTACGTCATTGTTCCGCAACGCAAGTGCAAGCTCTCCACAGTACATAACACCACTTCTTTCTTCCCCAGTCCTTGTAAACTACACACAAATCGAATCTTCAGCTCTAGTACCATTCTTACCATCTCCACGAACTCCAATTCCTCTACTTCATCTCAATCTTCTTCACAATGGGTTGGTTCAGCTCCGACGAGAAATCCACTCTGGCGACGCATCCCGTCAACGCCGACGTCACAACAAAGTCAGCCTCTGGCGCTGAGCAAGACCGCTACGGTCAGCACTTTGCATCCGATGCCATCAAGCGTGGTGTCGATCGAGGCCTCGACAAGCTCCAGAATGCAGCCAGTGCCGCTGGTTCTGGCGCCGAACAAGATCGCTACGCCTCGCATCTCAGTATTGGCGACCGCATCCACAGAGCCATGAAAGAGGCTGCCAGGTATCAGGGTGATGGCGCCGAGCAAGACCGATACAACATGCACTTCAGCCCTGCGCTGCATAGCACGGATTCTTTCAAAGCTCTGCAGGCAGCGGGCAGCGTTGCCGCCAACGGAGAGAAGAACGCTAGCTGGTTTGGACTGGGTTATGATGGACAACAGAGGGCCAAGTTGATGGCTGGCAGCGGCATGGGTGCGGAACAGGTAGGCTCTCTATCACGATCGTGATAGCAACAGCATGCTAATGTTGACTAGGATCGTTTCGGGTCACACTTCGGCCTTAGCAAGGACAGTGTTGCTAATGCTGCGCAGAGAGTAAAGGAAGGTGCACAGGACGTTCTTTCTAGGCGATAGGCGATAGTCACATCGCGCAATTGCGATCACCACTCATAATGTTGGCGAATACGTGGAAAGCGAACCTTCACGGCCTTGGAAAATAATAATGTAAAACGCGACATACCAATTTGGGAAAAGCGATGGAAGTATCTGCGTAAGAACGATACGCTTCTTTGTATATCAATGAGTGAATTCCTTGTGCAACCAATCTGTCCGAAAAGACTGACACATGTGCCATGTGCTTGAGCCTGATAGCGATTGTTAGACAACAAAAAAGCTAGCTGGACTGGGTTGCAGGTGGTGAATTGTGCACAAACGAAGATGACTGTGGGATGATGTGTTGGATACTACCATGTGACACACTGCCCAAGGTTGCAAACTACTTACGAAGTACGTTTTCAGCCTCACTAGCTGAGCGAATAGTTCGAGTTCTCGGTTAGGTACTCAACCGAACAAACCACATCTTGAACGATTTTCAGCTTGACAACACGTTCAGCTGGTGCAGAATTAAAGTCCAACGTATGTTGCTGGCTTTGTAATACTGCGAGGTGCTGATGGACTCGACCAACTAGCCACTCTTCCTTACCTGGGAAGAAATGCATTCGCAGCGACATCGCCATTGCATTATCCCGGAGCTTACGTATACCCCATTCTTTCTCCTCGAACCTTGTCAATCCAAACCTCCTTTGCCACTTCGTGCTGGCCTACATTGTTCTGTCAAGAACACAACAAAAACATGTTCCACTTTGCTGGTAAGGGCCCCACATGTATCTGAACAGACATCCACCAAGCCAAGATAGTGCTTGCATTCCATTCACCTAGCAAGTACCCCAGCTCTTCGAGAAGCCGATCGATCATTCAGCCGTCGCCGATCGCAATCCTCGGGACACATGCTTGGCCATATGTACCGCTCAGCTCCAACATGGCTGAGTGCCTTGCACGAATTCCGTGGGCTTCCGGCTCTGTAAGTTTTTACAAAGCGATATCCCCTCTTCAAAAACAATGGGTGTCGATTTGATTGTTTCCGGTATATCCGTATCTGGATCGGAGCCGCTCATGAGATTGGCTGCGTATACACCCTCAGTTATTTCTGACTGCGTTGATGGATTGCGCCTTGGCCATTGTACACACCGGAACCGGAATGCCATGACTTCCCCGCACGGCCGACAACCTTGGTCCGCGTTGGCACTTGTCATTGCAACCCGACATCTGGAAGGTACATACCTTGTGCCACGAACTCCGCCCCGTTCCGCTAGGCGTTCTTACGTTGTCATATAGGTAGGGATCGGCGCGAAGCCTCCTTGCGTTATCCTAGGCTGGGCGATGGCCAATGGCGCCTTGGCCCACCTGACGTATCGTGATACACAACACTACCTACAAGTAGTTACTGGATCACATAACTAAACACTTTCCTTTTCCGAATCACCGCCAGATTTCAGTGTGAGATATCAACTCATGGACATGTTCTCACCAGTTGCTTCCAAGCGGCTAGGATCCAGCACTTCACCACGAACGGCTTCAAAAAACCCGTCTCTGCCAAAACCTCATGAAATCTTCCTTGAGCAGATATGACGAGAAGATAATACCTTTTTATAGACTAGGTCAATTTGAGTTTAGTGGTAGAGTCAGCTCCGGTGAGGTTATTTGGTTAATCAACGCCACTGATGGTAGGACTTGAGTAGTGAGCCTTGCTTATGGGTAAACGGCCGCTTGCACTATCAAAGCCGACCACTTGGCCTCCTAATCTTACTAATACGTCTTGGCCGTAGTGGTGGTGCATAGGAATCAGCTGTCAGAACGGACCGATGGATATAAAAGCTACATCTTGGCCAGTATCGCCATCTGTGTGCTTTCCTCTTGCTACAAGGCTTGGGCCACAAGTCTCCAAATTCGATTTAGAAGCACACAAGCTTTTAGTTCTGTGATCATCACTCCCACATAGTCCTCCTTAGCCAGAAAATGCGTCGTCTTACCATTGGTCAAGCATCGACATGCGTCTTGCTGACGCTTTCTTCACTGCTCACTGTAACTACAGCATGGCCGACATCCAATGCATACGATTCCCAGTTTGCAAAGCGTCATGACTCGAATGAATCTCCACCTCAAAATGGTACAGATAGCAAGGAACCATACAATGAAGAATACGATTTCATCATTGCCGGAGGTATGTTTCATCCAAATCCTTCCTGAGTACATACTAACACCCTGCAGGAGGAACAGCTGGATTAGTATTGGCAAACCGTCTTACGGAGTCTGGTCAATTTTCCGTGCTAGTTCTCGAAGCTGGGCCAAATCCAGAGCGAGTGCTGGCATACGAGTCTCCAGGAGGTAATCAGTTCATCAAGGGCAGTGCGATCGATTGGGGCCTCATTACTGAGCCACAAGTCCATCTGAATAACCGTACCCTGCAATACCTTCGCGGAAGAGCCCTTGGAGGCTCCAGCGCAACCAATGGTCTCTACTACGCTCGTGGCTCAGCCAGTGTGTATGACCACTGGGTCAAGCTTGGAAACCCTGGATGGGGCTGGGACGAAGTCTGGCCTCTGTTCAAAAAGAGTACAACCATCGTTTCACCAACTTCAAACGCAGAGCTCTCAGCCTTTAGTCAAAGCTACAAAACCTTTGACGTTAGCGCGTATGGAAACGGACCGCTTCAACTCGGATTCCAAGGATACGTTCCTCCGGCCACCGAGGCCTTTGTTGTGGCTTGTAGCGAAGCTGCCAACATCCCCGTCGTCCAGGATTTGAACCTTGGCGATGGCGAGGGCGTTAAACACGGAACTACGACGCTCGATGAAAGACTCCGCAGAAGCTCGAGCTACGATAGCTTCTACAAGCAGGCTCGCGATCGTCCCAACCTTACAGTCTTGCATGAATCACCTGTCACCGGTATTAGGCTGAGCAAGCCGTCCAGCAATGACGGCTCAGCCAACTCCACTAGCAGCCAACCTCGCGCCATCGGCGTCAACTACGTCCATCATGCCACCGGCTTCGTGAACATAGCTCGAGCCCGAAAGGAAGTCATCATCAGCATGGGTGCCTTTCACTCCCCACAGCTCCTCATGCTTTCGGGCATCGGTCCCGAGGCCGAACTCAAAAAAGTCGGCATCACGCCTGTCGTAGTCAATGAAAACGTGGGACAGCATCTCAACGACCACTCTGTCTTCTCCATCATGGCGCGTGCCCAAGCCAGTGCCTCAACAACAGACATGTCGCGCAGCACCGAAAACCTGCGCGCCGCTCAAGAAGCTTTCTACCAGAACCTCACAGGCCAGTACACTGCTCCCTCAGGTGTCACCAACGGCTTCCAGAAGTTCAGTGAACAAGAGCTGCGTGACATTGGTGCTGAAGCCGTCATCAAAGCTGGTCTCGCAAATCAGACGCACGTCGAGTACCTCTTCGAAAGCGTGTGGTACCCCTGGATCCCAACACCCTACTGGGCGCCACAGCCCAACGACTCTTACATTTCTGTCACAGCATCGAGTATGGTGCAGCTCTCGCGTGGTACAGTAACGCTGCGCTCGTCATCCATGACCGACGAGCCGCTTATCAACAGCAACTACTATGCCGATCCTACCGATGCAAAGGTCGCCATTGCTTCTTTCAAGTATCTTCGTAAGATCTTGCGTCACCCGGCTCTATCACAGTATACTATTGGCCCGAACTCTGGTGAGGTTAGTCCTGGTGCTGCGGTCGCTGATGACGATGACGAGGCTATTTTGGAGTATGTCAGGGCGAATACCATACCGAACTGGCATGCTACTGGCACGAACCAGATGTTGCCGAAGGAGGATGGTGGAGTGGTAAATCATCGGTTGCAGGTATATGGTGTCGATGGTCTTAGAGTGGTTGATTGTAGCATTGTTCCCGTACTGCCGGATGCAAATATTTTGGCAAGCATCTACATGGTGGCTGAGAAGGGTGCGGAGATGATTAGAGAAGACTGGGGTGATATTTAGGCCTCAGATGACTTTGGGTAGAGGGTGCTAGGAACTAATTGTGCTAGTGCTCATGTGGCTATGCACTGCATGGGAGAATATGATATGATTCAATCCGGTTTCGTCCATGGCAATTCCACTCCTGTTATTGTCTCGCTAGCTTTACAGACTGACCCAAAGCCTGCCTAATGACACATTCCATATCAAACCTACCTGATCCACTGCATGATTCTCTCCTTTTCCCTCAATAGAGCCGGGTCTTCGGGCTGCTTTGCTAGGGCTCGATCAATCAACATCAAGGCACGATCTCTATCCCCAGGGACTCCTTCCAACCTTAGAAAGGTTGCATGCCGGAAATAGAGCTTTGCCAGATGCTGATCAGAAGCGGTATGTTTGAATCCCTTCACCCAATAGTCTTTCTTCAGCGATTTGTACGCATAGTTTATTGACTCCTCAGCAAGAGTCGAGGCCATGAAGGGATCCTTTTGCCATTGGGACAGCTGGACTTGAATCGTGTTTAGTCGCATCAGGAAATATATGTTTGCGAGCTGGGGAATGAAATCCTGCTTTCCTTGACGAACAAGATTAGGCCAGGAGCCCGATTTTATCATTGAGTCAATTTCAACAGCTGCATCTTGCCATTTCAGCCATGCCGGTGTGATTTGACGCTCTTGGAAGAGGCGGGATCTTTCTTGTTTTGCGGCTGCAAACCGTGCCAAAACTGCTTCAGAATCAGAATATCGGTCTTTCTTGAGGTCCTCGCGAAAAGTGTTTGCGACAGACTTATCAACATGACCCTTGACTACGACTCCTTTGTACCCGTGAAGAGTAGCCCTGAGAGGGGCGAGCAAGGTCTCCTGTGTATTCTGCGAGAAGAAACCTTCGAAAGAGGGCGATAGACTATTGTCCTGTATATTGTCCAAGACAGGCGCCATTCTGATTGAAATTTTGAGAGACTCGCTGAAACCCGGCATGTGTGCATCTAGATCGCTGATACCTTGGCACACCTTTCCCAAGTCCCGATGCAGAATCATGACGGTTATGGGTTCAATGAGTTCCGGGTAACGTGATTCTGCCTGTACCGTTTCCATATCTATCGGATCTTTCAAGCCAAGTTGTACACTCAGCACATGACCCTTGAACTGGTTGACCCGGCTTTCGATGTCAGTGACTATCGGAGTGCGCTGACCTAACATAGTACCTCTCAATGGAATACCATCTGCCGACGTCACTTTGACAAAACGGTTGATCTTGACCATAACGCTATAAGCTTCCCGATATATCTCCTTTGAAGTTTGGAGTATCGCTGTTTCTGTTTCATGTTTGATTCGTGGGAAACGAAGCATGTCTCCATATGTCAAATTTTCTGTTGGGGGTTGGAGATCACATAGCAAAATGCGATATATTCTATTGCGTATCTGGAATTCAAGCGTTGTATCAGCATGTGCTACCTGTATGTCATTCCATAGGGTCTTACTTCGCCGGGCAGATCGCGAAAACGAAATGACTTCGAGCGAGTTTGAGCAGACATTGTAGTTTCCAGTTGATATGAAGATGGAGAATGGGATGTTACAAGCCGAGCTCCAGAAAAGATATTTAGCCGAAGATCTCAACTATTCCTGACCAGCTTGTTGTGGCTCGTGGACTAAGGTATAGGTGGAGTCCAACTGCGGGGAAGCGATTCTAGTGTGATGCGCTAATCGCGTAGTCATGTGATTTAGCGCGTCAGGTACCACTTCATCATCACCCATTGTAGAATCAGCATTGCATTTTGTGGTTTTATCAGAAGAATGGCTCTCGAAGTATCACGGTATCCGCCAGTTCCGAAAGTCGCGATGGCAATGGCATTGCCGTAGCGAGTGCGTGATAACATTATGATGTCGGAAGCAAGAAGTTGAGAGGATGAAGGAAAGAAAAGGAAAGGAGAGAGGATGAAGTTTTCGATACAGGATCAAGGTTGAATTTCTACAGCATTGAAAATGTGGCTGCGTGTGTACGTGTAGTCTCCGAGAAGGAAGGTTCGCACAGCGCTGGTAATAGCGTTAGGGATGGTAATGACGGTTTTCAGCGGCAACTAGATGGTGGAATGGTGGAAAAGCAGAGAACATAAAGGAATGATTGAGAAGCCTTTCTCAGATGTGCAGGGCGAAGAAGCGAGGTGTGTACGTGAGAGTAATTGCTAGACAGAAGCTGTCGTGTAATGTGTTGGTAGAGTCATGGATAGAGAACGCACGATGGTGTTACGGAAGATTCAAATGATAGTGATGGATACCCCTGTGTTGTGCAGAAGGGCATTGAGTATATTTCTACCAGCATCTCGATTACAATGCTCGCACCACTATCCCTACCTTACTGTGCTCCTGTTAATATCCCGTCATCCAATTCACGGTACCGCAGCAACAACACCATAACAACGCCGAACACGCGTCTCAAGAAAGGGTCTATGAAACTTACCCATCATGCGTCCCAAGCATCTAGTTCATCTCCCACTCTTCCCATCTTGAGAAAGAGCAGTCGACTATCCAGGCGGCACCACGAGGAGGCGCAAGGGTCCGACTTCTACCGCCCGTCCTCCTCTTGCGATCAACCCGGCCTCATAACAGACCGTGATCCATTCTTTTCTCCTGGCAACGTATTCCGGTCTGTCACACTGTGAACAGTAAACTACCACGCCACCCACCAAATTGGCCACAGTGGACCAGCAGTCGACGAAGCGACAAATCCAGGGCAAACACCCGTAGGGAACGAGTCCCTCCAAAGCCCCTAAAAGTGGCTTGAAAATTGTTCCGTAGAGCAAAGTCAAAAATACCCCAAAGGGGTGACAAAATCGTTCTCAACATACCCGCAAAGGCAACTGAAAAGGGTTTTCCAAAAAAGGCCATACAGCCAACACAAAAAAAGTCCCTGGAGGGACGTGAACCAAATAGTCTTAGGTTGCGAAAGTTGGGCTGTACTATCGTACAGCCAAACTTTCGCAGCCGAATATTTGTTCGTCTGCATTTCAGCCAAGGACCGTGCGGTCTGTCAGAGACTCAGTTTCTACTCGAGAGCAGTTACTGAGCTCTATATCTGTAGGCCTCTTCCTCGCGCGAATCCCTGAAAAGAGATACACCGGAGGCGGGGGTACGCGAACGTTCCCTGCAAGACGATGTCTGTCCACGATATCTGGCCCCGACGGGCGACGGCTCAACAGCACACACGGACGGACCAATGCGGCGTATGCGGACCTGATCATGCGGATTTATCCGGAACATAGGCGTACCTGAAGGAACGGGCGTACCCGGAGGAAGCAGGCGTACCTGAAAAAGCGGGCGTACCCTAAAACGAGGCACCAGAGCACCGACGCTGAATGGGGGAGGAGGGGTCTGAACTGAACGAAAGCCAAGAAGAACGCCGGGGAGATGGGCGTCCGAGTATACCTGCAAGCAAAGTGCCATGGACCATTGGTCTGTCAGAGACTTCCTAAGAAGCTCAACATCGCAGGCGTCTTCCATACTCATCTTCCTTAAAAGGATGATACTGATGGCGGGGATAAGGCGAGCCTTTCCCTTGACAAGACAGGTTCCTCCCGCAAACCATCGTGGGGTGGGTACGAGTACTCTACCTGGCACCAGTGAGGGCGAGCGAGTGCAAACACAAGCTCAAGCCGGAACGGAAAATGAGGACTGCAGCGTAGACAAGCTGGATACCGGATCTCCAATGCGCCAGTATGAAAGGCAAAGTTGCCGCGAACTGAAATAGACAAAATATGTCGAAGACGTTCGTCCAAGATTCTTCGAAGGTGCCATCACGTCGTTTGGCCTGGGCTTCCCACAGGTCAAATTAGTAGGCGGTCTCAGGCTGGGCATATCTTCTAGATCTGCCCAAGCCTGGAAAAGTGAGCAATGACAGTCAAAGAACGCCATGGACCTGACGGTCTCTCAGAGTCTTTCGAGAAAGACTCAATATCGCAGGCATCTTCCACGCTCGCTGTCTGAAAAGACAACACTGGTGGCGAGGGAACTCCCTTTGACTGACAAGCTGCACCTTTCTGCTTCGCGCCTCTGGCGCAGCACATGCGTAGCACACGCGATGTCAATCGATATTGGGCGTCCCATGGGGTTTTGCCGGAACAAGGGAGAACGTCCTCGCACGACAATAGACCAAGGACCAATAGGCCTATCAGAGCACAAGGCTCCACATCTGCTGGCATCTTCCACACGCGACAACCTGAAAAGGTGACACTGGTGGCGGGGCTGCGATAAACGCTCCCTGACGTGAAGTAGCTACTCCCTTGTTTACGGCCCGCACGCATCACCCTTGGTGACGACATGACTCACAAAGAGGCTGAGACTGGGTCCTCGCGAGGTATCGATCGGGGCGTCGGCTCGTGCGTGCGATCGGCGGGGGTGCTTGTTGCATGCCCTGGAAAGCTGGGGCTTTGTCCGAAGACAGCGCGAAGACGAACTCGACAAGAAAGACAAGGTGTTCAGGAAGATGTAAAGACAATCGTGGCGGGAACAAGAAAGAAAAGTTTGCACGAGTTGATGGATAGAGTTGAGAGCGGAGGGGCTGGGCCAGGGATCTTGTGCTGTAAGAGCAAACATGCCGTTTGCTGGTCACGTGCCGGTGAAAGTAAGCTGCCGAGTGACGGTGAGCCGTCGAGTGAGCTGTGAGCTAGCGCCGGTGACACTCCCGGCATGGATGCTAGACGCCAGTAAACGGCACCACGAATCAAAATCATAATAGGAAATGGGGAATACCAAGATACTCTTCATAGAGACGGTGAAGTCAACCATGATTCCGTTCCACATCCGGCCTTGCACGGCCAGTGCAGGGACAAACCATCAGTCCCCAAACCCGAGACGAACACTGGCGCTGAATCGAGCTGTGAGCACGGCGACCTTGAATGCTCCTCGTATACTGAGGAGCCATCGTTAGACGGAAGGTATATGGCCTAAGCTGCAGTTGCAAAGCTAGTTGAGTTCGTCCTTGGGCGAGTCGTAGCCGGAATGTGGAGGGTAACATGACTGTCTCAGCCTGTCGTCTCGCTTCGAAATTTACCTAGAGGTGCCGACCGGACAAAATGGATCGAAATATCCCAAACCTTGGCAACGCATGTCCGGTCGTCGGTTCACTAGTCGGTGTCTAATCGCTATCTTCCAGGAGCGCAGCAAGCTCCTCTTCTTCCTCCAAAGTCATCAGACCCTCCTGGTTCTCTGGTTTCTTTTCTATCTCTTGGCCAAGTCGCTCTTTCTCAGCTTCTTCGACAGCCTTGGCGAGCTCCTGTGGCTTCAGACTCCACTGCCTCACGGTGGCGTCGATGCTGACGCTAATCAAACGCTGTCCCATCAAGACAAGTCCCGTAACCTCTTCAAAATGCCCACTGAAGGTGTGGTGTAATCTGCCGCTAGCCCTCTCCCATACGCGGATCTCTTCATCCCTGCATGCTGTGACTATCCATCCACCAGCTTCATCAACCACGACATCGCGGACAAAATCAGGGTGCTCGAACAGGGAATCCTCCTCCCATCCTTGGCCTCTAGATAGACACCTCGCAGTTTTATCTGCTGATGCTGTCCATAGGTCACCGTCAGAGTCGAAAAGTAGTGCGTCAATGCTAGTATCATGGGCAATGATTGGTGATGGCTGGATTTCGGAAGCAGCGGAATATCCAATTTGCCAACGTCTGATTTCGCGATCACTGCCAGCACTGAATACGATGACGGTGTCTTTGCCAGGCTCGTACTCAAACGGGTCTAGCGCAAGGGCCAGGATGCCCCGCGTGTGTCCTTTGAGAGTGTGTAGCTTCGCCCCCGTAGCAGCATCCCACACTATGATGGTCGCATCTTGGGAAGCAGACACTAGGATCTCTTTTCCCTTGATGGTGAAGGATATTATGGTCTTGACGAAATCGCTGTGGCCTTGGAAGCGGGTGGAAGGCTTCCTGGAGGAAAGTGACCAGGACCAGACAGACTTGTCCCAGCAGCCTGCAAACAGCGTGCCAGACGTGGGCGATACAGCGACAGATGTCAAGGGTGCGGTCGGACCGGTAAAGGTGGCAACGACTTTACTCGTCTGTGCAAAGAGCAGTTAGTGACTGTGATGCATGAGCCTCGGAGCTTTATGTCTGACCGACTTCAATGTTGATGTGCTTCACGCTGCCCGCAGCCTCGGCTGCGTAGATATGGTTCTCATTCTGGGGGTCTGCAATGACGGCGAGGATCTTGGATGGAAGCTTGGTGGGGTCGCCCTTGGAGTTCTTGGACTTGGCAGCCTTGCGAGCCGTCTCCTCAAGAGCCGAGCTATAGCATATCAGCCAGGGTTGAGGGACATGATGCAAGATCCGTACGTAGTTTGAAAGTAATGACCTGGGTCGTTGGAGCGCGACATGTTTATAAGAAGGGAGGAAGCGGTGACACCTGACAGCTGGGCGGGTCGAGTTGGGCATGTGAGCTGATGGCCCCACTGGTATGACTCCACGGGCGGCCAATGAGAGGGGGAGCCGACTTGGCGGCAATGGTGGCATCAAAGCGTTGGCAATAGGGGCAGATCAGCTTTCTTTCTAGCATTTTGGCTATTGGATCCTCATTCAAGCATGGATTGTAGTATTAGGATATTTGTTTATGTATTGAATGAAGATGAACCAAACGCCGCAGATCATTATACAAAGGAAATTTCGTGAGTCATGTGTCCGAGCAGTGAAGCCCCATCTGTAGTACGGTCATGCCGTCATTAAGTCGTAAAATGCGTCGTCGTAAGAGTGAGGCGGTTATGCGTAACACGCCCATCATAACACTCAGTAAGGGGGATATCTCAAACAGACATTCCAGCAAGTCATTACTTTTTGTGAAACCCTTGGTTTCACAATGTGCGCCGAGAGACCGAATCTTCGATGCAATCATAAAATCGTAAATGTGGATGCACGTGTACAAGGTCGTTAGAAGGTGGGACCACCAGCAGACGCGCTGGCGGCAAAGTCGCGAATCGCCCATCGCCATCCGCCCCTCTGTTCGCCGTTATCGCGAAGGCCGCCAACCCAGCCTTCGACTCGACGGCGCCAGATGGATTCTTCGTCGCGTTGACGGCGGATGAAACTGGGACCGACGTCGAACTCTTCGCCTACAAAGGCGGGATCATCAGGATTTGGCGTGCCAGTACCGCTCATGCCATTGCCGCCGGCGACACTCTCGTTGTCTTTCAAGTCCTCGAGGCCAGCAAAAGGATCCTCGTCCTCGTCGGCCTCGGAAGGAGAGCGAACGTCGTTGAGTGGCCGAGGGGCTTTGAGCCAGGTCATCTTGACGGGATCAAACACCATGCGGCCCTCATATTGCACGCTCCGAGGCACTGAAATCTGGGATATCAAGGCAGGTCGGGGTGGAGATGGTGCTGGCGCTGGTGCCGGTGGTTGGTTCAGCTTCGCTGCCCGTGCCGAGAAACTTCTGTGTGCCTGGGCGGCATGGATAGAAGAGAGTGCTGTGTGCGACATGGAATGGGAACGATCGTGGGGGCGGCCCATGTGATTAGATGGAGGCGCAAAGGTTGGTGTACTGGCAGTCGTCAAAGCAAGGGTAGTAGTAGAAGTATTAGGGTGGGAAAAGGAAACGAGTGCTTCCTCATTGCCTTCCCAGCGCTGTAGGGTAGGGTTGTAAGTCATGCCTTTTTCGTCTACGTAGTGGTCAGTAGGAATTGGATCGCCATGGTGAAGGGTGCCATACTATATGCGTGAGGTTGGGTCATCTGGCGAATCAAGTGAGGTTTCTGCCCCGTGCCTTTCTTTTTCTGAGCAGTCGGGCTCGAATGAGGGCTGCGTGAGGCAACTTGAGCAGCCCAGCTAACAGGCCTTTGGGGAACGGAGCCATCTGCTCGTGACCTTGTACCTGCCAATCGCTGCTCTCGTGCATTCCTACTTGCAGCAGTGTCTCGGGCAAATCGGGGGGTGTTGTCCACCTTGGGCGGACTTCGCGGGGTCTGAGGCTGAGGGGTTGCCATGCGGTCCGGCATTGGCAAACGTGAGTTGCTAGGTTGCGTGCGTAGAGATTTGTTGCTGCCAACATTACGTGGGACCTTTTCGAATTGCTTCTCCTTGGTCGCTGAGGTGGGGAGATCGTCAAACATGTCAAGCTCGTGGCCATCGCCGAAGTTTCTTTTGCGCTGGGGTTGCGTTAACTTTCTCGGAGGCGGGTGACGTGCGAGTGCAGAAGGCGCCTGATCGCGTCTGACGCTTGCACGGCTCGGTGTTTCGTTCTGGTGTCCAGATGAACGGGAGTAGGGCCGCATCCCAGGAGAGAGAGGCCGACGAGGATCCGAGTCGCGGCGGAGATGAGTTTGGGAGGTGCTCTTAGACATGACGTGATGTGATTGAGAGGAAGGGCCGCCAGCAGGGATGAACGGCATGCGGGGTGGCTGGCTCGCGTTCAGGTTACGGAGAACGGGAGCAGAACGCTTTGCACGGAGGAGCTGTGCACTGGTAGTGGTAGGCATGGTTCTGGTTGACTTGTTCGAGGCCGAGGCACCAGTTTCGTAGACGGGAGTTAGCCTGGTCCGGCTGGAGATGGACGGCAGTGGTCTAGGTATCCGGGACGTAGTGGGCCGGTCAGTAAACGTGAGCGTGGCTGCAGGACGAGCGGCATGTGATGTACCGGTCTTGGTGGCAGGCTTCTTGACAACGATGTTCTTGTTCAAGGTAAGCTTCTGGCTGTCGAGGATGTCAGCTCCGCCAAAGTCGAAGCCCTCTTCAAAATCCTCCTCTGGCTCAGCAGCCGGCTTGGGCTTTGGCGACGGAGGCTTGGGACTACCCCTGGGGCTACCTAGTGGTGAGAATAGAGCAGGACCAGCGATGGGTGACAATGGCGGGTCTTGGGCGGGAATGGACGAGGGTGGTGGTGGTGCTGGTGCTGGGGCAGATGTCGGCCCCACATGGAGTGGTGGGAGGAGGGATGGCTCGAGAGCACGCTGTGCTGGGTCCTGTTGGTGTTGTTGTTGCTGCTGCT
>JAODYC010000236.1:0-13192 GCA_026262405.1 Curvularia hawaiiensis
AGAAAAGAAAAGAAAAAAGTCTATCCTTCAAACGATACTTCCCACCATCCCCCTCATTCCCTTTCTCACAGAAACTTGACATCCTGGAAAAACTCTCTAAAGCGATACACTATATCCTTTCGCATCCACATCCTGCAACTCAGCATGGTGGCCGCGACGGTAATCTCCAGCAGAGGCGGCAACATACAATGCAGCTGCTGATACGGATTCTCATACAAGAGCGCAAGGAAGGGTGTCAGATGCGCCACGAGCCCCACTAGAATCTCCTGGATAAAAGGCGTATAGTTGGGCGGGAGAGCCGTCCCGTTACCTGTTGTCAAGCGGAGTACGTCTGCGAAACGTGCGTGTGGTGTGACGAGGCCTGTTGTGGGTCTATATTAGCATCTCATCCATTCTTTTTCTACTCTTCCCGAAAGTTGCAAGCATATCAGACGGAGGGAGAAATGGTGACTTACCGTCCTCTTCGCCCTGTGCCTCTGCATTTTCCTCTTCACCATTACAATCCTCAACCCAAGAGATTCCACACACCCACTCCTTTAGCACGTCCCAGATGACGTTCTCCACCATACATCTCCTCTTGTCCTCATTCGCCCACAGACCCTGCCATCCCATCTCACCACCCCCATCGGTTACAAACTCTAGCGTTTCGGGACTCTTGGCCCAGAAGAAGGATGCGCATAGGTCCCTCTCTTTCTCCTTCTCACTCGTGCCATTTACCGCGGCTACTCCTCCTCTAGTGAAGAAATCCTGGCTGAAAGACCGAATAAGGTTCTCGAGGTCTAGCAGGGAGGAGTGCAGTACAGCGGTGCTTGTAGGGCTGGGTGGCTGTGTTTCAACGGTGGGAGAAGCAGCACCAGCACCAGCACAGGGAACAGAGGTGGGAGATGTGATGTCTGGCCTATAGGAATGTGTACAGACGCTGCTAGAACGTAGGCGGGTGGTATTAGGAGTAGGAGCAGTACGGGTACGTACTCCAGAAGAATGAGTTTTGCTTCCTAAAGAACGAATACGAGGGTTTAAAAACAGCCTGCGACTCCTAGGAGGCCGCTGCACTCTAGACGTAGAAGACGTCGACGTACGGATCCTCGTTGAAACGTCTGCTTTCTTACCACTTCGCTCGGATTGTATCTCCCGCGCGCGCACTATCATACTCTGAGCCCGGCGTCTCAGCTTGGCGGCTGCGCGGCGTGCTTCGGGGGTGCCAGGTTGCAGGTGTGCGGTAAATGGGTTCTTTTGGAGGTGTGGTGTGGTATATTTTGCTGGTGTTTGTGGTTTTAATGGTGTCTTTTCTGCCTGTGTATCGCGCGTTGTTGACTTGGACGCTGGCGAACTAAAAAGCCACATGGTGGTAAGGATGCTCATTTGAATCCTCTACGTAGATTGTGAATGTTGTATGGTTCAAGTGAGTCAAGAACATTCCTTCTGTCTCTTCGAGAAATTGGTTACGAGACATCGTTTTTGTTGTCTTGCCCGCTTTGTCTGTCTGGGTTTGTGCCGCATCCGGGCGCTGACGCTGAGATGCTGGTGCTGGGATTGTTCTTCAACAGAACAATGAAGTGACGTTTGAACAGGACAAAGAAGAATATGTGGCTGGTGCTATCTTTTTTTCTTTGACTGTTGAGAGAAAAGAAATCACGTTCAGCAAGACGCATGGTTCACATGGCCAACGCACGAACAGCAGTTCAACTAGTAGACGGATAAACAAAAGGAATCCTTATCTCTATACCCGATAATCCGAATATCATACGCCGCCATTAACCCGAGTTAGTACAAGGAAAAAGTTGATGTCGCTATGCTATGCTAATGTCGATGGAGTGAAATTTCCGAGGGAAGTGTGACAAAGGAGATAATAATAATATACAATGATAAGAATGCATGGAATAGATTGCTTTTTGTCTGGACACACTACTATTTTGGAGTCCAATTCTTGTAGAGACATGAACATAGCGTGCCTGCATCTTGAGCTTTAAGGCTCACATCGTCGCCGGATGAACTCTTGCAAGAGGGTACGCCTTCACCGCCAGCGACGGCTTGCTCAATGCGTACAGCTGGGTGTGATGTTAGCACGTGATACTTGAGGCTGGAAGATAACTAGACTTACCAAACGGCCATTGCGGGTTCGGAGTGTTCTTGACAGAAATTGTGTCGTCAGGATAGGTACGGAGCATCTTGGTGTATAGAAAGGCCTGGATATTTGTTGCGCTGTAATCGCATTCAAAGCTACCCTTGCTGTCCCCAAGGCTTCCAGTCATATTCACAGCCTTGGACCGAGAGATCTGAAACCGGTAGCGCTCCGTCTCCTGCCCTTTATCCAGCAAATCAAGGCTCTCGTTCTGAAAGGTTGTGTCAAACGTATCGTCGTGTCCTTTGGACGAGATCTTGTATGAGCCAGCTGAGCCAGCAATTTGCCAATTGAGAACAGCAAGAGCTTTTTGCGGATCCGAGTAGTAGTCAGTGTTTGGCGCGCATGTCCAGGTGTTTGAGTTGGCAGTGCACTCTGGCGTGACGGTATCGAGGAATACCACAAGAGAGTAAGCGCCAACTGGGAAGTTTGCCGGGACTGAGGGTCGTGGGGCTGCAGCAGATGGAGCAGGAGGTTGGTCGGTTGCTGTGGGGGAGTTGGAGCCGTTGTTCTGGTGAGTATTGCTGGTGTTGGACCCGTTACCTGCCGATTGAGGTACGCTATTGCTTAGGATGTGTTAGTACGACTCTCTCAACCGTAAATCTGGGGTGACCGACCTAGAGTGCTTCTTCAGGCCTACTGACAACCCAACAGCCAAGGCCACAATCAGAACAACAAGGATACCCAAGACCAATGCAATCTTCTTCCTTCCCCAGGCAAAGATGCCTCTCCGTCTCTGCCTCACATGACCAAACTTCTCGTCGTCCTTGTCGCTCCACACACTGACACTGAGGTTGCTGGCATTGTTGGCATCTCCATTTTCGCTGGGCGCGTTGGACCTGCCACCAGTCAAGACAGACAACACGCCTCCCTTCTTTTTCTCGTTCTTGTGGATATGCAGTACGGGTCCTACATGCTGATGCGACGGGTCGTTGCAAAATGTGCTCTCGGTGGTAACATTGATCTTAGCTGGGCTGGCTTCGGCCTTGGAGCGTCTGTTGTCGAGAATGACCGAGAGACGCTGGCCAGCAGGCGTCGAGATGCGCTTTGCTGGGCGGTCATCTTCGATGGGGAAGTGTGATTTTGAACGACTAGAGCGGAAGAGGTTCATTGCATTGGAGTGAGTGGATACGAGGGCAGAACGCAGCCTACGCCTGGCGGATCCAACAGCCGGATTTTTGGTCGAGGGAAATGAATCGAGTGTTTAACGTCGTGGCGGCCCCTTTGACTTCCTTGCCACTAGATGCCGTACTATAGCCTGGGGACAGAGGCATGCGGCAGACGAGTAGGACGAGGAGAGTTGGTTGGAAGTGAGCAAGGAGATCCCGAGCTCTCGAAGACGCAGCCTCGGCTAGGCGTGCGGACACTGGGGACAGACGAAAGCTTAAGCGGCCTCATCACGTTGGACTTGACTCCAAAGAGACTCAAAACTCATGAGCCCTGCAACCCATCACGCGCTAAGGACCGTTGGAGTATCGAAGCAAGCCATGTGCGGTTAGCGCCTCAGGTCATGGCGTGTTTATCTCGAGGGGCATAGATGGTAGTGGATCCGCACGGTGCTGCTTAGGGAACGGGTGCTTGCGCATCACCGACGGCTCTATATTGGAGCCTCACGCTGACAGCGGCCTGCATCTGTGCACGAGCAGCTGAACCGGCGAGGATAGGATATGCAGAGGGTGTGCAGCGATATATAGCGGGTCGTTGGCTCCACGAGACGGGCGTCGCTGGTAGTTGAGTTGAGGTCGCTGTCGTCGGGTTTGAGTCGTGATCTTCTCCGGCTGTTTCGGCGACAACGCGAAAAGGGGGGGCCGACTCGCTAAGATCCGGTTCCTGCATTATGCACGGGCCATGCTCGTCGCAGTTTCTGCCAAGATATGCATTTGACCTCCGCCATCACACTCCATGCATGCTATACCTACGCACTCCTCACCTGTTTAGCACTCACCTTCACCACACGTCTCAGGCTTGCTGTAAAACATAAGATCAAGCAAATATGCACGAAGGCGTGGTGAACCGCACGTGCTTCGCTCTCACCTCGCGCTTTGTCTGCAGACGCGACTGCTTCGTGTAGCCGCGCCTATCTCCTTCACGTGGCGTCACAAATAATCCGCCTATTCTTGCCTTTGCAGTGTCAATCTTCTCTCTACATCTCCCAATCAGCTTGCTCATCAATACACCGACCCCATTATAGCCAGCTGACAGTCCTTGAACCAACTGCAATTTCACGGCGCCCGGTGATCCCTTTCTAAATAAAGGTCGTTATCATGCCCGACCGTGTCCTCGTGCGCCTGAAACCGGGCTGTTCGGATGGAGATCCCTTGCATGCCCCATCAACAACGACTTTCACCAAGATCGACCCACCCACACTATATCTTGAAAAGATAGGGCAGCAATGGATGGAGCAGCGTGGAGAGGCCCGGCCGGGCGTACAATACATACTGGAAGCTCTCCCTGCAGGCTATACAATGTGGCACAAGCCACGGCCTTCTGATCCCAACTGCTTCGATAAGTATCTGTTTGGCCATCCCGGCCACAGGCGATTCGATTCCCCGAATCGGTTCTTCCCTCATTTCCAGTACCTGATGGACAATGGTGGCAACAGCGTAGGGTGTCCCTGCACCGTGTGTCAAGGCAGCTCAGGTCTGCTTCCTCGTGCTGCGCCTAACAGCTCCCGCCTAAGAAGCTCTAGTACAGCTTCGTCAAGGCGCTCGTCAGACGCTTCTGCCCCAGCACCTCTCACGAGCCGCCCTGACATCGCCCATCGTGCTCCACAAGGAAGACCTAAGAAGCTGAGCCCAGGTCGAGATACCAGCAGTGTCGATCAAGACGGCACACCTGATATTTACCGCAACTTGATCGAGAAGCTCCGAAGTCACAGATATGTTGATGAAAGCATCCGAGAACCCCTAAGCCCTGATTGGCGAGCTGAACAGGATAAGTTGTCTAAGCTACTGCATAGTCTCAGATCCCAAGAGCAGTGGATCCCGCGAAACGGGGACATAGTCCTGTTTGTCCGCAATCTGGCCGGTGGAATCACCATTGCCAGACATGACACCACTGACGAGCTCCGCTTATATGACGAGCAAAGGGATGAGTTCCTTGACGCACCGCATTGGGAGGCTGGCCTAGTGACAGAGGCGGCTCCGCCATCGAACACTAACCCTGATCTGTTGGAGTTGGACACGAATTCAAGTTCGAACGTTTCATGCTTTGGCATACGAGTAGAGCCTGTTCCCGATCCAAACAGCACTGACAAGTCTTTATCAAAGCAATACAAGTATATCTCGCTGCGACAAAGCCGCCCTTTCTTTCTATGGAAAGAGCTGCTCGGCCATGTAGACCAGGATCGGTGGCACCCTAGTGTCAAGAATGCTTTAGCTTTGACCTCAACAATTTCACTCGTAGGCAAGTATCGTTTTCGAGGAACATGGCCTGAGGCGACCATCTATTGTCATGGCATCTTTATCGGCTCAGAGAGGCTGGCTGTTGGCGACACCATTCGTCTTCTTCCCAAGTCCAACCAAACGGTCTGCACCGATATCATGAGCATCAAGTCTATCCGGCTGAAATGGTCCAACTTGGACAAGGCCTCGAATAACGACTATGATGAAGGACGTCCTTTCAATTCGACGATCTGGCTGTATGGTGTCGCTTACACTAGCGATACTTCCAGATCGAACGAACAGTGGGTGTCCGACCCCCTTGCTGAACCTCGCGCAGCCAGCGACTATGGAAGCTTTTATCCTCTTCACCCACCTGACAAGGAGTTTGCCATTCCTTTCTCTCGTGTCGCGGGTCGCTTGTATGAGCGCAATGCCTTGGCCTACTTTCTCGGGTTCGATGTCAATGACCCCATAACTCTTGATATCGGCAGACGAGCACTGATCAACGCGCGTGCCTTTTCTCAAAGGAAAGATGCACGCATCGCTGAAACTCCCGACGCTACATGGTACTGGGGTGACGACCGGGCTGATGCGCTGAACCTTCACACACTCAATGGCCTCGACGTCTCTAGATTTGACCCGGAGCGTGGCATCAAAGCTCTTCGAAAGCAATGCCGAACAATTGACGCAGCGAATCAAGACGCAGTGAATCAAAATACAGAGAATCGAGTTGCGAAGCCCGCCATGGACATGGCGCCTATTGGAAGACTGAGTCGCTTCATGGCTCCCAAACTGCCAATTCAGCCATCCAACGGAAACAAACCAAGCACCAGTCGAGATCGTGATAGTGCTCCAGCGATTGCAGGAACGAGGCGGGGCCGCAGTGTTGATCTAGACAGCAATGACGAAGAAGAGATCCGGCAGCATACTCGAATCATCGACAATCGTAGCCCTAAAACCAAGAAACCAAAGGTGATGATCGTTATCGACTAAGTCTCAACACTTGAGATGAAGAAGAAAGCATGTACAATAAATACAGGGATAGGGAAATCGGGGCTTGACAAAAGTTGGTTGTAACACTACGAAATGGATCTCCGATCATGCGGGTGCATACACGAAGCACATGGTAAAGGAGAATTGAGGCTAGGATTATTTGACGAGACACGCACATAACGCTGCGAGTGTTCATCGCGCTCTCCCCATAAGTTCCGCACCCAAAAGCATGGGTAGCAATATGTATGAGTAGACGCCAGTAGTAGTGGCAATACTACGATCTCCGTAAGCAAAAACACGTCTAGCAAAAAAATCATAAAATGTTCCTATCGACTCGCTGCAATCACGCTGAATGTCTTTCATGCGAAAACAAAAAAGCTTGCAACACGCATAAGACCACGTTGTATCATTCTTCACTCACTCCTCAGTCCAGATTTCACAAGAGAAACAAACACAAATATCCAATTCACCATGCCATCCATGGCATGCAAACATCATTTCCATTGTGATTGTATGGGTATCAATTTCTCTGCTTCTCTTCTCTGCATCATTTCCGTAAAATGTCATCATCAAGCCATACCCCACATTCATTGCTGTTCGACATCCCGCCTGCCCAACATACCCAAAAGAGCGAGAGCGAGCGAGAGTAATTGTGTGTCTATGTTCGACAACACGCAGAGAAAACCATGGAAAAAAAAGGAGAAAAACGCCGGTTATGATGCAGTCTATCGTAGTGTGTTTGTGTGTGTGGGCAAACATAATAAAAACGAGACGAGACGTAGCTAAAGACGAAGGATAAAGATGGGTCATATCGCCATGTCGCTAAATGAACGGATGAATAGCAAAGAAAGTAAAATCATTTCTCAGTCTCGGCGAGGGCTTCACCAAGTGCTTCGGCATCGTAGTCTTGTACTACAACCTTTGCAGGTGCGTCAGGCACGTCAAAGATGCCCCAGATGGGTCCGTCCTGGTTGACGCCACTGGCCCTCGGCTTGGCCTTGTCTTTGCCCTTCTTCGAGCCATCCGCACCTTCCTTGGACGATGCAGTTTCTGAGCTCGATTGGGTCTGTTGGCTGAGGACCGATGGAGGTCGTGTAGCGGTGTCTGAAGGAGGAGCTGGGCTAGCGCCCCACTTGCCAAAGACCCAGCCGCCTACTTTCTTCGTAAGACCAGGGCTGCTAGAGGGTTGGTGACCATCGCTCTTACGGGGTCCCCGCTTCTGGTTGGCGATGCTAGAGTAGAGCATGGAACGACTCAGCATGCTGCTCTCAGACACCTGGTTCGATAGTGTACCGTACGCGGTGGCGTTCCACGTGACTTCTGGTCCGACAGAGCCAGCAATACCAACATCAGCCAAACGTGGGGACGAGTAAAAGAGTTGCGAGGGTCGTGATTGTAGCGTGTGAATATCCATGCCAGATATCGAGATGAGAGATTCGTGAGAGGCGTGGCGGCGTAATGAAGGGTTTATGGCAGTTATGGGCGAAACCAGTTCATCGTGTCCAAACTCTGCAGAGTTGGCGATGGATGGTTCGGCCGTAGATAGAGAACCATCTTCACATTCCTCAGGTATCGCGGCCTGAGGCTCGGCCTGTAGAGCGGGTGAGAGTGTGAAGCTATCGTTCGAGAAAGAATTGGCGGGGCTGACAGCCGAGATGATGGCGCTGGCGGGGCTGCTCTTGGTGGTCAAAGCAATTGGTGTGCTGGAACTGCGCATGTTTGAAAGCGTGGGAGGCATTAGGCCACGGGTCTTGCGACGCGGGTGCCTTACACCAATCTTGTTTGCATCAAGCGTGTCCGAGCGTCTCCGTACGATAGAGGGCGTGACATCATGATCTGAGTTGTAACCTTGTGATTTGGCGGGTCCGAGCATAGGAGAGTGGAAATCGATGGAATCTGGAGGGCTTGTCGGGCGTGAGGAGTCATAAGCCTCACTGAAGACGCGATCGTAGATAGATCCCCGGTGTGAATCAGATACTGGCGAGCCCGCAAATGAACCGGGACCCAAAGTAGAGGCTTGGGACCATCGATGCGAGTTGGGAACCGTGACAGCAGTCTGATTCAGGATGGTGGCCGTGGAGGAGCGCTCGAGCGTTGGAGGCGGGTCGAAATGAGTCGGAGTAAGAGTGAATCGCTTCTTCTTGGATCGGCCCCGGGCAGGCCCCTTGGATAAATTCCTGGGAGTCTTGGGGGCGTGGAAATGGTGGTGAATATGGAGTTCTTGACTCAGTGATTCGTGTTCCATTTCCAATTCTTTCTGTAGCGATGGGCTTGTAACGTCTCCGGATTGCGAGGGTGACACTGGCCGGTGGTCCCTGAGCTGGTCCCGGAGACGCTCCACCTCTTCGTTCGAGTTGCCGAGCATTTCCCGTAGTTCCATGATACCGTGTTGTAGATTTGCGTTGTCGAGTAGAATGTCCTTTACGAAGTGAGATACCACCGTGGTGCCGCCCTTGTCGTGCCCTGCCTTTGCCTTGAGCCTGCTTGCAGCAGCATTGAGTTCAGTTTCGACAGCCATTCTGCGTTCCATACGGGCGACCACCTCATGGTGTCGCTGGCGTTCGGCTCGCGATTCGTTCTCGATACGGTCAATCTGGTCCTGGAGGTCTCCTATGGTTCGCTCGGCAGCCTTCCATCGCTGAATGGCAGTCCGCTCGTCGACGACTTTAGCATCGAGGCTGCGTTGGAGGTTGGATTGTTCCCTCTCCAGATCGATGAGCTGCTTTTCGAGTAACTGAGTTCGTGCTGCCAGAGAGCCCAGGCGGCCAATTTCGTCTTCGGTCGAACGCAGTGTGTCCTCTAGGGCCTGGATGTGAGCGTCTGAGTCGGCGACCGTGGTGTTCAGTTGTTCCAGCTGATCCAAGAGATCGCGGTTGGTCTTGATGGACTGGGCATTCTGGATCTCGAGTTGGCGCTTGTCTCGCTCGAGATTTTCAATGGTGGCGATCATTTCTTTTCGTTCGCGCTCCGAGTCAGCGACATAGGCTTCGTGACGAACGAGGAGAGCCTGGAGGGCATGTGTTAGCGGCAGGCGCGAACGTCGGTGGGCGACTTGGCGTGGGCACGTACTTGACCGAGTTGTGCTGCTTTGGAAACATCTCTCTCTAGACCTTCGAGGAGACGGCCATTGTGGGCCAAGAAAGCGCAATCATGGTTTCCACAGCAGCACCGAGGTGGGCCTGATATACCACTCAGGCCAAGGCCAATAGCGTCCATGTGAACGACCCCTCCCTCTATCGCGTAAACAAGCAAGCCGTGGACGATCCAAATACGGGCGGGTTAATAATAGCGGAACCGGGGCAATAGGAGTCGACAGCGCCACTGGCACGCCGAGATTATATGGGCGGCAGGGACAGTGGAGAGCGACTAAGGGGGAGAGAAAAACAAAGGATATGGATAGGGAATAGAGGGACAGACTGGCGGGCACGGCGCGTGGTATTATTGTGTTCCTGACTATCGGCGACGGGCCACATCCACTCCCCACTAGTCCAGGTGTCCCTGCCAGCACAGCATTCCCCGCCCAAGGCCAGCCACCGCCTTTTGCCTCGCATGCCATCCGCCTCACCGTCTCGACGCCTCGCGCACGCAGCATCTGGAGTTCGCGCTCGTGGCGATCCGCCCTCGCAGTGAGACACGCATCGTCGTCATCGTCGCAGCAGTGGGCAGCACGGCACCGCCAATGGCGCTAGAGCGCGCCAGTGCTTACCCTTGCGCAAACTCTGAGATTACCTCCGCCAATGCGAGTCCAATAATCCAGGAATGCTCGCAAAATTAGACCAAAACAAACATGTCGAGTCTTGGCGGCTGCCTCCCCCGAAAACATGGACAGAAACAGTCGACAGAGTGCGAGCAAGCTGAGTGTTCGAGGCAGAGAAAGACAGCATAAAAGCGGGCGATGGGAGTGAAGGCATACGAAACCATGTAGTCCATCTTGGTTGTCGAATGACTCCACATGACGAACATGGCCCTTTTGCGACTCTCCCACCAACTTGCCACAGGCAAACTGCCCACCACTTCAGCATTCAAAGCGTTTCAGTATTCGCTAAAAAGAGTAGGGGCGGGGCTCATCAAGGCGCGGTCCCTTCAACATTCAGCCACACCAGCAAGGAACGCACATACAAAGCCCACACCGCCGTTCCCCGCGCCAGACCAACAACCCGGGAACCCTTCTCTCCCGTCGTTCAACCTGCTCCATCATCTTCAAGAGGCCCACCCAGCAATACGCTACACCGTGTATGCCGGCCTTGGGTTGATGGCAACGGTCGAGTCCGTGTTCTGGCTCCATGTACTGCGAGCCAAGTTCTTTCCGCGAGCGCTCGAAGCAGACCGGCAGCAGGATGATGAACTACTTGACCGTTTGAAAGGTGCCATCTCAGGCTACCGAGTAGTGTGGATGAAGAACTATCAAAGGTATTACGGAGCGCATGTTTGGGGGCTTGGCTATGGCGGACTCGATCATCTGGAAGACGTTGACAGTTCCTTGGACTGATACCCGTTTCTTCATGTGAATAACAATGTGTTGAGTTATCCACCCCATGTACATATCCGCCGGACATATACACTACATACAGATCGCTGGGATTTCCCTTGTACTTTTCCCATAAGTTCGTTCGTTAGAGTCAACTCCAGAAATATCATCAAGATACCCCCAACTCCGCCGTCTTCAAGAAGCCGTACAAACATACGGATGTCAGTTTCTGACACACATCACAACCGCCATGTCTTAGTCCCAGTTCTTCCTAGTATTCCTCACATCAGACCATACCCACCCACCATCTTCCACGCCAGCCGCCCTCCCGCTCCCGCTCCACAACATTCACTCACCCCACCCACCCAAAGTACCACCTAGTCCGTCCCTCGACTCCAGAATAGCCCCTCACCTCCCGTCACCGCATCCCCAAAAGGCATAGCCTGCCGGCAGAACCCTCGCCTCGCTGTACCATGTCTCCTCCAGCTCAAGCCTGACGTGTATCCAGCGCTTGGACCTAAAAAGAGACCGAGGCGCCTGCTGCCGACGCTGCCGACGGAGTCTAGACAGCGTGGAGCTGACACACTGGCATACTTGTGTTTCAGAACAGCATGGCGATGTGCTCCACTGTGACGACGATGATGGACGTGTTTTGGGCACGCGACCGTGCAGCCTGCGTATGTGTGGTCTTGTGGTGGTGTTTTTTTTTGAAACGTCAGTATACGTGTTTCGATGTCTGCGTGTGAGCAACGCTGGTGAGGAAAGAGAGGCTTTGATTGATTGTACTTCCTTCGCAAGAGTGTTGTTGATCTGCGGGTACGATGTTGAATCTTCTTTTCAATTCTCGCTATTCATGCTGTGGAAAGCAGACTTCACACGCTCGTAAACACCTATTCCTCGGGCTCAAGATTAACATCTGTACCGTACTCGTCTACCACCCAGGCGCAAAACTTCTCCCACTTGCTAACCCACTCTTTCAACCGCTGTGCACGAATGCCCTTGCCAAACATGCCGTCCTTGATATCCTGCGTCCAGTCTTTTGCACTGTAATCATCGAGACTAGCCCAACGCACACTGTTTTCTGCCAAAGAGCCTAGTCCTTCTAATCCGAGATTCTCCCAGCCTTGGAGTGCCTGCCAGAAGTCATGCGACATTCCGGATACCCCCTGACCCAAGATGGTCGGGTCATCATTGCACAGCGAACAGGGGACGCCGCGAGCAAGAAGTGCAGGTAATGGATGTGACATGATGCTTCCACAGAGTCTCAACACCTCATTGGAAACCGGGCAGCTTTCCACTAGGATTCGCTTCTCCTTGACCATGTCGATTAGCAGCGGATGCTTGTACAGGCTGAAGCCGTGGCCGATACGCCGAGTACCGAGGATGATAGCATCGAAAAGGTTCTCGTCTACCGAGTCGCCGTCGCCGAGCGTCTCACCCGCATGGAAGAAGAAGGGTATGTCGACGCCTTCTTGTGCGCATGCTTTGCGGAACCAAAAGAGCTCAGGTGCCATGTCTGAGAGAGGGCGACCGAGATCTTCTTGCCCGACAAGGTCGTAACCCGCGATAATTTCAGGGAATTCAATCTTCATTTCTATGCATTGCTTCATGCCTGGTGGGTTGTTAGTGGAAAGAAGGAAGGAAGCATTATTCTCGCGATGAGCGGAACATGATTTGCGTTGATTCTATGCGACGTACTCTCAATGACTTGCTTCGTTCCAAACTGACGAATCGTAGTCCAGATCATTCTTGCACCCCAGAACTCTTTACCCTCTTCACTCGTTTTGAACTTCTCAATCTCGTCAGCCAAATGCTCAAGCATGTGGAACCAGTCCTTGTCCCAATCTTCTTTTCCTGCACTGCGATACGGTGTGTAGAAAGCAGACCGCATGTCTACATAGTAGACTCCATCATCTAGCAACTGCTGGCACATTTTACGGATAAACTTGCGGAAAATGGGCTCGTAGTAGATCAATGAACCAAGAATAGGGAAACAGGACATGAACTTTCGCCACACTTCGTTGGGGCCTTCGTGGTGGGAAAGGTGTTCAGAAGGTGTGATTGTGACGCGGGAACGAATCCATTCTACGAAAGCTTTTCTGCCTCCATCTGGGAAGTTGTCCGCGGCTTGTTTGACGGGTATCGGTGTGTCAGCAGTGTAGGCTTCGTTCCAGATCGAGCTGTCAGTCTTGACGTCTTTTGCATACGTGAATGAAAATCCAGTCT
>JAODYC010000237.1:8353-18700 GCA_026262405.1 Curvularia hawaiiensis
GCAGCAGCAGCAGCAGCCCTACAATTCTATTGGCCAATCATACAGTGGCCAGAATCATGCTGTACGCACAGAGTCGCCGTACCAATACGGTCAGTTCAACCAGCAAGGTCCACTAGCCAACTATGGCCAGCCATCAAACGTCGACCCATCACTGGGAATGGATCCCAATGCTCTCCGACAGCAGCAACAATCACCCTACCAGATGCCAATGCGTACTGTGACCCCTCAAAACCATGTCGGTACCGTTCAACCGCAGGCTCTGCAGCACGATGCTGGTTCGATTCAGCACAGTCGCCCTCCTCCTGCAACCTCCTATCAAGTAAGCCCACCCTGCTACATCAATGGCCAACGCAAACTAACACGGCGTAGTTACCCAAGACCACTGCGGAAACATTTGTTCCGCAGCGTGCCGCACCCGCTTCATTCGCGAAGCCAGTGCCTATTCCTGATTTTGAAATTCCAAAGGGTAGAAAGTCAGGTGGTCTCTATGTTATTGATCAGGCTGCTTTGGCAAAAGCAACAAATTCTACTCCATTGAATAAATTTGTAACTCTGGGCACTGAACCCTTTCATCTGGCAACAAATAGAAGTAAGCATTCACGCGTAATGATGATGCCCCGAAAAACAGCTTCTGACATGCATCTAGCCGCACTCCCAGTCTATGTTGCTCGGAATTCCCTCAAGGACCTAAAGAAGGCCGGCGCGGACAGCAAAAAGCTCCGTGCTAAACAGCTCGCTTCCAAATCACAAACAAAAGCTCTTTCCACTGCAAAGAAACAAACAGAATTGAAGAGGGAGGTGAGCGACAGCAGTTCCTCAGATTCATCGGATTACGAGACCGACTCCTCTGATGAGGAAGAGGAGGAGATACCGCTCCCTGCATCGCGACCAGAGGATCCTGATGCAGCTGTTCGCTATGATGTTGTCAAGGCTACATGGCACCCTTCCACATCTTCACCAAGTTCTGAGAAGATCAAGATTAGTATGCGTGAGGTTTGGGAGGTACTCAACACTATCCAGAAGCGGTGGCGGGCTGACAGTAAAGCTGTGTCGGAAGCCGAGGAACAGAAGAAGACCGGTGAGCTGCCAGTACTCAAGAGTCGGGTCACGAGCCAACGTGACCTGCTCAAGTCTGCTCTTGAGGCTGCACTGCAATCTGCGCACCCTGATGTGCTCTATCAGCTGGGGCAGATCAAGCCGTTTCTGTATCTGTGCTACCAGTTTCTGGCGAACCGATTCCATAGTAAAGATTACGATGGGCCGTTGTCCGCTGTCATCTACGAGGTACTCTCGCGATGCGGTACACTGACTTCTGAGCTCCTCGAAGAAACTAAGCTGATCAAAGCCCTTGCATCCATGAAGAAACATGCCAATGAAAAGCACAAGGCTTTCATTCAGCAAGTGATGGATAGCGCTACGGCCAACTCCAAGAAGGCCAAGGCAAGCCCTCCACCAAAGGCTGAGGCGGCAGATGGGAAGGGTGTCAAGCGGCCGGCATCTGACGCAGCAAGCCGTGCAACAAATGAGACAACTGTGAAAAAGCCAAAAGCCTCTGACGCTACCACACCCGCTTCCAAGAACACTTCTTCAACAACGCCGGGTTCGAAGACAACTGCTCCTTCTGCTGCAGCCACGCAAAAGCGTCCTGGTGACAAGACGGCACCGGCACCAGCGCCTGTCAAAACGCGTGTTAGCCAGGTCACCAGTAAGCCATCAGGCATTTTCGCCTCTCTTAATGCAGCCAGCAAGAAGACGGCGCCAGTTTCAGCTTCTGCAGCTGGTGCAAAGGGTGCTGCATCGGCCAAAGCCGCTGCCACGTCGGCGAAGGAGAAGAAAGTTGTGCCAACACCCGCGGCGAAGCCTTCCTTCTCATTTGCCCAGACAATGGCCTCACTCCAAAAACCCAAAGAGCAGGAAGCGGCTCCTACGAAATCTGAGAAGCCCGTACTAGTGGAGACCGAAGAGGAAAAGGCCAAACGACTGCGTAAAGAGTCTCGCCGACATCTACGTGTAGCCTGGCGTCCTGACACATCATTAGTAGAGATCAAGTACTTTGATCACGAGGCTGACGACGAAGAGATGAATCACAAAGAACATCATCTGGTTCGGGACGCTGGAGATCTCGGTGGAGAGGGTCACATGTTCAAGCAGCACAAAGAACTTGATCTCGACGACGACGATGAGGACTTGGATGGCGAATCGAAATCCTGGGCGCCACCATCCGAGGTTGACTTCAGTGTTGTACACCCCGAAGAACGCCAACGAAACTATGCGCCGTACGGAGGGGGATTGCAGCAACCATCTTGCCCTGAGAAGGAGGCTAACATGCAGCGTGAGAACGCCACATTGATGGTCTACTATTCCAGCAATGACGACATTCCACCGTCTCCAAAAGAGCCCATTGAGCAGGCTCAAGAGGAACCATCTCCTGCCGCAGTTGTCAACTTTGGACCACCTCCGGAGGCGGTACTAAAGAAATGCCCCCAGGCACCGGCACCCGCAACTGTACCGGACTTTAGTCAATTGGAAAACATCATCAAACAGCTGTCAGCTACCAATCAGCCCCCAGTCACTTCCTCCACTCCGACGGCTCCGATCGCGAACACGTACACCCCGCCGCCGCCTGCCTCCACAGCTCCCCCACCATTGGACACTACCAATCTTCAAAATCTCCTCAATTCTCTCACCAACGGCCAGCCTCCTCCCTCGGTTCCTCCGCCTGCATCATTTCCGATGCAAAACCCACCCCAACAACCCAGCATGCCGCTTGATATTGCTGCTCTAATTGCCAATATGCAGGCAGCGACTGGAGGTGCTCTTCCGCCTCCTCCCCCACTGCCAACTGGGTTCCCTCCGTTTCCATTTGCGTTTCCACCTCAGCCTCAGCAGCCTGATGCGGCCGCATGGTCTCAGGCGATGCCTGATTCTGCTCAATATCAATCTCAGACACAAGCTCAGTACAACCAGCAAACCAATGCTGGAACCAAGCGACAGCGCGAAGAGAGCAACGGCAGCAATGATCGCAACCAAGGAAAGCGTCCTAAAAACCGAGGAGACCATAAACCTCACAAGGTCCTCGCATGCAAGTTCTTCTCAAAGGGCCAATGCAACAAGGGGGATAACTGCACCTACATCCACGACTTGAACCAATGATTTCTTTTTTCTCTCTCCCAAACACTGTTTTCCTACGATTGACCGCTTCATCTTCAGCACGGGCCGCCGTATTATTTCTGTGAGGAGGACATGGCCTTGTATAATAAGAGCGTTTGCTTCACTTTTCATGTTTTTATTTTCGTCACGATTCAAGCATCTGCATGCATACCCCGGGCGATCGAGCTTTCCACTTTTGCAGAACTCGAGGCATTTACAGGCGTTTGTCATAGCATTCAGTGGGTAGCATTTGAGCGGCGCTGGATAGGGTCCGAACTGGACACGGCTAGGAGTGGTCTATACGATCGGTGTAGGTAGCTACTATTACAAAATGTTCATCTATGTATTCACATCTGGATTATGACTAGTGATGCCGCGGTATTGATGATACATACGAATCGGGCTCGATAACATCCGGTCACGGCAGCTCCAGCCATACATGAGCTACCACGAAGCAAAAGCAAAAGCCTTGGCAGGACAGCCTGACTCCTTTGCAGTGGCACAGCAAATGATGGTTGTAAACACACTAGGCGGCTGTTGTTGATGACCTGCCCTTGTCCCAGGCGCTGAGCTGTCGATGTGGAGTAGCGCGCATCAACCGGTTCCGCGACCAGTCGTTCCCGCACGGCAAGCTCCGTCATAGGCATTTTCTCAGGCATCAGACACCACCCACCGAGAACCATCCCTCACGCCAAACACGCAATCCCGCTCCATCACGACCGCAATCGCTGTACCTACCCGGTTCGCATTCTCGGCGTTTTCTTCGCTGCCGGATTCTTCTTCGGGACGCCTTCCGCAGCCGACTCATCACTTCGCCGTTCACGAGCCGACCTAGGACCACCCCACGCCGACTCCATCGCGCCCTCAACTTCCGCCACTATCCAGACCCCCGCAACCATGGCTCCCGCACGCAAGAGAACCACCAACATTGCGCGTCGCAGGCGAACAGATGATGAGGATGAGAGTCAGTCGGTGGCAACTCTGGCCGACGACTCCCAGAGCGACGCCTCGTTGCTCAGCGATGTTGACGAGGACGCCGACGCCGACAACAGCGACCTTAGTGAAGTTGACAGTGCTCCATCACTGACCCAAGGAAAGCCAAAGCGCAAATCAAATGGCTCGCGTGATGCGAAATCTCGACAGAATGCCGGCCAGCGGCAACCCTCTCCTCCGATTGCTCGTTCGGATGTCGCTTTCTCAACGCTCAAAGAGACGGAAATCATGATGAATGGACTCCAGATTGGCGAAGATGGAAAGGAGGCTGAAGAGGTTGATTTCGAGACTGGCACACCGGCTACAGAGGCAGCGCCAGCTGTCGGTGTGCCTTCTTCGCGGACAGAGACGCTGGCTGAGCGTCGGCGGCGGGAACACGAGGAATACAAGAAAAAACGCGATTCGGATCCCGCTTTTATCCCCAACCGCGGAGCCTTCTTCATGCACGACCAGCGCCATGCACCTGGCCAGAATGGTTTCAGGCCTGCTGGCCGTGGACGGGGCAGGGGTGCTCCCATTGGGGGTCCTTTCTCTCCGGCAAAGTAAGTGCATTCGTTGAGAGTGAAGTTTGGAAACAATACTAACATGCATCATAGTATGAGACCACAACCTCCAGAGGCTACCGACTCTCCATGGCAGCATGACCTTCACGAGACCGTCAATGCACCGGGCTCCCTCGATCAGCCTGGCCCGCCTTCAGCCGCGTCTCAGCATCCATCGAACGCGCCCATCTTCGCCTCGCGAGTACCTCCGGGTTCTAACCAGAAGCCTTCTCAAGCTCGCAATTTCTCCACTACGGTTCACACACACAATGCCATGGTCCGGGTATTCTTACCGAACATGAAGAACCCTATACAATTCCAGAATGTTCCGATCAAACAACATACTCGCCTTCCAAACCACAGGCCACCCCTGCGTCGTGACAAGCCAGTCCGTATATCACTCCCTCCTGCTCCACCCCGCTACATCTTCCCCACGGTCGAGCGCTCCTTCATATTCATCCCGCGGGCACTCCGACCCAATCAGCAGGGTTTCGGTCGGGGACGTGGTCGATTCGGGTCCTTTGGCGGAGGCTTCTCAAGCAGGCGTACGAGTGTCTATGGAGGTAGTGTTTACTCGCCGAGTGTGGCAATGAGCAGGCGGTCGTCCATCGCACGCGAGATAGGCCGTGAAAACTTGGTCTCTCCTGCTGGCTCCATTATGTCCCGTAATGGCGGGTTCGTTGACCCTAGCCGTCCGGTGGTACGTCTTCCGCCTGGGGGACCCAGAATGTCAAACGGACCTTCTATGATCTCGCCTACCAATGGTGCTGTCCAGCCTCCTTATCCGCTCCCACAGAAACCAGCCTTCCGGGAAAACTGGCAAGGTCAGCTCCCTATGCACCAACCACGTCCACAAAAGACCGTATCTGTTGCTGGCATCGAGTCACCAGCGTCGCTGAGTTTCAACCCTCCGCAACAGCAAGAACAGCAGCCATTCCACCAACAGGTACCCGCTCATATCAACGGAGGTGCCCCTGCCCCTGCCCCTGATCAGTCATTCTATCAACATGGACGCCACCCGTCTTATCCAAGCCAGGTATCGACAGGAACTCCACTCAATAACATCCCTGAGCGGGCTATTCACGCACCAGCTTTCCAGCCCTATGCCCAACCTGGCTTCCAGCCGCAAGCCTTCGTCCCACAAGGCTACTACTACCCACAAAATGGTGCTCAACCACAATACATGGCCCCGGCGGGTATGGTGCCCATGTTTGTTCCTGGTGCACAGCAGCCGGGTTACGTTATGCCGGTATCTGCTCCTCCTGTTGCTGCTCCTCCAGCTCCTGCCGGTCAACCCAACATGGTCGCTTATGAGTCCAATGGTATGACCTACTATGTAGACTCGACCCAACTCTACGCAGCCCCACCAGCGGAGACTTATGCTCAGCCCAATTATGCTGTCCCAGGTATGGGTGGTATGATGACACCAGGACCCGATGGCGCCTACTACTACCCACAGCAAATGCAGCCAGCAGGCTACTATCCTCAACAATAGTCGATCATTTCCTCTTCTCCCATGCGTCTGCCAGTGCCTATCGCCTTGCATTGCATGGGTTGCGTACCACCATCCAATTCTCTTCTTTGCAATCGAGCACGGCGTATCTGAATTTTGGTTACGATACCTGGTGTTTTCTGGACGAAGTACGTTTCCACAGCGCATCTTAGTTATCCACTCTTGACGACAGCGAGCGGCTTTCAAAACTCAATATCATACTTGTTGGGAGGCAGAACCTGGGTTTTTTGTTCTTTTTCTTCTCTCACTTCTATTTCTGCTTCGAACATCTTGCTTTTCATGTCTTTCAACTGAAAATCTTCCACGTCCAAGAAATGACCGTCTTATGTATGCATGGCGTTTTGCGTCGCGCGTTTTGCGGTTTGAGTTGCACAATGGGCTGCGTCCTTTGGGAATGCCTTTTCAATGTCCTAATCAAGCCTATTTTCTTGGTTTCTCTCCGGCTGATTCATCTGCTTTGAGTACTGGTTTTTTGTCTACTGCATGATGTTAGTGTACAGCGTTGTACCCAAGTTTCGCAGGATGGAGGCGCACGTCTTTGTGCGATTTGCTTTCTGCATGTGATGTCTACCTAGATCAATTAAAAAGCTCATAGCAACATATCTGCGAAGTTAATCAATCAAAGTGCCGCTCCACTGTTGTTTGCTGGCCGGGAATGGAACACGTGAGCTGCATGGGCTCAAGAAGCAAGTGACATCAATGGTGAGGCTTGGCGCGCAGCAAGGCGCTAAGCACCTGGTTCGCCGCATCATCGCAGGCGTCCGAGGCAGCTCTCCATCAACCACCATCTTGCATATCGCGTCCACCCATCAACCCCCGAGACAAGCACCTCTTCTCGAAGTCTTGTCTCTCGAGCCGCCATCATGGCGCCCACTAAGGACACCATGTTCCGCTCGGCGGACATGTCCCTGACCCAGCTCTACATCGCCAATGAGATCGGTCGTGAGGTCGTCTCTGCCCTTGGAGAGCTTGGAGTCATGGATTTCAGAGATGTAAGTACTTCTACACGCGTTCTGTAGCTTCTGGTGTACTTTTTGGATGGATGCGATGGAATGTCGAGCTAACAAGAGGCGACAGCTCAACTCCGAGACCACGGCTTTCCAGCGCACCTTTACCCAGGAGATTCGCCGCCTCGACAATGTAGAGCGACAGCTTCGATACTTTCGCAGTCAGATGGAGAAATCCAACATCCCGATGCGCTCTATCTACGACTTCAACAATCCTTTTACAGCGCCCTCGGCTTCAGAAATCGACGAACTCGCGGACAAGAGCCAGAGCTTGGAGCAGAGGATCTCATCGCTAAACGAGAGTTACGAGACACTGAAGAAACGCGAAGTGGAGCTTACAGAGTGGCGTTGGGTGCTGAGAGAAGCCGGTGGCTTTTTCGACAGGGCGCGTGGCCAAACTGAGGAAATCAGGCAATCTGTTGACGATGATGACGCACCGCTACTCCAGGATGTTGAGCAGAATGGACAGGGCGAGTCGGGCGCAGAGCGTTCCTTTACCGTCATGAACATTGGTTTCGTCGCTGGTGTCATCCCCCGCGAACGCATCGCTGCCTTCGAACGCATCCTGTGGCGTACCCTCCGTGGTAACCTGTACATGAACCAGTCGGAGATCCCCGAGCCCATCATCAACCCCGAGACCAACGAGGAGACTAGCAAGAATGTCTTCATCATCTTTGCTCACGGCAAGGAAATCATCGCAAAGATTCGCAAGATCTCGGAGTCGCTCGGTGCCGACTTGTACAGCGTGGACGAGAACAGCGAGTTGCGTCGTGATCAGATCCGTGAAGTCAACACTCGCTTGAGTGACCTGGCCAGCGTTCTGAAGAACACAAAGTCTACATTGGATGCTGAGTTGACTGCGATAGGCCGCAACCTCGCAGCATGGATGGTCGTCATTAAGAAAGAGAAGGCTACGTACGAGACATTGAACAGGTTTTCATACGACCACCAGCGCAAGACGCTCATCGCCGAGGCCTGGGCACCTACCAATTCGCTTGGACTGATCAAGTCAACTTTGTCTGATGTTAACGAGCGCGCTGGACTCTCCGTCCCAACTATCGTCAACCAAATCAAAACATCCAAGACGCCACCAACGTACTTCAAGTCGAACAGGTTTACCGTTGGCTTCCAAACCATCATCGACGCTTACGGAACCATCAAGTACCGCGAAGTCAACCCTGCTCTACCAGCCATTGTCACCTTCCCATTCATGTTCGCTGTCATGTTTGGTGACGCCGGGCACGGTGTTATTCTTACTCTTGCAGCTCTCGCCATGATTCACTATGAAAAGCGACTTGAGCGCAGCAAGCTTGACGAGCTGTTCTCCATGATGTTTTACGGTCGATACATTGTTTTCATGATGGGTATTTTCTCCATCTACACTGGTCTTCTCTACTGCGATGCATTCTCCCTTGGTCTGCCCTGGTTCAAGTCCATGTGGGTATGGGACCACGACGGCAAGGGCCCAACGGCATCCCGCGTCGAGGGATACACGTACCCATTCGGTCTGGACTACCGCTGGCACGATACCGAGAACGACTTGCTCTTTTCAAACAGTTACAAGATGAAGCTCAGTATCTTGCTTGGTTGGTGCCACATGACGTTCTCGCTCATGTGGTCGCTCGTCAACGCACGCTACTTCAAGTCCAAGATTGATATCTGGGGCAACTTCATCCCTGGCATGATCTTCTTCCAGTCCATCTTCGGTTACCTGGCCTTTACGATTGTGTACAAGTGGTGTATCGACTGGAATGCGCGTGGCGAAAGCCCGCCCAGTTTGCTGAACATGTTGATCTACATGTTCCTGAGCCCCGGTACGCTTGAGGCTGGCACCAAGCCCCTGTACCCTGGCCAAGCTTTCCTTCAAGTCGTTTTACTGTTGCTGGCTCTTGCCTGCGTTCCTGTTATGCTGTTCCTAAAGCCCTTCTGGCTTCGCTATGAGCACAACCGTGCGCGCGCTCTGGGCTACCGTGGTATTGGTGAGAGCACTCGCGTCAGCGCTCTGGACGATGACGATGATGAGGAAGACGGCCGTCCTCTGAACGGCGGTCGCGAGAGCTTTGGAGATGACGATGACGGCATTGCCATGATCACCCAAGATATTGGCCACGGCGAGGAGCACGAAGAGTTTGAATTCAGTGAAGTCATGATCCACCAGGTCATTCACACGATTGGTAAGTTTGGATATATCTCTTTAGTACAAGCAACCTGTTTACTAACATTGGGAAATCAGAATTCTGTCTCAACTGCGTTTCGCACACCGCGTCCTACCTCCGTCTCTGGGCTCTGTCTCTTGCCCATCAGCGTCTCTCGATTGTGCTTTGGGAAATGACGATGAAGAACGCATTTGGCTTTACGGGTGTTGGGGGTGCTTTCGTCATGGTATTGGTATTCTACTTCTGGTTTGCACTCACAGTGGCAGTGCTGTGTGTCATGGAGGGTACCAGCGCCATGTTGCACTCCCTGCGTCTGCACTGGGTGGAGGCCATGAGCAAGCATTTCATTGGTGACGGTGTGCCCTTTGAGCCATTTAGCTTCAAGGTGTTGCTGGAGGAGGATCCTGTAGAGTAGTCGTTTTCTTTTGCGCTCGCTGTTTTGGTTTTGCGGTGTTTTATTTTTCCCTTTAGGCCACTGCTTATAAATAGGTTGTGTGTATGTAGGATTAGTAAAGATTGTATCACTCTTAGATTGCAGCTGTTTTGTGAGGTTGGGTATTCGTTATTTGATGTCTGACTGTGATGCTCGTCTCCTGCTCTGCTCACGTTGCTGTCTACGTAAGTCACGCCAAAAAGCAACTTTGGCTTGTTTCCATGATGAGCAAGGGAGTCAGGCAGACCTCTCACCCGCGAACCCAGAGCAGTCCTGAACCTCTCATGTTACAGACACGGCTTGTGTTAAGACATGTGGGTGAAGACAGCCGAGAAGCAGGAGATGTACGTAGTATGTATATATCCATACCTGATCCACGACATCTCATCCCCCGCGCCAAAGACAAGATATCACTCAACCTATCCCTCCCTCTACCTCTTCTCCGACGTTACAACAAGCCTTTTGCCGAGAAAAAAACAAGCCATGCATGAGGTAGTATGTCTCCCCATACATATCCAAAAGCAATTCATTTAGAAAAGGGGGGGAGAGAGAA
>JAODYC010000238.1:0-13674 GCA_026262405.1 Curvularia hawaiiensis
GGCGGCGGCGGCAGCAGCGCCTGACAATAGGGGCATTGGCCTGGGTATATCGAGCAACGGCGCAGGGTCTAATGGGAAACGAAAGAAGACCGAAAAGGCCCTTGCCGCAGCGGCACCGGCTGCCCCTCCAATGGAGCGATCCAGCAGTGCCCTGAAAGTTGTCAACAACGGAGCAAGGGGTGGATCAAGCCCACGAGGCACGCCGGTTCCAGAGAGCAGTGCAGCGAAACGCAAGCCACGAGCAGCTCCCGCGCCCACGCAACGCAAGAACCTGGTACCGCCATACTCGCCCCCACTGGCTGCGTCGCCCCTGGCCGCCAACTTCGCCATCAACAAAGCCACTGCTGGCGCAGCCGACCGTCCCTTGTCGGCACGGGCACGGAAGAACTCAACGGCCACGTCTGTTACATCAGCCAAGGATCAGGATACCCCAGCTGCACGTCGGCCATCCTCTTCACACTCTATTCAACAGGCTACAAGCAGCAACGTGGTTGCCGAAAGCGAACCGGCTGGTGGTGTTCCACGGGACAATGCCTCGGCAAAGGGAGCATCAACTCCCAAGGAGCCAGCGGACACACAGCCGTCGTTGGAACCATCGAATATGAAGGTGGAAGACGTGGGACAACCAGAGCCAGAGAGTATGGAGATCGACGCTCCAGCACCGGCGCCAGCCTTGGGCCGACCTGGTCGAACTTCAAAAACTTCAACGCCTGTTGTTGGTTCGTTCCCTGAGATAGCAATGTCCCGAAGCCGCAGCAGCCGCAACATGAATGCTGCCAATTCCAACACATCATCAGAAAATAATAGTACCGCCACAGGTACTGTGTCGAAACGCGGCCAGAAGAAGAATGCGCAACAAAACGCCAACGCTGGAAATGCTTCTCCAGCGATGAAACCCACATCCCAGGCGAAGTCGAATTCTACATCGTCGGCAGCAAGCTCTGTTGCCCAAGAACAAGACTACCAAGAAGCCGAGCCTGAAGTTGAAGCCGAGGTAGAGTCCGAGGAAGACGGCGACGAACCCAGATACTGCTACTGCAACGAGGTTTCGTATGGCAACATGATTGCCTGTGACAACGACGACTGCCCCCGCGAGTGGTTCCATCTTGCGTGCGTGCACCTTGAGAAGCCACCGACCGGCCGGGCCAAATGGTTCTGCAGTGACGAGTGCAAAGAAGCACACGCCAAAGCAAAGGCCAAGGGAGGTCGTCCGGGCAGTAGTAGACAATAGGAATTAGGAAGGAGTTCAAGGCGTTCTGGGACGGGTCCGGCGACAGCTGGGTCTAGGCAAGGCCCGAAGGGAAAGGGCAAGGCTAGGTTAAACCTCTGGGATGGCTGGAATGCTCTGTGAGAGCTTCCAGTCGGGTCTGATTTTCTTTGATTCTTTGTGTGGGTTTTGGCGGCGGCGTTTTCTGTACAAAGGCTGGTGCTCCGGTGCCTGGACACGCGATATCCAGGCGTTTTGCATCGTTGGATTCGGCATCGAAAAGCGGGCTTCTCTCGCCCGCCACCACTACTATTGCATATGGCGCATCTCTATAGTGTCCTTGTACGGCATACCTGATAGCGAATAATCATACATTGGCCAGCTGAAGAGTGCAGTGTTGAGATGTCGTGTGCTACGGTACCCAGCTGGACGTGGTCTGACGCGTACTAGCCCCCAGCACTGCCCCTGGAGATCCACTGCTGACAAGAAATCGCTCAGCCTTCATTGGCTGCCCATCCAGTCCGCCATGCATTACAGCTCCATCCATGTTGGACCCTGAGGCGCTAACCAGCAGCAACGATGCAGTACATCTTCACCGCTCGAGGCGGTCCTAACCGTCTCAATTCCAGAAACTGCCGGCTTCTGTTTCTGCTCCTCTTCAAACGGTATTCTAGACTTCACAATGGCTCCGTCAGAAACCCCTTCGGCCGAGGAGCAACTCATCTGCGAGCCCCAAGGCGGGGCCCCAAATGCCCCTCCAGACCTTCGCTTCCTCCACTACAATGACGTGTATCATGTCGAGGCTGGTTCAAGAGAGCCCGTCGGAGGCTATGCAAGGTTTCAGACCTTGGTCAATTACTACCGGAGCGATGAGAGGTTCAAAGGCCAACCAGAGCTGCTGACGTTCTTCTCGGGAGATGCCTTTAATCCGAGCATTGAAAGCAGCATCACAAAGGGTCAGTAGCTGAGATGCTTGATTTGTTACAAAATGGCAACTAACTGAAACTACCAGGTAAACATATGGTACCTGTGCTCAACACAATCGGAACAGACGTATCTTGTGTTGGTGTATGTAATCAATCTCCTCTGAGTCGAGCCAAGTCTGACACCACTAGAACCACGACCTCGACTTTGGCGTCAAGCAGTACCGCTACCTCACATCCAAATGCAACTTCCCATGGCTTCTAGCAAACGTCCACGACCCAGCTCTCGGTGACGGCGTACCGCTCGGAAATGCGGAGAAGACGGTCATGCTTACAGCGTCCAATGGCATTAAAGTGGGTGTCATTGGACTTGCCGAACGGGAGTGGCTCGACACAATCAATGCCCTCCCGCCAGACATCATTTACAAGAGCGCGTCTGAGACTGCAAAGGAGCTCATTCCAGGATTGAGAGAGCAGGGTGCCGAGATCATCGTCTGCGTGTCCCACCAGCGAGAGCCAAACGACAACAAATTGGCGAAGCAGTGCGGTGGAGATCTGATTGACATCATTCTCGGTGGCCATGACCACTACTACTCGTACAGCTTCATCAACGGAACACAGGTGTTGAGGTCTGGCACAGACTTCAAACAGCTCTCGCATGTCGAAGCGTGGCGGAAACCAGAGGGCAAGGGCTGGGACTTCAAGATTGTGCGACGTGATGTCGTTGGCAGTATCCCTCAAGATCCGCAAGCCATGGCGCTTGTTGAAGAGCAGACACGTGAGATTAGAAAGCGATTGGATAAGCCAATTGGATACACTGCAGCACCGCTCGACGCAAGATTCACCACTGTTCGAACTAAGGAATCGAACCTGGGTAACTTTGTCTGCGATCTCATGCGATATTACTACTCAGCCGAATGCTGCATCATGGCGGCCGGAACTATCCGTGGCGACCAGATCTACCCGCCTGGAGTGCTGAAGCTGCGAGACTTGGTCAACTGCTTTCCATTCGAAGATCCAGTTGTCGTACTCAAGGTCACTGGCAAAGCGATACGAGAAGCGTTGGAGAATGGTGTCAGCAACTATCCGGCCCTGGAAGGACGGTTTCCACAAGTATCAAACATTGTTTTTGAGGCAGACTATTCGCAGCCACCTCATTCACGAGTCAAGAGCGTAATGATTGGGGGTGAGCCGGTGGACGAAGCGAGGGAGTATGTGCTGGCTACAAGAGGATACATGGGCCGTGGAAAAGGTACGTTCTCAGAAAACACCAGCAAGAAGCTTTATTACTAACCTTCATAAACAGACGGCTACACATCCCTCCTCATTGAAGAAGAAGGTGGCGTGGCCAAAGAACTCGTGTCTGAAGAAAACGGCGTGCTCATCTCCACCATCCTCCGCCAATACTTCATGTCGCTCAAGGTCGTCGGCAAATGGAAACGCTGGGGCAATTCCATGCACTCCAAATTCAACTCCATCCAAACCAACCTGCAGCAAAACCACAGCCACGGCTTCCATGATCCCTCTCCCGTCTCTCCAACTGCACCCAAACACCCCAACATCTCCAGAGTCGTAGAGCAATCCGCCACACCAGACACTACATCCGACACCTCGGATCCAGACGCCGACGAGGACGAGGACGACGGGCCCCTGTACAACGACACCACCAAGCCCATCCAGTTTTCAGACCAACAGGTCGACATGATCCGCCGCGTGATGCGGAAATGGTGGCGTGTGGCTGGCCTCAAGGGTAACCCAGAGCTGTGCGATGAGCTGGGCGGCGGCGAATTCCAAGTAAACTGGACAAAGGCAATTGCGCCGCGGTTGGAGGGCAGAATAAAGGACGTGGGGCCTGGTGTGGAGATTCAAAAGTGAGAAAAATGAGCTTTATGGATGAGAGTATTGTAGATGACATTATTCTATATTTGGATGATAAACGTTTACCCATCTTACAATGCATTTAAAACGACCTTGCGGGGTGCGCTCTAATGTACATCTCCTTGAGGCAATGCACCAACAGTATAAGAAAAAATCAGAACAACGAGTCGAGTGTACATCATATCTAGACCCACTCCCTATTGCAACATGACTACATCCTACATGCTTCTAATGTAGAGAAAAGAAAAGATAAATATAAATCGCACCCATACTTCCTGCCTTACCACCCCTTTTTTCGAGGGAAGAACAGAGAGTAAAGAGGTTGGGTGAGAAAGAAAAACCTGGGTATATATAATTGCGCCAGTTTGGAAAAAAAAAATTGGAGGGAAAAGACATTATGAAGAACCTCTTTCGAAAACAAGAAGTGGTTCTCTTTCTCTCTCTTTGTATGAGTCGATGTATATAACTAAAGATTTTTGCCCTTTTTTTTATTTTTCCCTTTCTTCTCCGCTTGCAGCCTTGCCCTCCACCCCCAAAGGAAAAAAAGGGGGTGAAGAGCAGAGCGGGGTAGGGGAAAAAGCAAGTAGGAGAAGAAAAAGAAGCGTAGAGTTCTTCTTCTCTTCCTTCAAAAGGGAGATAAAGATCATCTATCTTTTGAATAAAAGCAAAGGGGTTAAGATTACAAACGACGGAAAAAAAGTATCAGGACAATAGGGTAGGTGGGGGGATATATGCAGTGAAGATTAATGTGGCGTCGTCATAGTTCTCGCGAGATTAGACGGGCGCTGAGGTAGTGCTTCTTTGCGTAGTTGACGCACGACGGCTTCGAGTTTGCGGCGTTCTTCTTGTTCAGCCTGTTCATGATGCATTAGTTTGTGTTATATCCATGAAGGGTTGGAATGTGGAAGTAAAAAACGTACTCTCAAAGCCTTCAGTCCCTCGGCCGTTCGATCCCTCATCATCTTCCTGAAATCCTCGCGCAGCATGCGGATGCTGGTTGCGCCCATGTCGAGCTGCATGGCGCCGCCGGCACCCACGGCAGCAGGCGTACCTGGACTGCGGACGCCGAGCCACTTGACTTTCTCGTCACTGAGTTCGCGCTCCAAAGCCTCTTTGTCGTCGCGCAGCTTGTCGATTTGCGACTCGAGGGCATCGCGGTCCTTTTCGTTTTGGATGGCGTCGCGTGTGAGAGCTTCGTACTCGGCTGCCATGCCTGACAGCTCGGCTTTGAGATTGCGTTCGGATTGGCGAGCTTCGGCTTCTGATTGAGAGGCGATCTCTTGTACTTTGCGGAGGGCTTCGAGTTCGCCTCTCAAAGCCTGGTTCTGTTCGGCGAGGTCGTCGAGCTCCTTCTTGATGGCTGGGTTGGCGGCCGAATCGGCAGCACGCTGGGCACGCGTGCCGTAGGCGCCATCGAGCTCTGCTTTGGCAAATGTCAGCTCCGTTGTGAGACGTACAATCTCGCCTTCGAGCTGGCGGAACTCCTCCTCCTTTGCATTGAGATTGTTGGTTGCATCGAGAGAGCGTGCCTCGGCTGCCTCCTTCTCGGCAGTCATTGCCTGAAGAGCAGCTGTAGTCTGCTCGATCTTCTTGGCCGACTCTGCGAGCTCCGTTTTAATGGACTCTGCTTCCCTCAGCTTGCTCTCGAGCATGAGAGCCCGCTCTTGGGCATCTCGAACCTGAGCCTCGTAGCCAGCAGTGCGTTCCTCTGCCTCCCGCGACGACACATTGTACGCACTATTGCGCTCTTGGTGGTCCTTGAGCTCTTCTTCGAAAGAAGCAGCGCGTTTTTCAGCGTCTTGCAGCTTGGTGTGGTAGCCCACAGCCTGTTCCTGGACGTCCTTGAGCTGGTTCTCATACGCGGTGATGCGCTGTCTGGCCTCCTTGAGTTCTGTCTCAAACTTGATTACTCGCTCCTGTACATTGATGAGCTGAGCTTCCAGTCCGGCGTTGCGTTCCTGGGTCTCGCGCATAGCCTCTGGATCGGCACCGGTCTTCTGCTGGTCAAATTGCTGCAATTGGCTCATAGCCCGCTCGAGCTCCTCTTCCATGGAGTGCTTCTCAGACCTCGCACTCAGAATTTGGGTGTTGAGGCGCTCAAACTCAGCCTCCTTCTGGGCGTCAGATTTGCTGTTCAACTCGCGCTGCTGCTTGATTTGGCGCAGGAGGACCGACTGCTTCTCCTTGAGACTGGTAGCGCGCTTGAAGAGGAACTGAATCTTGGATGAGAAGGCGAGAAGCGAGTACGACTCATTGGCGTTGAAGTCTTCGTCGGGTGAGAGCTGTTCTTCGGCTTCTGGGTCTTCGGCGAGCAATCGGCGTCGCTCACGTTTTCGCTCAAGGGCTTCTTCCTCACCCTTTCGGATCATATCCCACAGACCCTTGATTGTGGTCTCGTACTTTTCGGCCTTGTCAGGGTCGTCGCTCATTGAAGACCCAGACTGAAGCTCCTTGATTCTCTCAGTCATTGCAAATTGAATCTGCTCAAGGTTGTAGAACGTGTCTTCCATGTAGTTGAGCTGCTCAGTGGAGCCGCTGCCAGTAATTGCCGGTGGTGGGGGAATCCTGTCAGCCTGCTCATTTTCGGAGCGGGAGAGCACGGCATAGAGCTGGTTGTTGATACCCTCTAGACGACCTTCGACTTCGCTTAGCGTGTGTCGAGCATTTGTGCGGATGTTGGCTTGTTCTACACTGATGCTGCGAATACCCTGATCAAGAAAGTCGAGCTGGCGGTCAATCGTCGTGGCGTCCAGTGTCCCTTCAAGGGCTAGTGGCGGTAGAGAATAGTCTTCATCCCGGTCGGGGTTGGCTTCGATGATGAGATTGCGTAGCCGTTCATTCATTTCTTGGAGGCGTGTGGCTAATGCGCCAAAAGCTTGGTTGGACCGCTCAGACTGGTGGTGTGTTCCGTTCTGCAGCACGACCATAAGGTTGTCGAGGTTCTCTGGTGTTCTGTATAGACTCCGATCGTCAAAGACGCTCGCGCTTATGCCATTCAACCGGGCATCTTCGTACGTGTCCAGGCTGGCGGGACTGTCTGGTCTGCGGAAGCGATCCTCTGAAGACTGGGCGTTTTCGTCACGCTGCTTGGGTCCTTTGTGGGTGAGCTGAAGCACAGCCGCGGTGTGCATCAACAGCTGCATGTCAATCATGCGCATGCGCGACTCGATTTCTAGACACTCGCGGATAAACTCCTCTACTTTTCGATTGCTCGATTCGAGCCCCTCCTGGTCCTTGTCGTCAAAGTCGTGAACTGCGTTGCTGCCTTTGCTGGCCACACCTCTCCGGTGGCCGTTTCCCTTGTTTCCAGCCAAGCGGCCGAGCGAGCGTGTGGCATCGCGAATCTTGGTCTCGGACTCGAGTTTACGGCGAACGGTGTTCAGCCGCGTATCCAGTGACCTCTGCTCCTGCTTGAGCGCGTCGACCTCCTCGACGGTCAGAATGTCAAAGTACTGGCTGTCTCCAATGGCCGTCTCGACCAGCAGGTGCATGGCTACGGGGTCGGTGTTGAGGGCATCCAGGCCTCGCTTTCCGGAATTTCGAGGCGTATACACGCCGTTTTCGCGCACCGTCTCCTTGCGGCCGTCGACAAAGACATCTGGAGGGGGGATGAAGGCACTGGCTCCGAATCGAGGGGAAATCTGGTAGGCCATGGGGAAGAAGCCGGGCGAGGGTACTTCGACGCCGGATGGATAGTTTGAAGTGGGCGAGGGAAAGCCATACTGGGGACGGGGGCTCAGAGTGTCGCCCATATAGGGGAACTGGGTTCGCAGGCCATTGTTGCTCATGGTGAGCCTCAGCAGCGGGCGGCGCGTGGAGAGAGCAGGCGAGTCGGGGCGGTGGGGAGCGGTGATGGGGCGGAGAGAGAGTGCAGCGGGGGCACAGAGGAACAAGGCTCGCGCAGCCAGCGAGAGAGATGGAGCAAGCCTCACGGGGCGCGAGGCATAGTGATTGCGAACAGCGAGAATCTCAAGTCAAGTCAGGAGAAGGCGGCAGTGTAGCGTAGCGTTGGCGTGTTGGGATGGGCAGCCGGCGCTACTAAAGCAGCACTCGAAGCTGGCCGGGATGGGGGCACAGGGCGAGCCGTCAAGGGGCGGGAGATTCGCTCTTCATGCACCCTGCCATCCCATCTCGCTCCCCACCCTCCAGGCACGCCCCTATGCCGAACGTGTATTCGCTGAACCATTTCCTTTTAGCAGACTCCGATCCAGCCACTCACTCTGCAGGCGCTGCCCTACGACGCGTCAACCAACCGCCCATCACCATGAGCGCACTAGCCACTTACTCGCCCGCCCAGATAGCCCGCTACCTGGACCGGCTGGGGCTGCCGCAGGAACAACGGATACAGCACGTTGCCGGCCTCGACGCCACCGACGCCCTGCGCTATCTTGGGCGACTCCAGACGCTGCACCTGGCGGAGATTCCCTTTGAGAACCTCTCGCTACACTATTCGACCCACCACTCCGTGTCCGTGCACCCCCATCAGCTCTTCAACAAGGTCATTGCCGACAACAATGGCCGGGGTGGCTACTGTATGGAAAACAATGCTCTCTTTGGCACGCTACTGAGGTCCCTTGGCTTTACCGTCTACCCGGGAGGCGGCCGCGTCTGGGAGGGCGGCAACTGGACGGGTTGGGCGCACATGATCAACATTGTCACCATCGGTAGCACAAAGTATCATGTCGACGTTGGGTTTGGCGGCGATGCGCCCACTGCGCCCATGGCTTTGGACCGCACAGGCACGGTGCACAAGAGCATCCAGCCTGCATCGGCACGCCTCCAATGGCGCAATATCCCCGGCAATACCGACCCCAGCCAACGTCTCTGGGTATACGAGCACCGGAGGAACGATGGCAGCGACTGGGAGATGAAGTACTCATTTACTGAGCTCGAGTTCCGCGCACAGGATTTTGCCGTCGCCAACTACTTCACGAGCACGAGCCAGCACAGCTGGTTCACGAGGATGGTTGTTGCCGACAAGAAGATTTTGGGGCCCGACGGCGAGCTGATAGGCAAGATGACCCTGGCAGCTACCACGCTCAAGTGGAACATACATGGGGAGAAGACCAAGGAGATCGAGTTCAAGAGTGAAGCCGAGAGAGTAGAGGCGCTGGAAAAATACTTTGGCATCAAGCTCGACCAAGCAGAGCGCGATGGCATCGTTGGTCTGGCATCCGAGATCAAATAGGAAAAGAATTGATTGTTTGATATCTACCGGGCCTGCGCAAGCTCTTTGCGTGAATAATCCGAGGCAACTCGACATGCCTGTTCGTGACTGTGCCAGAGACTCACATGTGCCTAGAGGAATCGTTGCTCGCACTGGCCGTGGTTAGCATCCAGCTGCTATGATCCGGCCCAAGTCTATACGTACCCTCCATGGGTTGTTGAGCTCGAAGCCCGGGGGAGCAGCGGGCTTGTCTGTCTGCCCACGCATGAAGCCCGTCAGGCGGCGGTCGCGTTCCATCACTGGTCTCTTGTAAGTAGTGCACATGGATGAGGTCATGGTAAAACGGTCGTACTTTGCTGTCCATATGTTAGCACCCATTCCACGCACCCTCAGCGCACAACTCACTCTGTCCCAAGCATCGATACCCCGTCGCGTCCGCTTGCCGCCGTTCTGGATCTCCTTGAGCTTTCCAACAGACACGGCGCTGAAGGCGAAGAACTGCAGGCCCGGTTAGCGCTGTCGGATCCTCCCCGCGTCGGTCGGGCGCCATTGACTCACGCCGGTCATAATGGCATAGGGCAGCAGAGCCTCGAATGGGACGCCCATGGTTGCGGTTGAGTGTGTGCAGTCGTTGTCGTGTGGGGAGGGTGATTGGAAGTGGTCGTCGTCGTCGACCTCGCAGCTAGACCAGCGGTGCCGTCGGCGTCGAGTGAGGGAGCGGCCGTGCGTGTGTCTTGGCTTCCCCGACCTACGCAGAGAGAGCCACTTCAGACGACAAGAACACATCGCCTACGCCGATTCGAGGCGAGCAGTAATTATTCTCAGTGTCGCCCCGACTCCCACTTTCATACGAACCGCGAATTCCGACCCTTTGACCTCGCCCTTCCGCGGAACAATTGCGCCCACTGCCGTTGCGAACCTCCGCCTTCCCCACAACACCCAACAACGCGCCTACGAGCCCGCCACATCTCACTGCAATCACCTGTGGCCAGTGGGATCTTGGTCAAGCCGAGTTCTCCCTATACATACGCGGTGGGGTGTTTTCCCAGGCCCAACAACGCGCTGCAGTACGGCCACGACGCGTTCACGAATCACTGCACGCCAGCCGCCCCCAGGGCCAACCACCACCAGCTCAATCCATGTGTTAACCTCCACACAACTCTCGGACTGCGACGCTGGCTTATTTTGCCTCAAAGGTGGCCTCTGCCGTCAACTTGGCCATGGCGGAACTTCTAGGCCAGACGTCGAATAACACCGACTTGGACGACATAGACGCCGATGGCGAATATGAAATGGATGATGTCGAGTACGCGCACCCGCCTGTGGCTCACCCTGCTCCCGACACCCACGGCCATACTACCGACGCTGAGGGTTCGGATGTGGATGCCGAGGGCGAGGATGTCGACGACGACGAAGACGATGCCGAGCCAGTGGGCGATGTCAAGATAGCGCGTCGGGCGTCAGTGTCGGATGAGGAAGACGACTATGATGCTGAAGAGGCTGTCAAAGAATCTTCAGATGCCAAGTCCAGCGATAGTGAAGACTCGACCAATGCCGACTCGGAGGAAGAAAACCAGTGGCAGGCCAGTGAAGACGGCGAGGAAGACGAACTCGTCAAGTCATCCAACCCCAATGTGTGCATGTCAGTATTGCTTCCAATACCATTGCAAAGCTCCATTGCGTGCACTGACACGCATCCAGATACTGCAAGCAGGACGAGGAACATGACCCTAGTCCAGAATTCGAAGAGTACCTCTCCTGCGCTGTGTGTGGAGACAATGGTGAGTGTTCCACAGAGAGGGCTGCAGCATGGTTTCGGTAGCTGACATGTTGTCCCTGCAGCACATCGGCAATGCGCCCGTGGCGCTAACACGCTTAGTCCCGACGACGGTATGCTCTCGTGTCATGCCCCAAATCCGGCTCCACTAACAATCTCCAGATGCAAAGCGCTGGCGGTGCGATGACTGCCTTGACAATTTTCCAACTGAAGAAGAGGAGGAACCTCCACGGCCTGCTGCCCGCCGTAGGCGCTCTTCTAACAAGCTAACCAAGGAACTACTCCCTTCACTCCGTGGTGTTGATCCAGCAGGCCATTCTATCTTCAAGGATTTGATTCTTCCAGATGAGCAATCGGACGGCCTCCGTTCGCTGCGCAAACGGAAAACGTCACATGGCGACGAAGCATCCGCTCCGGTACCTTCCAGGCAAACGCGCAAAAAGCGGAGACCATCCGAGGCTACCCATTCAGATGCGGCACCATCCATGCCCGCAACCTCACCCCGACCACCATCCAGGAGCGTGCGAAGTGCTCGTAGCGCTATCGGTGACGGTCATGAGAGTGGGGTCGAAGCAGAGCATACTGGGACCGACCAAGAAACCACACGTCTACGCCCAGCACGAGCGCGACGTGGACAGCCAAAGAGAACTGACAAAAGACCACTCGCGTGGATCGAAGAAGCGCAGGGTCTCAGCCTGATTATGGCCTTTCACCTTAACAACGAGAAGGTTCAGAAGATCGTCACATCCAAACCCAAGAAGAAGGCCCTGCCTACTATTGAGCAGGAACGACAAGAGAGGCGGCGTGAGAGAGACCGAGAACGTCGAGAAAGGAATCGCCGTGCTGCACAGGCAGCCCGTGAGTCTCCAGACGTCCCACACTACCCAGCCATTCACCTTCAGTACCCCACGCCTTTTGCAGGCTTCATGGACAAAGAGAACGACGAATCCAAAAGCAAGCCCTATGGCGGCGTGCTTTCCGAAGCTGACGCGGATACCTCCAAAACGTATCCCACGCAAGCCGACCGGAAACGCTTCGATGATGCCCGGATCAAGGCTGAGGAAGAATGGAAGGCCAAGCAGGCTGCCCTTTATCCGCCTGAGCCAGTACGGTCACATAAGCAAGCAGCCACTGCGAGCAAGATCAAATGCGTCAATTTCGGTGGGTGGGAGATTGATACATGGCACGCCGCTCCCTATCCTGAAGAGTACAGCAAGAACAGGGTGCTTTATATTTGCGAGTTCTGTCTCAAGTACATGAACTCAGACTATGTCGCATGGCGGCACAAGGTACGTGGATCCATTGGTGTATCGCTTCATTGCTAACGAACCCAGCTTAAATGCCCCGCAAAGCACCCTCCTGGCGACGAGATTTACCGTGACGGCAAGTACTCGTTCTTTGAAGTCGATGGCAGAAAGAACCCTGTGTACTGCCAGAACCTCTGCCTGCTGGCTAAGCTCTTCCTCGGCTCAAAAACACTCTACTACGACGTCGAGCCCTTCTTATTCTACGTCATGACGGAGAATGACCAATTTGGCTGCCACTTTGTCGGCTATTTCTCCAAGGAAAAACGACCAAGTTCACTCAATAACGTTTCTTGTATCCTTGTGCTGCCCATACACCAGCGCAAAGGTTACGGACAGTATCTGATTGAGTTCTCGTACCTGCTGACACGCGTCGAGCGCAAGACCGGTAGTCCTGAGAAACCACTGAGTGACATGGGTCTTGTAAGTTACCGCAAGTATTGGCGGCTCGTCTTATGCGAGGAGCTGCTGAACCAGAAACAACCAATTAGCATATCAGCCATATCCGACCGCACAGGCATGACTGCAGATGATATCGTGTCCGCGTTAGAGGGCCTGCGCGCTCTCGTGCGCGATCCAGTTACGAAAAAGTACGCGTTACGGCTCGATCTGGAATACTTCAAATCATACATTGAGAAGTGCAATGCCGCGGGTAACCCCAAGATCAAACCTGAATGTCTTGTCTGGACTCCATATGTCATGGGCCGGCTTGGTCAGTACGAGGACGGCCCAGCTCTACAGACAGTGCAGCAGCGTGACGAGGCCGATGAGAAGCCTGCAGCAGAGGAAGGTGTTCAAGTAGACACTGCAAAAGCTAATGGCAAGAGTGAAGAAACTGAACCGTTTCCATCTGCCCCCGCCCATGCACTTGCTACTGAAGACTCCATCAACGGCGGCTCTCCTGCTCCAGGAACGCCACTCGCCAACGGCTCTACCGTCGCCCTCGCAGGCTCACACATGGAGGAACCCGCCATCCCACCTACACGCTACGAAATCTTCCCCCCTATCCCAGGCCAACCCACACAAAAACGACGTCCAGGCCGCCCATTTGGATCTCGTCGAAGAACCAGCACCCCCAACCGCGTCCGCAACACCACCATGACCATCCACACCGCTCCCGTCTCCAAGATCCAGCTTTCCCCCAGCCGCGGCGCAAAAGCTCAGATGTCGCCTTCTGCAAACGGCAGCGGCGCTCTCACCCCCGGCACTATCTCCCTCCGCCGCACACGCAGCCGCCTCGGCGAAAGCGTGACCAACGGCGACGACGTCGAGCACGATTCCCCAGCCGGCGGTGCAGTCCGCTCTCTCGTGCCCAACGGTCGGCGCAGCACCCGCAGCTCGGCTAGTTCGTCGCGCGCCAGTCTCGATCTCAAGGGCAAGGGGCGCGCAGTGCCGATCCATGAGGAGGAAGAGGAGGA